>JAUPFT010000031.1:20544137-20981637 GCA_036936625.1 Parnassius smintheus behrii
TTGAACCTGGTATGTTTTTTAATTACTTTTTGTTTTTTCACTCAGTTCATACAATTATGTCGCAACAAAAGTAATCAAATTAATTTCACTATTACATTAAAATGTTTTTGTAAATTGTAAAATTATTGTAGATACAGTAAATGCGACTTATTGCGTTGTTGATTTTTGAACAAAATAATGAAGCTTACTTCACTTCTTTCTGTGGCGTAAGTGTTACTTACGATATTTTTTTGGATACAACAGCTATCCCTTCGCTATTAAGCGAATTATTTGGAAATAATGAGGTCACGTACACTCTTCAATTTGATTGTGCCCTGACATCAGGTCTAGCTTTAGTACCTGCCCTTCCATTTATACTAGCAGAGCTGGCACTCCTCAATTTAACTATATGTAACTTCTCTAGTGTAGATTCTTCCGCTCGTTTATCTGTTGATAATATATATATATATATATATATATATATATATATATATATATATATATATATATATATATATATATATATATATATATATATATATATATATATATATATATATATATATATATATATATATATATATATATATATATATAGTTAATAGCTGAAAACGGGGTATCCGAAGTAACGATTGGAAAGATAATAAACAAAAATATAACCTCCACGCCATTCAACATGCAGCCTTAAAGGCTTTCAAAACTTTAGCTCGCACCAACATAAGAAAATTTTTAATCATTTTGGCGACTTGGATATCACGCTAGACTGTGGGATTACAAAGCTCAATATGTTGAAGTAAGTAATCCTCGTAATACCAGATCAATCTCATTAAGTACGCGAAAAGTCTACAAAACTGTACTTAGTTGATAGGCTCACGTTTCAAAGATGTTTTCTTTTTATAATGAGTGGTGTACAGCTGAAATGTGACAAATAAAACAATAACCATCCGGTAGTAGTGGTATATTATAAATCAGAATTTAAATATTTAATTTCACATACAACATATAAGTAATAGAAGAATCATTTTTGTTTTACAAAAATTTTAAATATAAGTCTGAGATCTACTAAAAAAGAAAATTAGCAATCCACAATTTTAAAGATTTTGGTCTAGTAAACGAAGAAGAATATTTTTATGTGTGGCCAGAGATAAATCGGAGACATCGCATATGTGAAGTTGCTAGTTGTTTGCTTAATTTTTTCGAGACTAAAATAAGTGACGATGCTAAATAATTTAGATTTGGTCCGATAATTGTGTTGTACACGTAATGATGAATGATGACTTTTAGTTTCTTTTACTATATTTTTTTATTGTGCAAAATTACTTTCTAACTATTTTATTACCTACATTTTAAAATACGTGGTAAACATTAATATTTATATTTACCGTTCTTTATTTTTTTATCAAAACGTTTACTGTTGTTATTTAGTCTTACAAAATTTGGCCGTAGACTAAAATACCAATTATTATTGGTACAAACTGTACTAGTGTGTACTAGTAAACCTGTGATACTAAAATGATACCCTGGGACCGATTAATGTTTATTCTTATTTTTAAATGTAATTAAATTTTAAATCTATTCACCAAAGTTTAAATAAACTATATTGTCTCTGATAATGTCTTTTTTATTCAAATATATAGACTAATTTATTTTATAATTCATTATTCTGATTTTATTACTCTATCTGACGTTATTTTGAAACGATGTTACGATGTCGTAAAAAATAATGAAACAACAAATAGGAGATACACATAATGCCGTAACTTGATGGAAAAACAATTTTCTACCACGCATTATATCGTAACTCGTCGTAACTTGTGGTTATGGCGTTTTAATCCCCGTGCATAGAGGTGTAATCAAAGAGACACTTGGACATTGGGAACATTTGCATACAAAAACTGTGAACACGCGCGTATGTTAAGCCCTCTAGCGAAAAATAGCAATACTACCCTGAATGTTTATATGGAAAACATTTTAGCTATTTCCCATTAGGTGACGCTTCTAAATATAAGGTAAAAATCAATTTTAGGCCCGTCGTCAATTAATAACATATTTGCAAATAAATAGTGACGTTACTGGATAACAGGGGGCACTTATTACAATAATTTTTCTTATTAAAGGTTATTCGGTAAATATATTTATTTATTGAATAAAACTATTATTTACGGATTTTATCGCGTTTAATTACTTTTAATTTATTTTTATTATTATCCCGACGTTTCGGGTGCTTTACAGCGCCCATGGTCAAGGGGGGGGGGGGGACTGAGATGTTTGACGTCCCAATGTCATAGTTAGTCCGGCTACCTTCAGTTTTTTAATATTAATTTTTGGTCCGATTTACGCAAAACGAGCTTATAGTATCATGAAGTCTTGCAGTGGTATGCTTGGGTTTGGGTTTAATTTTGTTAATTATCGGATCCCAAGCAGATGGTAGCACCCAACCATCTTCTCTATTGAAATTTGGATGTTTTTTAATTTCAATAGCCTCGCGTATCATCCTTGGTAGGAATCGGTGTTCTTTTGCGAGAATTTGTGGTTTATCAAATCTAATGTAATGGTGGGGACGATTTTGAACATGTTCGCAGACTGCAGACTTCCCGGAGCGTCGGTGCTTCACATCAGCTATATGTTCCTTCACGCGGGTTTTTATAGATCTCTTTGTTTGACCTATGTAAGAGAGACCACATTCACAATCTAGCTTGTACACACCTGCATCTTGTAGAGGAATATTACATTTGATGGATGGTAAAAATTGACTAATCTTATTCAGCGGCTTGTAGTATGTCTTAATGGACGCTCGCTTCAAGATGTAGCCAATCTTGTCTGTGACTCCTCTAACATATTATGGTAGTAGAGCAGGCGCGCGCTCGACTGTGGCCGGCTTCACTCGTTCACTGTGACGTAGGCGCGGGACCCGAAGCTTGTTGTCTTGCAATACTTGCTTGACGTGCTGAAGCTCCGCGGCCAGATGTTATTATTATTTATTTCTTTATTTACACTTTAATGCACAAAAAAAGTACATATGGCGGACTTAATGCCATAGGGCATTCTCTCCCAGTCAACCATTAGGCTAAACAGAGATAGACATTATGGAGGCGGTGCAGCAATAATCAAATAGAGAGGATAAAAGAAATAATAATATATGTAATAAACAATACATAGATATTATATACATACATATATATATATATACATATATAATATATAATAGAATATATATATACATACATACATACATACACTGTATACACATAAATACATAAACATATATCCATATATATATATATATATATATATATATATATATATATATATATATATATATACAATAGGTTCGTATAAATATTATATATGTCAGAACATATATGAAATATATACGAAAAAGAGAGCTTAGTCAATTCAAACTTGCAACGATTTAATCATAGAATTACGGACTTGATTTTTAAAGACGAATTTGTTGGGAGCTTTTTTAATGTCAAGAGGGATGTCGTTCCAGAGTCTGATGGCCACGAGGACGAAAGAGTGAGATAAATAACCAGTACGGTGTAAAGAAGTGAGTAACTTAAGATTGGCCGAGGAACGGAGAGAAAAATTATGAGAATCTCCCATGTATTGAAATTTAGATTTCAGATACTCGGGAGCACATGGATCGTTCAAAATTGAGAAAAGGGTGCAGAGTATTCTAACATATCTGCGCTGACGGATAGGCAACCAGTTTAACTGTGTACGAAAGGAAGATACATGGTCGTATTTACGAAGACCATAAATGTATCTGATGCAGTTGTTAAGCAGACGATCCAATGTATTAAGATGAAGTTGAGACAGGTCTGAGCAACACACATCGACATAATCAATAATCGGTACAATAAGTGATTGGACAAGTAAAATCTTGGTATTGGTAGGAAGAAAGTTTTTAAATCGATATAGAGATCGCAAAGTTCCAGTAGTTTTGCGACTCACCTCCTGTATATGATTGTTCCATGTTAAGCAACCATCGATGTACAGACCAAGGTTCTTTACGCTAGTAGAGAATGGTATGACATTATTATTAAACATAATTGATGGTAGGGTGGCAATATCCAGTTTAGATAATAATCTTGAGCTACCTAAGATTATTGTTTGGCATTTAGACGGGTTCACGTTTATGCCATACACAGTAGACCATTCTGAGATATATTTTAAATCATCATTTAACAGTGAAATAGCACTTAGGATATTTGAAGGCTCCACTTGCGCATATAACTGCAGATCATCAGCATACAAATGGTAAGAGCTCTTGAGATTTAGTGTGATGAGATTTATAAAAATGGAAAACAGAAGAGGAGAGATAATACCGCCTTGAGGGACGCCAATTGACACATCACGCCAGTCAGATAGTATATGACCAGTGCGCACAGCCTGTTGGCGCCCCCGAAGATATGTTGAGAATCATTCCTGAGCTGAAGACGAGATATTCAAATGAGAAAGAAGAGCTAACAGGATACCATGATCGACAGAATTAAATGCATTAGAAAAATCAATTAAGATGAGAACGGTCAGTTTTGATTTTTCCATCCCCTCACTAATATCTTCCGTAACCTTGAGAAGAGCAGTAGTGGTAGAATGACCCGGGCGGAAACCAGACTGATAAGGGGAAAGAATATTCATTGAGAAAACAAAAGCAGAAATCTGTTTATGAGCGACAGCTTCCAGAACCTTAGAAAGAAAAGGCAGAATAGAAATTGGTCTGAAATTAGATAAAGAGTTGCATTCAGTAGCTTTCGGGATGGGAATAATAAAGGCTTTACGCCAGAGAGTTGGAAAAGCACCATTCATCAGCGAAAAGTTAATTATATGAGTTATCACGGGTAAAACAGAATCCAGCACGTGCAAAACCATTACCCTACTCACGTCATCACATCCAACGGCTTTCGATTTAATAGAGGAAAGTGCTTTGCGTACCTCGTCTTCGTCTACAGGAGTAAAAGTGAAAGTTTCATGAGAATAAGGAGGCATGGAAGATATAAAAGAAATGGCATTAGCTCTAGAAACATCAGAAACTATTTGAGAAGACAGAAAATGACGATTAAAATCGTCAGGAGAAAAGGTGACGCTATTATAGTCAAATTGCGATTTTCCATATCCAAGCGTATTCAGAAACTTCCATATATCAGCCGAAGATGAATTAAATAGTTGTTCGTGGATATATCGGCGTTTAGCAGCTCTCACCATTTGATTGCATCGATTTCCTGCAGCTTTATATGCTTGCCACTTTACCTCAGTGCGATTCTTCTTAAAAGCACGGAAAGTTCTATCGCGTTTAGCCATAGCCAATCTTACCCCAACCGTGATCCATGGAACAGGAGGACGCTTCAGTCGAACAACACGCTTAGGAGCATGTTTATTATACAGTCCTAATATGTTGCTGTTAAAGAAGTCGACTTTTTCATCAACTGTGGAAGCAGTATATACAGATGACCAGTTAATAGCATCTGCATCACATTTAAGCTTGTCCATATCTATTCTAGCAAGACTACGAATAGAGATGGACACAGGTAAAGGCTTGGGGGACTTTAATTTATATGACAGATAAAGCAGATCATGCCGTAAAAATCCAGAAGCAGGGAATTGTCTATAATTGACAACGTGATCAACGGAGGAGACGGCAATAAGGTCAATCCAGGTGTCAGCAGAGTGGAAGTTGTGATGTGTTGCATTTAGAGGCAAAATAGTGAAATTATGCGACAACATGGTCGACCTCAGTTTCGAAGATTTAAGAGAAACCCCAGATAGGTCGGTGTTAAAGTCTCCCATGATAATGTGATGTGTGTAGGCAGAACTGTAAGGCAATAAATTTACTTCCAAATCGGAGAAATAGTCCACTTGAGGTGGACAGTAGACAACTCCAAGAAACACTTTAATACTCTTGACATTAACTTCAACAAAAATGTATTCCATTGAACCGGAATATAGAGCAGGAGATGTGTTTAATATTTTATAAGGTAAATTACTACGCAGATAGATAGCGACACCTCCACCTCTTTTACCAGTGCGGTCATTACGGAGTAAAATATAACCTGGAAGACTATAAGACGTGGAAGAGAGTTCAGGCTTGAGCCAGCTTTCGGATATGAGTATAGCATGAACTGCATTAGAAGAGAAAGTATCCAGGAGCTCCATATGATGTTGAGGAATACTTTGTGCATTTAAATGGCAAATGTGAAAACAGTTTAACAATTTTTGAGATTCGTCGTATATTAGCGTACGTAGCGTTGCGGGCTCATCCGAAGCATCAACAAGTGAAAGGGAAGAGGTGCTGTTGCAAGTGGAATAAAAAGATTCATCATCTGACATTAAACAAAATTACTTAAAATAATAAAATAAATAATATTATATAATAAAATAATACTAAATATAAATAAGTATTTAAAATATTAAAATTATATCAAATAAATATAACTGAATATAACAAAAACTGTTTATAATCTTAAAAATAACACCAGGAAAGTAAAAGAAAACAAAATAGAAAAAGAAAATCAATAAACGAACGAGGCATTTAAAAGTAAACAACTAAAGAAAATATAATAACAAACAAAGTAATGAGTAATTAGGATAGATTATTACATATAACTAAAATAAAGTTGAATCAAATATAACTTGTGTACATATTCTGTCAATAGTAACGCTAATGTAATTAATATGGCAAAAGGCCATGCAACCGAAGCCAACAACATAACCATCTGTCTATGTCATCTGACATCTGTTAAAATGTCTGTTATTATACTATAGTTATAATATGTTATCTATGGTCTTAGTTCAGCAAAATGTTACTTAGGCTTAGAAAGGCTAGAACCCAGAGCCATAAAGCCAGTTAATAAAAAAATAAAATAAAAATATTACTTAATATGCAGGTAAACATAACAAAACAAAAGTTATTATACTACCATTATTACATTATCGTACAAACATACCCAGTTGTTATCAATAATAATAAGACAAAAAACAAATATACATGACGGCTTACAAACTAAATCCAACATGAAAATAAAGTGAAGTCGGTGAGAGTTATTTGTTGCGAATTATGCGCTTGGACCTCACCGTCGACTTTGGTGCACTACCACTGTTAACATTTGGTGACACTTTCTTCATCGTAGAATCAGATGGTCGATCCGATGCTGCAGGCTGTTCATACTGTGTAATGAGCTCATCGAGGTCCTTGGTGTCCGTCAGCCGATGGCGCTTACCACAAGGCAACTTGACGTGTATATTACCATCGAGTGACCAAACTTGTCTAATACCAAAGTGCTTACGTGCAGCAATGAATAAGCCTTGACGCTGACGTGTAAGAAACTCGGACAGCACATATGAAGTGCCTTTTAACATAGTCTTTTTGGCCCAAATGGTTGACTTAATGGACTGATCACTAAACCGAATCAGAACTGGTCCTACACGAGCTTCCGATACTGCACCTAGACGATGGCAAGCCGTAATGGAGCTTGAAGAAAATTCCTGTGGTTGAAGCTTATCCTGCAGGACAGTTACAACTTTATTTAAGATGTTTTCATCAGATGATTCCGGAACTCCATTTAGCAGCAAATATTTTCTCCGATGCCGCATCTCAATATTGTCAACAGTTTGACTAACCTCATTGATCTTCTGGTGTAGTAGTGACATGATTTGCCAAACATTATCCTTGAACGCTTGAAAGTCGCTTGAGAGAGGTTTCATGTCAGGAGCCGTGGTGGCAGATTTTTTTATAAGTGCTTCAAATTCCGCCATACGTTGATTGAGAGAAGTTAACGCAGCCTTTTGGATATTTGCTAACTCGGCAATAGTGGACATTTTCTTGAAAACTTATCTTCTGGTGTGTTGTGAGAGTTGAAAGTTACCGGTGGTAGGGTGATGTAACTTTATCACAGTTTAACCATTAATGGGAGTTAAACCCACAATGTATGTATTTAAATACACAAAAATAGTAAAAACTGTAAACTAGGAAACTGTAAATTACTTAAAATATCAATAAAAAACTATTTTGTTACTTAGAGCAATGTGCACTTTATTTCACGCCTACCGCCGAAAAACATATATCAAAATCATGTTCATTTTTTGCTCCATGTCGTGACTTAATATACCTTAATGCACAACCGGGCATATTTTCTTTAAAAATATTTTTTAAATTTTTGAAACGAATGCGTCTTCACCTTTCGGTGATGTCACTTAGACTAAATGACAAAAATCGGAGATATATCCTATAGGACAAAAGTTACAGACGATAATTTTGTTGCTGATGTCCGATCTATTACTACTTAAATGTCTTTGGGTGTAAGTACCCAATATTAGAATTTCTCAAAAACATGAATATTTCTCCATTAATGTAATTGTATATACCCTGTAATGCTGTCAAAATACTTCTTATTATATTCCAGGTCAAACAAAATTCAAAATAAGAAGTTATAACAAAATCAAACTTTAAACGAACGTACTAAAAACTTACTGCATTGACATTACGACCCTGTGTGACGTAGGGGTCGAATTATTAATAAAAATGCCAACAATTGTCTTCGGCACCCAGAGTTGACTGGCCGAGATTGACGTTCAATCCGCCCTAGTTTACATTTAGGCTTTTTAAAAAATTCGATTAAAATTTACTAGAACGCCCGTCATAAAACAACCAAGCACTTGTCGTTATTTTATTTATGCACTGGGAGGAAATAGTCAAAGAATAAACTATTTCGGAAAGAGGCACCTACCGTAAAATAGACTATTAACGGGTGAAGGCTTTGCACGGAATCAATTACCTTCGACGTCTAGGGGAAACTAGATACATAATTGAATGAATATATCCTCTCAATGAATTACTAGATAATTTTTAAATTTAAGGAAAGATAAGAAGGGTATTGTTGTAAAATAAGTATTGTGAAATATCTTAAATGTACTCGTATACTTCAAACTATTTAAGATGGCAGTGTTACCTAGTGCTCTTACGTTTTACTCATTTGTACACATCATGTATAGCACGAATTTAAGCTTTTTAGCCTAGTCTTTTGAAAAAAATATATATAACTTGTTTTCTAAAGAGTACTATTATTAGGTCCATAGAAAAATTAAGTTCAATGTAATATATCTTGTTTGACAGAACGCGCAACCTACCATTTGTTGGAACTCCACTTCTTTGTTGTCGACATACCACGTATTCTAATTAATCGATTTGCTTCGTCAAAACAGCAAAGGAGTAGAATAGTTTGCCAGCATTTGATCTCCATCCAATTACAATATGGATGTCTTTATTACAAGATTAAATAGACTTTTGTTAAGCTATGTAAGTACGTTTTACCATATTCGGCTACGTCACCACATAACTTTAGGTATTATCTTATAGTTGCTATACTATAAATATTATATTAGATTATGAATAAATTATAGAAACTTGTTTTATTTAGTTGCATTTTAAAATTAGCCTAAATAGTTTTGAGTATTTTTTTTATTTCTAGAAGTTAGTAAAATCTTGACAGCATATTTGAAATTAGCTGCGATGGCTATGATGGCTTGATGGATGGATTAAGGTCAGGTAACTTAGCATTGCGCTAGGAGTTACAAAGTTTTGACATCTGGTAACATACGATAACGTTATTTCATTTTAAAAATATAAGTTGAATCGTAACCATCAAACGAGATATTTTATTACCCTTTTCTTCTTTGTCATATTCTGCATATATTTTCGGCTCCGCACGGCACTGTTACACGATTTGAAAAGATTTAAGTGTTTTTTTTATATATTTTAGCTGATCAACGAACTCACAATCCAACTGATAAAAAATAGGTGCTATAGGTAGACCTACATTTTTTCTCGAATCAAATTGCAGATTTGTTTGACAGCGTGTAGCATGAAAATGACTCGTTACCTTTAAAAAATGTTTTAGCTTTTATAAGAAGCAAAGCAACATTTTGCTGACATTATGTGAGACGTTCTCGGTGATAACTTATATTGAGCTAACCCATTCGCGCTGCAATGATCATTCGCTACATCTTCACCTCTAGATGACACAACAATACACCTCCTTTGTTTTTGGAACATAACGCTTTATAAGGAATCTTCTTATCTTACCCCGTGTCACTATTGATGTTTATAAAATAATCCCGCTGGGTTTCTTGCTGGTTCTTCCCAGGACAGAGATTTTGTTGCGAACCAGTGGTAAATGAAAAAATTGACTTTTGATAAGTATTGTTTATAATCTACATTGAATAAAAAAGTTTCTGTTTCTGTTTATAAAAATATTATTTTTATTACATATATCTTTTCTTACGAAATTTAGCTAATTTTTCACTTATTTAGCGCAGTGTTCAACTGTCCCTTTTGGGTATAGATATACTATGTTTTATAAAAAAAAAGGAAAAACTGGAATTACTTTATTCATAGGTTTCTTAGTTACATATTTTTCTGTTAACTATTGTTACGAGCTTGAGGTTCGTGACAATAAAATTTGCGATAGAATTACCTAAATTAACACTTTAATTCACTTTACACTAATTAAAGTTAAAAACACTAATAATTTATCATACTGATTCGCTTTATTCCGCTCCGAAGCTTCGCTTTTCTCGCCAACTTCAATACTTCCTCGATCGCACCTTGCAGCGCCTATAAATACACATTAGGACCGAATCACCCAGAACATTCAAGTAATTTCAAGTAATCAGAACAAACGCGCACCAATCGACAAAGCGCCGAAAGTTCGAGAGTCAGCTTCTAGAAGCTTAGTTCTTCATTTCGACAACAGATGGCGCTGTCGGTTGAAAGATTAATGATGGCACTTTCTGGAAAGCTCTCCCCTCGCTCCGTTACCCGACACTAGATTGCGCTAGTGCCAGATGTCAACTTAGCCGCGCAACACTGCCCCCTCCTAAGACATGCTCGTCCCGAGCATTATCGGCCCCATAATAACGCGCCAGGCGATCCACATGGACGATCTTAGGAGTCCCTCTTGCGCCTTGCTGTATCCGGTAGGTTACATCGTTGATCCTGGTCACAATCCGGTACGGGCCGTTCCATTTAGCTTGAAGCTTAGGAAATTTCCCTTTGCTGCGGAATGGATTGTGCAACCACACTAATGAACCTTCGTCGAAACCTTTGTTGTTCATTTTGCGGTCGTACCGGGTTTTCATCTTTTCAGACATTTGCTGGCCCGATTGTCTGACGTGCTCATAAACGTCATTCATTTTGTTCCGCAAGTCATTTGCATAATCGGTTATACTGCGTGGAGCATCAGGTGAAATTCCGGTGATTAGAACCGCAGGCAGCCGTAATTTTATCCCAAAGTTTGCAAAAGCTGGTGTCACTGATGTACTTTCGTGAACAGCGCTTCGATATGACAACAAAAACGGTTTTATGTGCTTGTCCTAATCTCGTTGCCGATTGTCTACAACTTTTGCTAGGTACCTCTCCAATGTCTGATTAAATCGTTCTACCATTCCATCAGATTGCGGGTGATAAGAAGTCGTTCTTGTTTTATTAGTACCCATAACTCGGCAAGTTTCCTGGAATACTTGAGACTCAAAATTCCTTCTTTGATCGCTGTGAATCTCCAAAGGTACTCCAAAACGACAGAAGACCTCATGAACTAATTTATTTGCAACTGTTGAAGCTTCTTGATTTGGAATGGCGAATACTTCTAGCCACTTAGTGAAGTAATCCATCACAACCATGAAATACTTGTTAACGCTTTCACTCTCCGGAAACGGCCCCGCTACGTCAATGGCTATTCTCTCCCATGGTGCACCAACATTGTACAACTTCAATGCACCTCTACTACGAGTCTGAGGTCCCTTTACAGCCGCACAACTTGTACATTTGCGACACCAGTCCTCGACATCGTTTCGACAGTGGACCCAATAAAACCGTTCTCGGATTTTCAGTAGAGTTCGTTTAACTCCCAGATGGCCTCCGGAACAATCATTATGGTACAGCTGTAGAACATCCGGTACTTTAGCTTTAGGGACAACCATTTGCAAGTGACAGCTGTCTCCCCGAACATTTTCCCATTTACGGCACAGAACTCCACCCTGAAGCAGCAAGCTGTCCCATTGGGCCCAATAGCTTTTAGTGGTCGAACTCATCGCTGAGACGTCGCTCCACTTGGGCTTGGGAGCACTGGCCTTCATCCATTCCAGAATCGGCTTGATGTCCGGATCTTTCTGCTGTGCATGTTGTATGCTATCCTTCCACTCGTTGCTGACGTGGTCTGTCCTGAGCATCCTCACGGATACCACTTCCTTACTCTCCTGCCTAGTACAACGTTTGCAATCTTCAGGACAAGGTCTTCGTGACAATGCATCTGCGTTGCCATGAGATTTCCCGCTGCGATGTTCGATTTCAAAGTCGTATTCCTGCAGTAGTTCAATCCATCTCACAACTTGTCCTTCTGGATTTTTAAACTGTAATAGCCATTTTAGTGCAGCATGTTCAGTTCGTAAGTGAAATTTTTGCCCCAGAAGATATTTGCTAAAATGCTGCAACGACTTTACCACAGCTAGCAATTCGCGTCTTGTGACACAATAGTTCCTTTCCGGTTTTGACAACGACTTGCTGAAGTACGCTATCACAACCTCTCGATCACCGTTCCGCTGAGACAACACACCGCCGAGCCCTGTATCACTTGCGTCCGTGTCAACTATAAATTCTTTGCTTGCATCAGGATATCCCAAAATAGGTGTTTTGCACAGACGGTCCTTGAGGTCCTGGAATGCGATATTGCAACTTTCATCCCAGCAGAAATGTCGCTTCTCCTCGGTTAGCTTATGCAGAGGTTTGGCTATATCTGCGAAGTTCTTCACAAATCGTCGGTAGTAGGAACACAAACCCGAAAATGCTCTAACCTGTGTCTTGTCTTTTGGAACCGGCCAATCCTTGACAGCGGCGATTTTCTCTGGATCCGTGCGGATACCTTCTTCCGATACTACATACCCCAAAAAGTTAACTTGCCGTTTGAATAGTGAACATTTCTTCGGCCTCAACTTGAAGTTGGCACTCTGAATCTTCATGAGCACGCGTTCCAGGTTTCGAAGGTGTTCCTCAAAGGTCCGGCCTACGATGATGATGTCATCCAAGTAGACCAGACAGGCATCGCCAATTAGCCCAGTAAGTACAAGCTCCATCAGCCTTTCAAACGTTGCTGGAGCATTGCACAACCCAAACGGCATTACTTTGAATTGCCACAGACCCTTTCTCGTCGAGAACGCAGTTTTCTCCTTGTCCTTAGGGTCAATTTCAACTTGCCAGTAGCCATTTTTTAGATCCAGCGTGCTAAACCACTTTACTCCTGTAAGCATGTCCAGTGTGTCATCAATTCTTGGCAAGGGATAGCTGTCCTTCTTTGTAACGTCGTTCAGACGGCGGTAATCAACATAGAACCGCATGCTGCCATCCTTCTTCTTTACCAGCACCACGGGCAAACACCATGGACTAGATGAAGGTTCAATAACACCATCCTTCACCATTCCCTCAATCATGGTTTCCACTTCCTTTTCACGTGCTACCGGCAACTTTCTTGGCCGCTGACGGATAGGCAATTCTTCTCCTGTGTTTATTTTGTGTTGAACTAAGCCAGTCTTTCCTATGTCAGCATCGTTTGATGAGAATACATCGGCGTACTTGAGTAGCAACTTCTTCGCCTTGACCAATTCGTTCGGGGAGAGAACACTGCGACAGTCTTTCAAAAGTGTGATCACTTTCGTTTCTGAATCCTTGCTGGGGATCCCACTCGATATATATTGGCACCGACGTAGCCAATCCACTTCCTCACAAATACCAACCAGTGTGCCTTTTTCTATAATCTGTTTCCGGTCTCAAAGGTTCAGCACACGTACTCCTGAGATGTCAGTAGTCCTGATCAAGGTTCGAGCTACTTTCCATGGAAGGTCATTGTTTACCCTTTCCACAAGTACACAACGGTGAGGTTGCCCAGCGTTTCGAGGAAGACTAACTTTCCGATCTCGGCGGAAGAACAATCTTCTTAATGCTGTACACGTTCCCTGGTAACGCACCTTCCATAAAAAGTTCCTTCTGTCCACATTTCAAAACACCTTGCTTAACGTCGATCTCACAACAATTATTCCTCATAAAGCCTAGGCCTAGGATGCAGTTGTCATTATATCAGCCACGATGACATTATGCAGATAGATCACGTTGCCTAGCTTCAACTCCATCTCCTTCTCTCCACGGACGGGTATACGCTGACCGGTGGCTGTTACCAAATTAATGCGTTCTCGGTTGTATGCGAAGTCCCCAAGGAACTGACTTATTAGTTGGGAACTAACAACCGTACGAGATGCTCCAGTGTCTATGGTCAGTTTGCGCGGCATACCGTTGACCTCGCCCTTGATGATTAGACTGTTCCCATCGTGGGTTTGTGAGATCGAGATCCTTGGGGCTCTTTTAACATCAGCTAGCACCCGCCCCGCAGTTCTGGCTTTTACTCGTTTCCCTGCTGCTGCTGGGCGGTGCTGTTGGCCGCACTACCCTCCCGAGATCGTTCGCCTTCGCCTTCTAGGGTTCGCTCAGGGCAGCTGGATCGAAGATGGTCCTTTTACCCACAGCCATAGCACCTAGGGCTGTATCCTTTGTTGCGGTCGCGAACTGTAGCTGCTGCAACCTCCCTGACGCGATGGGAACGATGATCCTGCTGCACGGCTTCCACCTCCAGTGCATGGGCCAAGGCGTCCTTAAGCGTCTCGTGGTGCCCGAGCCTCACTGCAGCTCTGACTTCCAGGTGGCGAATGCCGTCGATGAATGTCTACACCAGGTTCCCTTCAATGAGCGCAGGTACAGACCGGTATGCTTTTCGCACCAGCTTCTCCACCTCTAGAGCCCACTGCTGCAGGTTTTCTTTGATGCGCTGCAAGCGATCTTTAAGCTGCGCACGAAAGACGTGTTCCAGGTGAGCGTTGCCATATCTCGCCTCCAATGCCTCAAGGAGTTGCTCATAAGTCACTTCCTCACTGAGAGCTTCCAGAACTGTGAAGGCCTGGTCGCGCAGGCCTAGTGCGAGAGCAGTCATGGCCTGACTTTTATTCCAGCCGTTCGCCTTCATAACAGCCTCGAACTGGATTTTGTAGGCTGACCAGCAAGAGGTACCGTCGAACGGTGGCACCTTGAACCCACGTGGCGAAGGTGTTGTAGCTAATACGGGAGCTGTAGCTCCATCTCCAAGTTTGAGTTCGTCCAGTGATTTCTTCATGTCAGCCATTACGTTGTCAACCCGATAGTTTACTTGGTCGATTCGGGTTTCAGATTTCTCGATTCGGTTTTCAGCTTTCGCGATTTGGGTTTCAGCTTCCGACAGGCGGTTGTCATGCAGAGCAACCCTATCCTTCACCTCCTTCATCTCCTTCCCGAAGGTAACGTGAAGGTCCTTCATGAGGAGCATCTGCTCTTCCAACCGACGGGCCTGGTCTTCCTGTCGGCGGGCCTGTTCCTCCTGTCCGCCCCGCAGCTGCTCTTCCAATCGGCGGGCCTGTTCCGCCTGCTGGCGAGCCTGTTCCGCCTGCTGGCAAGCCTGTTCCTCCTGTCGGCGAGCCTGTTCCTGCAGCATCACCATCAGAGCACCTAAGTCAAGTGCTGCAGATGTAGGGGCTACTAGCGGGCCTGCAGCCGGTGGCTGGCCCTCCGACGTCTGCGGCGTTGTACCACCAAATCTTCTTTGGTCCGTCTCCTGCTGGCGTTGACTTCGGGTACGGACACCCTCCGTTTCCTCCTTAGGTAAAATCGGCATGATTTTATCCCACTTCTGACACCAATTGTTACGAGCTTGAGGTTCGTGACGATAAAAATTGCCGATAGAATTACCTAAATTAACACTTTAATGAGGATATGATTACAGCGGACCTCCTGAAAGCGTGTGCAAAATCAGTACTTAAAGTCCTGCAGAAGCTCTTTCCACCCTTCGTGGTGGCATTACTCTGGAGGCGAGAAGCAGAAGTGCGGTAGTCTTGTTCTTCTAGAAAGGCGACAACACTTTCTTGAAGAACTAGAGACTGATTTCCCTTCTGAGTCGCATCTACGTGCTGTTTTGGAGAGTCATTGCAAATTGTCTTCAGTACGTAGACTCGACGACTTTCATCCACCTAAACAAGCCGAAAAGGCTGTGTTACCATTGACCATATAAATAACCTTCGTTGTACAGAAGACCGAAGAGTACAATCTGCCAATTTGCCTTGCGTATGTGGACTATGAGAAAGCTTTCGTTTTCGTCGAAATTTGGGCAGTGCTACAGCCCCTTCAGCGGTGCCAAGTTGACTTCGGTATATGAAAATGCTGAAATGATTGTACAGTAGTATTCGGATAGCCATCGTAGGCTATCCGAATACAGAATTAGAAAACGAAACCTATCCAACTATAGAGAGGTGTAAGACAGGATGACGTTATATCCCGGAAACTCTTCACCGCTGCATTGAAAGACGTTTTGAAGCTACTGGACTGAAACGGGTACGCCCATATATTAACATCAATGATGAGTCCCGCACACTCCTTTGATTTGACGGTAATATAGTATAGTCCTTATGGTAGAATCGATGGAGGACCTAAGACTCAATTATCTTAGTAGTGTCACCTAACGGATAGGTCTTAAAATGAGCATGGGCAAAACAAAAGTCATATTTAACCCGCTATTTTTGTAAGTGTTTGTCATCTGAGGTCAGCCAGTATCCCCAAATATAAACATAATTTTTATACTACTTTTTGAAATCAATTTATGACTCAGTGAATAGTTTCAAGAATACTTATTAGCGTATTATACGTATTGGCGTGTTTTTTTTAGGAATCTATCTATATAATAGAAATCATTAAAAATAAAAAATAAATCAACAAATACTTTTCTTCTACCAAAATTAAATTTTCATATAGTGGACAACTATATGAGATCAAAAAACTAGCCACAATAAAAACATACAAAGAAATCATAGGCTGAAAGTTACAATTAATATGCTAACAATGCCGATGTACATTTTTATGGGAATCTTTAATAAAAATTATTAGACATTAAAATAATATCAAGAATTTTTTTTACACTAAGTTAAATCTTCATAAAATTGATTGTGATATGTGATCATAAAACCGATAAATATTAAAAAAAACATACTGACTGTTACAATAAGTATGTACAGATACATTCTTCACAAATATTTTTGCAATGCTTAGGGCATGCATTTTTTTAAATTTGTTAAAAAATTTCTGACCATTTAGCAAGGGCAGTATACACATCGTCTCTTCTTCGATTACGGTTCTTCTTCATCTTCCTCTATTTTTTGAACTTGAGTTGTTACAAAGCGCATTATAATGTTAGATAATTACCTATCACCATTACTATATACACAATAGTACTACTATATAACTACCATCTCTTAATTTTCTGTGCATCACGTAATATTGTGAAGTTTTCAAGTGAGACAAGGGAACGTAATTTTCGCTACTTGGACTCTCTGATTTTACATGATAGCTTCTAGCTCTGAATCGCATTCTTCTTCTGTATCGGTTTCGTGCTCACTTATTTGAGGTTTTATTTCATCACCACCTTCTTCATCGTCTTCCCCACCAATTACATCTTCATCTAACTCTTCATCCAACCAGTTTCCAATATGTTCCTCTTGTGAAAAACTCATTTTGTACTTCTAATAATAATTACACTTTTATAACGTCGTTGGTCGCGTGGGGTCAACTGACGCCCATGCACGAAAAATACGCCCGTAGCGTTCAATTGCACGGCGAAACCTTCAAGGGCATTCATTTGAATCGCGTAGTCAGTCATTATAGGAAGGAGGCTAGAGTTTGAATACGATAAAAATATTATTATTTTAAATATTAAAAAAATAAACTTTTGACAGGCGTTTATTCGCCCCACGTGACCAACGGCGAGTTAAGGTCCATGGCATCCCTGTGATTTGAATCGCGTAGTCAGTCATTATAGGAAGGAGGCTAGAGTTTGAATACGA
Organism: Parnassius smintheus behrii; assembly: GCA_036936625.1. Taxonomy (NCBI): domain Eukaryota; kingdom Metazoa; phylum Arthropoda; class Insecta; order Lepidoptera; family Papilionidae; genus Parnassius; species Parnassius smintheus. The sequence goes on from JAUPFT010000031.1 coordinate 20,562,072, forward strand.
TAAAAATATTATTATTTTAAATATTAAAAAAATAAACTTTTGACAGGCGTTTATTCGCCCCACGTGACCAACGGCGAGTTAAGGTCCATGGCATCCCTGTGATGGTAGTTATAAGCTCGAAGTTGTTGTTGAGTATACCTAGGATGAGTATACCTAGGATAAATAATCTGAGTAGGTAAGTCTAACGTCGACCAAGAGGTCAATCGATGGATTCAATTCGGCTAGGTATTGTCCGGGAGATTGCGACACATCTTCTCATCAGAAATAGTTCGGTGCGTATTGCCAGTGACCTATGGATCTGATACGTGGTGCTTCACTCTTGGCCGTATGCTGAAACTCAGCGCCTCTTGGCGAGCTATGAAAAGGGCTATGTTTAGGGTTTATCTGCGAATCCGACAAATTCTTACGGATTAGTAAGCTATATTGGCAATGAACTGGTCATATAGCTCGAATAACCGACAACCGTTGGGGAAGAAAGGTTCCCGAGTAGCAGCCTCGTATCGGCGGGCGAAGTGTGGGATGTCTCCCTATTAGATGAAGTGACGACCTGGTAAGGCATGCAGGAAGTCGGTGGATGTAGGTAACTTTGTGGTATTCCTTGAAGGGTTATAATGATGCTGATGTTGAAGATACGTTTCTAAATCCTGACGCAAACTTGACCCGTGAAAGTTACGCTATGATTTCATATTTTTAGTGTAGTTTGATATTATTTTTATAACTGAACATAAACTAAGCACCTTTATATAAGTTCATTTTTGAAATGTTGTTTAACTTTTTCATTAAGAAAATATTCGAAAATCTCCATAATGAGTTTAGTTAATTGGTTAGTTTACAATCGCTGAGTTGTCATTTAAGTTTCAAACTAGTGTACTAATAGGAAATGTTGAGGAGACGTGTTTCCGATATTAGTTCAGTATTCAAAATTCATTATTTGTTTTCAATGTAAGTTGTTTCTCCATATAAATAAAGTGGAATATAATAATAATATATTTATCTACTTCTGTTAATATAAAAATGTAAATAGTAGAAGGGAAATAACCATTGTTAAAATTCTATACATTCTTGCGTCCGCAGGTAAACTCTCAAATCTTCATATTCCTTCGGTGGAGTAAAGCGAGCCGTATTTTACACTAGTTGTAGGATTCAATCACAAGTTTTGAGTTAGCACTAGAATTACCCTACAATAATCTTTTACCAGGTCATCGAATGATACGACGTTCGGTTATATTTTCTTTTGACTTCCCTTAGATGCTCAAAATATATTTTCCTTGCTCATTTCTGTTAGAAATAATGTGAGATTATAATTCTTTACCTGCAACAGTCCTCTATAATACTACGACTTATAAATCGGAACGCCTAGCGTGAAAAGGCTGTGTTTTTAAACTTAATACGTATACGAGCGCGTAACGTTCACCGTGAGATTTTTTCACTTTTACGAATTGTTGGATCGTTCATGTTCATGTGCAATTTCCATATTATACAAATTGCACAATTACCCATGACCCATTGCACCCATGACCGAAACAAATATTTGTAGGTCATACAAGCACTTGTAGTTGTGCGAGATTCGATTCTGCGGCCATTCAACGCTTGCGACCAAGCTCTTATTCACTGTGCTACAGAGACAACGAATTGTATTCATCCGAGATTGTTACATAAAGCATCTCTACTACAACTTTATGTCGCATAAGATCTTAGTTAATTATCGATCTATTAATAAAAATTCCAAATTTAAATAATAAAATTGTAAATAAAAACGTGAAACGAACACATTAGCTTTCGCTTGGTTAGGAAACTTATATTGGTGTACGTTATAAAATACACAAGTAAGTAATATTCATTTTTAGAAAGAAAAATGTCTTTTTAAGTGAAAGTTCTTTCACTAAAACCTAATAAGGAAACGGCTAGAATGAAAAAATATCGAAAATCTAGACAAACTTCTTTCTTTGCAAGAAAAAAACAAAAATAGTAGTTAAATTTAAAAACTTCAAACATTTAAAAATTTTAGTTAAACTCTTATTATTAATACACCTTTACAGCTTTAGCTAAATATTCACGTACTGGTTGATGCACGCCCGTGGTTCAGGACCGCAATTTGTGACATTCCTTGGTGGAGGTCTATGTCCATTTTTGTGGTGGGTTGTAACAATGATGATGATGGTGACATGTACACATATAGTTAGCCACACACTTATAGATTTAACTCATAGATGTGACTTGCGGATTGATCTGCTAATGTATGACAAGGTTAAGGCACCGATTTACCTGCGTAATGCCTGCTTGCTGCTTGCGCTCAATACTAATGGATCGGGCATGGAGCAGACCAGACAACTCCGAGTATCAACTATGTGCATAGGAACAGATGGCCCGACAGACTGCGCACCCATGAATATCGTTTAATCACATATTAGAAGTGTAATTACAGCAGACCTACCGAATTGTTTGTTAAATCTCCAATACTTTTTACATGCCCACGCATACCCGCTTCGAGGTTGTTAAAACGGGCTATGTCGGACTCGCACTGACTAAAACCCAATGGTGTTCCAACTTTTTCACATATTCAAATAAATATATTTAAATATATAATACGTTCTTTCTTACTTACATATTGGCACGGCGATTGATACGCTTTTGCACACATCGCGACCTCAACGGCGCCGGCCGCCCTATGTCAGCCAGTCCGGAAAAGACTTATTTTTCCTATTGCCTTCACAGGCAAGGCGCAACATAACCACAAGGTGCGCCTTTCTCACCTGCATAACGAACGCTCCTGAGTCTGATACGCGAAGGCCAAGGAGCCGGGAAAAAGCCAGCACTCGTAAGAATCAGCTGGCAGTGTAAGACTTATTGTAGAGGCATGCAAAGAGGCTTATGAGTCACCAAAATTGTAAAAAAAAATCAGTATTGACACAAGCGCAGAATAGCTAGCCATTCAGTTTTCCATATTATATAATTAAAAGCTCCCTCCCGTTTCCAGCATCGCATAACCTACCGCTCTGCGGAACTCCACTTCTTTGCTGACGACATATCACGCATTCTAATTAATCGATTTGCTTCGTCGTTCGAAATGCGCACGTAAATTTGTCTTTCATCCAATTACAATGTTGATGTTTTATTACTCGTACAAGATTGAATACGCTTTTGTTATGATATGTCAGTACGTTTTACTATATTCGGCTACTTCACAACATAACATTATTTTATTATAGATGTTACAAAATTAATGTTAAATTAATAATAAATGTTAGAAATTTGTTTTATTTAGTTAGATGCTAAAATTGACTGAAAATTTTTGAGTATATTTTTATTTCTAGAGATCGGTAAAATGTCATAGAGCTCATTTGAAATTCGGTGAGATGGCATAATAAATTAGTTCAATTAAATTGTTATTTCGCCAGGAGTCACCAAGCTTGTTACGTGGTAAAGACATGCGGCAGTTACATTAATAGTATAGTTGTAGCACGAAAGGGTCGGCTCGACCGGGGGGAGACCACGCTCTCACAGAATACCAGCGTAAAACAGTGGCTTAATGCTGCTTTGTTTTGTATGGTGAGTGTAGAGAACCGGAGACCCTTTTTACTGGAAACAAAGCATTCCATCTTAGTCCTCACGGGTGAAAACGCATCTGCATTTTGATTTGTAATTGAGGATAGATGTAGACGTCTGTGGGCCGTAGCAACAACTTACCATCAAGTGGACTGTGTGTTCGTTTGTCACCCTATCCTATAAAAAAAAGCTTTGCCATCAGTATAATGTTTAAGTATATTATTTTAAAATATAATTTAAAACGCAACCAGAAAAAGAGAAAATTATTGATTTTGTAAATTTACGCGAACACTACACATTGACTAAAACTATATTTACGGATTTTATCCGTTAATTCCCAACGTTTCGTTCCTGCACAGTCACACGTATAAGTCTTTCACTATTTGAAAAGATTTAAGTTTTTGTTTTTAAAAATTGTAAGAGATGAACAAGCTCACAGTCCAACTGATAGTAAAGTGTTATAGCGCTAACACCTATATTTATACTCGAATCAAAATGCAAATTAGTTCAGCAGCGTGTAGATTGAAAATTACTCGTAACCTGTAACGAGGGTTTTGGTTTTTGCGATATGAAACACAGCAACATTTTGCTGATATTTTGTGAGACGTCCCGCTAATAATTAAAATCAGCGTTCCAGTTTGAGCGACCTAACACATTCGTGCTGCAACAACAATTCGCTACAGCTCTACCTATGTATAACATAATAATATACGTAAGAGATTAAAAAAAGAGCCTATTCCTTTTTAAAAGGTCGGCAACGCATCTGCAATCTCTCTGGTGTTGCAGTTGTTTATAGGCGGCGGTAATCACTTACCATCAGGTGAGCCGTATGCTCGTTTGCCCCCTCTTCCATAAAACAGTTGTTTTGTAGACATATCCCTTTATAAGAAATCTTCTTATCTTACCCGTATTATGATATACTTTGATGTTTATTAATATTGTTTTTATTAAGTATTGCTTTTAATTAGAAAATGAAATGGTATAATGGGACTTTGAATACTAGACTAAATAAGTGAGGAAGTAAATAATGAAAATAGGTATTCAAGAAATATAAAATCGTGTAATCCCAATTTTTTTAATGAAATTTGGCTAATTCTTCACTTATTTATCCTAGTGTTCAAAAAGTCCCTTCTTCGCATAGGCATCATGTTTTATAACAAACGAATAACTGGTAGAACTTTATTTACAGGTTTCCTAGTTACTGTGTAACTGATACACTGATGGATGCCATCGACTTCCTGTATGTCTTACCAGGTCTTCACTCCATCTAGTGGGGGAACGCCCTACTCTTCGCATGCCGGTACGAAGCCGCCACTCGAGATCCCTTTTTCCCCATCGGTTATGGACCTTCAAGCTATGCGACCGGCTCATTGCCACTTTAATTCACTAATCCGTTTAGCTATGTCGGTTACGCTGGTTCTACTGCGGATATCCTTATTCCTAAGTTTATTACGCAGAGAATTTCCAGACATAGTCCTCTCCATAGCTCGCTGAGCGACTTTGAGCTTCCTCATATGGCTGACAGTGAAGAAACACGTCCTAGTTCATCACTACCAACACGCACTGATGGATGCCATCGACTTCCTGCATGTCTTACCAGGTCGTCACTCCGTCTAGTGGGGAGACGCCCCATACTTTGCCTAACTGTACGAGGCCGCCAGTCGAGAACCTTTTCCCCCATCGGTTATGGCTTCGAACTGCTATTTCAATTTACTAATCCGTTGGGATGTATAGGTAACTCTGGTTCTACTGCGGATATCATTATTCCTAAATTTATCACGCAGAGAAACTCCAAGCATAGCCCTCTCAGCAGCTTGCTGAGTGACTTTGAGCTTCCTCATATGGCTGGCAGTGAAGAACCATAACCCAATTCCATAGGTCATCACTGGCAACACACACTGCTTATACAATCTAGTTTTGAGATTTTGAGGTATAAGAGGATGTGTCGCAATATCCCAAACGCTGCTCATCCGAGTTTAATCCGTCGATTGACCACTCGGTCGAAGTTGGACTTATCTAGTCGGATTACTTGTCCCAGGTAAACATAATCATCAACAACTTCAAGCTTAGTGCTCCCAACAACCACTGGCATAGGTGTGACATGGTCATTACACATGACTTTCGTTTTGTTCATGTTCATCTTAAGACCTATCCGATTGGAGACAATACTGAGGTCATTGAGCATAGTGATTAGGTCCTCCAGCGATTCTGCCATAAGGACTATATCGTATCCTTTCCAGTCCTACTGGACTTCGAGTTACTACTTGAAAAGTCTTCCAATATAGTAGATATTATGATTATAATAATCAATGCAGTAGTGAAGAGCTACTCAATTACGTCCCAGTGTTTAACGTCTCTCTTTAGTTGGATAGGTTTCGTACTCTGGTTCTGTACTCGGATAGCCTATACGTCAGTATTTATAGCCTAACACGTCAGCATTTCAATATACTCACAGTCAACTTGGCACTGCTAAAGGGACTGTAGCACCGCCTAAATTTTTACGGAATCAATTGCTTTCTCATAGTCCACATACGCACTAGAAAGTGACGGATTGTACCTACTCTTCGGTCTTCTGTACAATTTGCCGTATTGTATGTACGTGGTCTATGATACTAAAGTCTTTTCGGAAATCAGCTTGTTTAGGAGGCTGGAAGTCGTCAGGTCTGCGTGCTGGACTATTCGTAATGAATTGAAAACAACCCGAAGACGCGACTCAGAAGGGAAATTGGTCTGTAGTTCTTCATGAGAGCATTGTCGCATTTTTTGAACAACAAGAACACCACACTTCTGTTCCACGCCTCTGGAGTAGTGCCACCATAGAGGACGGAATTGAAGAGCTTCTGAAGGAGTTTCAGTACCGGTATTCCACCCACTTTCAGAAGTTCCGCTGTAATTCCATCCTCGCCCGGCGACTTGTCATTTAAACGTGCTGGAGAGCCATTATAATCTTGCTCATACTTACGTCAGGGAAATCATCGAAATAGTGTCGGATAAGACTTACTCTTGGATTGTTATTCACACTTGCGTGTGGCTCCATCGGTGATGTATACAGCTGCCCATAAAACATTTCAATCTTACTCTAAATCACAGGTGTCCCGAAAACAATGCTGCAACGTTCGGTCCTCAGCGTGTACAGTTGGCTCTTTTTGGTAGACAGATCTCTAGCAAAGACTTTGGAGCCCTGGTTCCGCTTGATCGTTTCTTCAATACGAGCTGTATTAAAATTGCGTGAGTCCCGTCGCATGCATTTGGAGCTTAGTATTAGAACACGAGGGGGACGGAGCGTTGACTTCATTAGACGTGACCTCTCCAACTTCACGTTTAGATTCAGTGTGCCTCTCACCATTCGTTGATCGCGGCCGTTTATACCCTTGCGATCGCAGAGACATCACTGGACAGATATTGTCTGGTTATCATAATGAATTCAATCTCATTTTTTGTTGAACTGTCGTTGCTTGACCAGATCCACTTTCTGTAAGGCTGCTTTTGCAAAAAAGAGTTCATCATGAAGAGTCCCTCCTTCTCCACTATGTCAGCCAGCTGCCGATCTCTTGGGTTTCGTTGCCTTATTCTGAATTTCCCTACTTTCAGCTCACCGTTCTCTCTTGTGCCTAGTTTTGCGTTGATGTCTACCATTAACACCGTATAGTGGGTTTTGGAGAAATGCATGGCTCTTGATATCCTCATACATTTCCTCCACCTCTTCATCGCGATATGTCGAGGTCTGTGCGGAAACCTTTATGACCTTCAGCGAATACCGTTCGGTAATTCGGAGTATAATGTATGCAACTCACGTCGAAACACACCAATTTTAGAACGTTGTTAACGAGAGACGTTGATAACGTCATTAAGGCTGAATCTGAATGAAAGGGTAAGAAATTGTGAGATAAAAGACGAGTGTGGTTTGCAAGATGATGTTGTGACCAGTATTAATTAAGAAAGGAATGCATCAGCGGTTTGGTCATGTGAAAAGAATGAATGAGGAAAGAGTGACAAAGAAAATTTATCTTGCAAAAAAGAATGAAAGAGTCGGAAAGGGGCGTCCTAGGTGAAAATTTATCGACCAACTCAGCAATTTATTGAAAATGGGCCAAATTAGGAGTAGCCTTAACCGACGAGCATCTATGCGTAGATGGATGTGACGGAGGCGAGAGAGGTGTGTCAGGATCGTGCCAAATGGAAGTCTGTAGTTTCTTCCTACCCCTCTCGGAGACAGGCGTGAATATTTTTGTTTATGTATGTTAACGAGAGACTTGCAGATGATAAATCCGTAACCTCATTGGAACAGATGATCATCCTCTCGGTGATATAACAAGTCACCAGATTCGAGGATTACCATGTCTTCCCCCTTTCTTCAGTTCTCAAATAATCCTATAATATTCCAGTGCAACTTTTTTATCTCTTCTTCCAGCCCCAGGTCTTCTCTTCAGTCCTCAGTGTTCATGCTTTATATGTTGCCAAGTGGATCGTATTAATTGACAGCTGAATCTTCAACGGAGATTCTTAGCACCCCTTGCCCCACCTGCCCAACTGAGTCATTTACTCATGGGGGGTATATTGCCACAGTTGCCACGCTTGGCGAGCGGGTTGGTAACCACAGTTTTTATTATTGTTTGCTGTTATCAGACAGCTGCTGCTGCCAAACATCTGCCTCGGTTTCCCTCTGTCGCCTATTACGACACCCAAGAGAAGATGTGGGTAGTGGGTATTCTACCGCGTCCTAAACATGCCCACCATCTATTCTTTCTTAAGGAATTGTCCTTAAGATATGTCGATACAAATAAAGAGCACCAAAATCTGTTGGTGGAGGAGGAATACTGCCCCCACCAGGAGACGTTCCGGGAACGTTCTTCTCGATCCCGTTGACGAGAACATCTTCATAAATAAATTGATCCCCCCCCCCCCTCCACAGTAGAGGGAACCCGTTTATTATAAACAACGCACACACTCATTCAGACACTACACTAGGGTAAAGAAAACAGTAGACACAGAACGAAATTAAATTTTATATTAGTACTATACTAAAATAAAAATATGGTTCTCTATAGCAAATTTTCACAGAAAGAATTTTCTTTTCTTTTTGGTTCATTGTCTACATTAAAAGGTTTTTTACGCAAGCTTGTATCACGAAATTGCTTTTTAATTTAAATATCTTCTTTTGGCAGCAGGTTTTCGAAAATATCAATAGATGAATTTGTATTAGCAAATCGAATAAGCTTTGCAGTTTTCATACCCGACTGAAGCAGAGTCCCAGAGTAGTTTAATATGTTTAGGTGAAATGTATTTTGTTATTATACATACATTGGAATAAAAATAATTTTACGGATTTTATCGTTTTTAATTTTAACGCATTAAATTTCTGACGTTTCGGGCACATTCCAGCGATGAGCGCTAGAAAGTGTCCTGTTGAAGTTAAAGGTAACCTTCGTTAATTATGATATCGGGACGTCAAACACCTTAACATATCAAAATTAAAAAAAATGCGATAGAATCCATAAAATTAGTAAGTAGTAATTTATTCCATGAGTAGTATTCGCGTCATTATAAGAAATCATTATACATATCTTTCTTAATTTATAATGAGATTTCAAAGTATTAAAAAAAAGTTTTTTTCTTAGAGGCTCTCGAATTTTGGTTCATAATAGCACACTAGAAATATAATTGCCAATACATGTATTAAACGTGGCTTTACGGCAGATCTCCCCGTAACGGGAGGGGATTCAATTCTAGTCACTAAATTTCACAATCACTCCTTGCCACAAATTTTAAAATCACGCACTGTCTCAAATGTAAAAAAATAAATTTTATATATATACGTCCATTCAAAATGCAAAGATATAGTAGGCTATAAGGTGAGCAATAAAGAGTCCCGATAGTCAAATGCACGACAGTGACACGTTAAAATACGGCCGCACAATAACAGCTGTTAAACGTTGTTTAGCATTTCATCCGTGTTACTAGAAGCTATCAGGAGAGGCTGTTGTCAAAACATCACGTAGTATCTTTATGACCAAACGTATACAACCACATAAAATAAGATTACGCCTCACAACGGAGGATAAAAGGGGAAATAACCACAATTTTGCGTGTGCCACACTCTTTACGAATTATATTGAAGCACGCAGTTAATTGCTGATTGGAATGAAAAAGGAAACTTATTACTGCTCAAATGTTTATGTGAAACGTGCATGATACGCGTGTAAAATATCTTTCTGTGAATATATATATATATATATATATATATATATATATATATATATATATATATATATATATACGAAATAGAGCAGAACCGTGGTAGCTCAGATGGTTAACGCTCGCTGTAAATATGCTACGGGCACTATGAAAAATGACTACATAATATAATGAAATGGCGAATATTCGGAATATCAACCTCTTCGAGGTGCGTGTTAACAGGCTTCTTCTGGGCAAACTCGCTCCATCGTAGACCTCATTTTTGGTCTCGAGCCAGATCGAGGTCAAAAGTTAGCCCATTTTTAATAAAAAATATATAATACAGAAACAAGAAGATCCATTTATGTATTAATACCTCTCGTTCCTTGAGTAGTTTCCCACTTCTAACAAAAAATTTTATGTAAGTTTATACTACTTGATTGAAGATTACAAGGCTACAGCCTATATACGTCCTCTTACTGGGCAGTGGCGAAGCCTCCATAGAAGCTGAAAAGCCGGGCTTGCCTTATCAAGTTGCTCAATCGATAATATCTACTAATAATATAACTCGCAAACTGTCTTTAGATCTTCTAATCGGCGTATTTTATTTGCTATTTCCAGTCCGTACTGGTTAACATAATGATTTCTTATATTTACGCGAACACTACACATGATTAAAACTACTTTTACGGATTTTATCGCGTTTACTTTTACTTCTTATTTTGTTCTAATAGAAGCTCGCTTCAAGATTGGCTATATCTTGAAGCGAACTTCTATTAGAACATTCTACAAGCCGCCGAAGAAGATCAGTCAGTTCCTACCATCCATCAAGTGTCATATTCCTCTACAAGATGCAGGAGTGTACAAGCTTGATTGTGAATGTGGTCTCTCTTATATAGGACAAACCAAAAGATCAATTAGGACCCGCGTAAAAGAACATATAGCTGATGTGAAGCATCAACGTTCCGGGAAGTCTGCAGTTTGTGATCATATCCTAGACGGCCCCAACCATTACATCAGATTCGATAGACCACAAATCCTCGCGAAAGAACACCGATTCCTACCAAGGATGATACGTGGGGCTATTGAAATTAAAAAACATCCTAATTTCAATAGAGAAGGAGGCTGGGTACTACCACCTGCTTGGGATCCTATAATCATTAAAATTAAAACTAAACACAAGCATACCACTGCAAGACCTCAAGACATAGTCAGTTCATTTTGCATAGATCGGACCATAAACAATAATTAAAATAGCTGAAGGTACTCCGGGTTTAACAATGACATCGGGACGTCAGTCATCTCAGTCCCCCGTGACCATGGGTGCTGGAAAGCGCCCGAAACGTCGGGAATTAAAAATAAAAAGTAAAAATAAACGCGATAAAATCCGTAAAAGTAGTTTTAATCATACGAAATGTTTATATATATATATATATATATATATATAACTTGGTGGAGCCACGTGTCTAAGGCTGCCGAAGTCTAATTCCCCGGTCGAACCTTAAACCTATTACGCGATATATTAACTAAAGTGGACTGTATATGCGATTGCTTCTACGCTTACGTAAAAGCGACTACTATAGCATGCGGTATAATGCACTCGCTCTTCCCTAAACTAAAACTATTATTGTGCCAAATCGCTGAAAAGGAATCCTGCCTGATTAGGAGAACAACAAAATTGGAGCGGGTTAAACTATATAAGGCAGGGACTAATTAAAGGAATTGACTCACCGGGGTTTCTTCTATCCTGTTGAGCACTATAGCTGCAACTTCTGGAACTTCTTCTGGAACACTCCGGAGAGAGGCGGTGCGCGACTATATCTCACACGATGTGAGGCGGGTCTCCTGGAGCTCGACTGCTTCCAGGCTAAAGCGGTTTCTACTAGCGGTGTGGTTTCAACGACGACTGTGACGGAAAGAGCTGTTATTCCAATGACTGGCGCGGTGGGAAGAGGACGCGCAACGGTCGCGCGTGTCTTATATGTCCTCGGCTCCGATGATTACGTGACATTCTAGAATCATCTTCTTGCCCCTCCCACCCCACCACCCCGATGTGTCGATAGGAGGGTACGAATTATATCGTTTTTCGGAAAGGAACAAGCGGCTTGGCACTCCTACCGTCAAATATAATAATACGAATGGTTTTCCGCGCAACCATCTCCCCCGCCCTTGAAGGATTTCCTTCAAAATTAACTAATACAACTAGAGCTAAGATCAACTAACAAAATAACTAACTAACGCTAAGATTACCTAAATTCAACTACAATTTAATCTAGAAAGCTAATTTAAATTATGGAAGAGGCAGGGGGCACAAACGGACAACCGGACGCAAGTAAGACCCAACCGTGGTCTTAACGCGAGCTATCCTAACTACTCCGTCGGAACCGGGAAAGACCTCTTCGACAATTCCTAACGGCCAGTGGAGAGGCGGTGTATTCTCTTTGGTGAGCACAACTACAGTTCCTACAGCTAAAGGCTCAGTTGCTGTGTTCCATTTTTGTCGAGACTGCAAAGTATGCAAGTATTCCATCCTCCATCGTTTCCAAAACGATTGCACTAACCGATCTAATAATTTGTGGCGTGCGGAAATGCTAAGTCTGTTCTCATCCATATCTGCGGCTGGCAAATACTTTAAAGGCGTTAAATTCAAAAAATGTGCTGGAGTTAGAGCCAGCGGTTCCGAGGGGTCACTAGACAACGTACGACAAAGTGGGCGACTATTCATTACGCATTCAATTTGAGCGAGCACCGTACTTAGCTCTTCGAAGGACAAAATTTGATCTCCTATTACTCGGTATAAATGACTCTTTAGACTCTTGATATTAGTCTCCCAATTGCCCCCAAAATGACTCGCGGCTGGGACGTTCAGAGACCACTCAATGCGGTTCTCGGCTAGAATGTGAGCGAACTCCGAATTATAATACTTGCTAGCTAAGAGCTCATGTAGTTCCGATAGAATACGTTTTGCACCGACGTAGTTCGTACCGTTATCCGAATACAATTTACTTACAGGGCCACGGCGGGAAAGAAATCTTTTAAATGCACCCATAAAGCCTGCTGTGCTTAGATCACCAACGAGTTCTATATGCACCGCTCGAGTAGTTAGACATACGAAAATGCAGACGTAAGCCTTTGTAGATCTTATACCACGCCCGCGAGTGAGCGTGACCTTAAACGGGCCAGCGAAATCAGACCCGGTGTGCGTGAAGGGCTTTACTGATTGTATTACTCTACAAGATCTAAGTTCCGCCATTTCCGGAAATGACGGCTTGGGGCGTGCCCGAAAGCAAGCTATACATCTGTGCACCCGATTGCGTATTAAACTACGTGCAGAAAGAATCCAATAATTCTGACGCAAAATCGACATCAACAAGTCGGGGCCAGCGTGCGAGTTCAATTTATGATGGTAATCGACTAATAAGTTCATGATATGGTCTTTACGCGGTAAAACAATAGGGTGCCGTTGGTCGAAACTCAATTGCGAGTTGGACAAGCGTCCACCTACCCTTACAATCCCATCCTGTAAAAATGGCTTAAGGCGTTGAAAGGCGCGACTACAAGCTCTATTCGATTGTAATCTTCTAATTTCTTCAGAGAAGTGCGCACGTTGAAGTTCACGCAATACTAGCGACTCGGCATAGTTGTAATCGGATGCTAAGACATACGAACGTCGCGGTAAAAGCTTCGCGAATCGACAAACGTAAATTACGCTACGCAATAATTTCGACCAAGAGGACAAGCGGTTCGCCAAAGCAATGATTGGAGAAACCTCGCTCGAAACGTTCGCCACTAGAGCGTGTCTCTTCTCTTCCGGCGGTTGTGACACTGACGAAGGTTCGAAGTCGGTTATTGGCCATTGCGAGGGATCCAAGTGAACCCAAGCAGTTCCGTGGAACCAAAGCGGGTGGTCCATTATTTGCATCGGGGTGAGTCCACGGGATAGACAATCGGCGGGGTTTTCCGTACCGGACACGTGATAAAAGTTCCGCGTTTCTAACTCGTCTTGTATCTTGGCCACTCGGTTCGCGACAAACGTATCCCAACGGTGGGGTGAAGAATGAACCCAGCATAAGGCGACGGTGGAGTCGGAAAAGGCAAATATCCTTTCTATGTGAACTCTATCCCTACATGCGCCGATAACTGCGGTAATAAGCTTGGTGAGTACTAATATTGCGCAAAGCTCTAAGCGCACCAGAGAGACAACCTTACGGGGGGAGACTCTCGACTTAGAACTAATGAGGCTAATCGAATTTCTACCATTATTCTGGACGTGGAAATATACAACGCCCCCGTAAGCCTTCTCGCTGGCGTCTGCAAACCCAACGACTGTTATGGCGCTACTTCTATCTACGTTTATATGACGCGGTATTTTAATTTCTCTTAATAAAGGAAGTTCCTCTCTAAAGCGCTGCCACAACCGAACAATGCTGTCAGGCGGCGAGTCATCCCAGTCGCATTCCAATAACCAAAGTTGTTTAATTAAAAGCTTAGCGTATAATACCACCGGAGCTACGAAACCCATGACGTCCCATAATCTAGCAACGCATGACAGTATTGTGCGCTTTGTGCATTTCTCTACGGGCGGATTTACCTTAAGGCTAAACACGTCGGACTCTGGTGACCAACACGGACCGAACACCTTGTGTGTATCAGAGTCGTCGAATTCCTTTACCGCCAAAAGACGGTGTGATAGTGGGATTGTATCCAAAACCGGACGCGAATTACTAGTCCACTTCACAAGATCGAACCGACCCGATTTCATGAGCCTTATAACCTCGGCGGTGGTTAGGGTTGCCTCCTCCACGCTATCGACCGAGTACACAAAATCATCCATATATAATCCGCTCTCAATTGCCCTCTTAGCTTTAGGATAAGAGGGACCTTCATCGTGAGCGAGCTGTCTCACCGTGCGTAACGCATGAAATGGGCTCGACTTTAAACCAAAACAAACGCGGTTAAATTCAAACACCATTAGAGGTTCCTTTGGGTTGAAACGATATAGAATGCGTTGGAATCTACGGTCGCATTCACGGACCCCTATGCAGAGAAACATTTGGCGAATATCGGCGGATAGTGCTATACTAAACAAACGAAAATTGACTATTATATTAAATAAACTGCCCTGTAAATTTTGCCCACTATAGAGGATATCGTTAAGCGACAGGTGAGTGCTAGTTTTAGCACTAGCGTCGAGCACTACACGTAACTTAGATGTAAGTTTGTCCTCTCTAATGACTCCGTGGTGTGGTATGAAATACGACGGTGTGTCTTAGTAGTTATCTAATTTCGAAGCCACAAGTGATATGTAACCTTCTCTTATATATTCGTTAATGACGCCGTCGTAAGCTTCCTTTAACTTGGGTGAAGCGAGCATCCTACGCTCCAAGCTGTAGAAACGTTTTTCCGCCATTTGACGCGAATCGCCGAGAGATAAAACATCTCCTTTAAAGGGTAGCGCTACACTATATCTACCGTCGCGATCACGAACGGTCGTGCGGACGTAAATTTCCTCGCATAACCTGTCATCTGAGCTAGCTATGGGTGGGACGTTCACCTCCTCCATCTCCCAAAATTTGCGGACTAACGACTCGAGCGGTTCGACAGCCATACCACAATAAGAGGTTGCCGAAATACTATCTATGATGGGGGCGGAGCCAAGGATCACATAGCCCAATACGGTTTCGGGTGCTTAAGGCGCGCTATGCGAGGAGTTGCCCCTGACCTTATTGTTTAACAAAAGACGAGGGAAAAGCGATGCTCCAATGAGCATGTCTATGTTTCCAGGAACGGCGTAAGTGTCGTCCGCCAGAGTCAAATTCTTAAATTCAATCATTGCCGAGGTGTCAACCGAAACGGTTGGCAACCGTTCAGTGACCCTATCTACTACTAGTGCATTTATATCAAAGTTAACATTACGATCTATCCGAGAATAAATTTTTAAATTTATATATCCCTGTGTCGATTTACTAGTGCCTCCGATGCCTTTAATTACAGGACATGAAAGTGACCTATTTATTACTAAGCCTAAGCGCTGACAACATTGTCGCGTTATAAAGCTATTTTGGGCTCCGCTGTCCAGCAGTGCACGGACGCTTTGTTCGTTTCCACGCGAATCCCTAACCAAAATACGTGCCGTACCCAGTAACACGGTTGAAGGAGGTTGTGCTCCCATATTTGCCAATGAGCACAGAGCGACATCACCAGGTCGACCGCTAGAATCGTTGACCTTAGTAGGGGCGAATTCCTTGTCCGCTTTACTTGACGCCGCTATGTTGCTATTTTCAAAATGTAATAGCGTGTGATGTTTCCTCGCGCACTTGCTACATACGGAACTCGAATTGCATTTTGCAACTAAATGCTTATCGCTTAAACAGTTCAAACATAGGTTGTTTGTCTTTACTAATTTATAACGCTCGCTTGATGAATATTTACGAAAAGTCGCACAATTATATAAATTACCGTGTTTATCTTTACATACTATACAAGTATGCTGGAGTGATGTTGGCGTAGCGGTACGTAAGTTAACGACCCTGCTATTTTAGATGGTTGAGTCTGTCTACGGTCGACGCACCTTTTAATCTCCTGTTTAACGTTCGGAGAGCGCTGCGTCACCTTTATTTGATCTCGCACGAACGATGCTAATGAATGAAAGGAAGGCATCTCCGAGCTACGATGCTCCATTTCAAACGCACGCACGGTGTCGGGGTCTAATTTCTTTAATGCAACATGGAAAAACACCACGTCCATAAGATCATTAAATTTCAAATTCTTAAGTGCAGCCACCGATGCCACAAATTTATCTAGAAACTGCTCTAAGCCGTTGATGTTCGCGGATGATATAGATTTAAGATCGAATATCTGGTTCAAATATTCGGAAGCTAACATTCTCCTATCTTCATATTTAGTTTTAAGCGTTTCGAATATTAATAAGTAATTGTTTGCTGTAGGTGTAAAACCAGAGCAGATCGACTGTGCCCTGCCACTAAGTTTACTAATTAAGTAATATAATTTTTCGGCGTCCGATAACGATGGGTTATTGTATATATTGTTTTGAAAACTACTGAAGAAGAAGGGCCACGTCTTAATATCACCATTGAATACCGGAATATCTATTGGCGGCAACCTAATCGAGTCACTTGTACGTACCTGTGTTTCAGGCTTTGCTTCGTTTTGAGATTGTAGGGACCTCGCAGTTCTTTTCACGCGACACAACATATCTTCGAATGCCAGCAGCGGTTGGTAGTTCACTATGTATTTCGGGTCGATTTGTAATTCCAAATGATTAATTTGGTCTAATATTTTTTCGTAATCTATTCGTAAAGAATCTATCGTTTCGATTTCATTCAAAAAGGTTTCCCGCACTGCTTCTATATGAATGTTCTTTATATAATCACTTATATTCTGCATACGCGAAAAGAGTATGTCCCTCTTGGCATAAAGCGTTTTAATTTTGATTTCACTTCCACTAACTGCCATTTTAAACTATTATAATAAAGTTATATCAATCACAATTAATCTCACAACGCACAAACAATGAAGGATGGACACTCGGTATGCCGTATTACGTAATTAAATCGAACACCTGCGCAGCGAGTCGAGGTGACGCGTCATTTGCACTCAATAATTTTATCAAGATTGTGGGTAAGCGTATCAAACGGTTCCTATTACACTGTTTCAATTATTTAATAGGCTTTAAATTTAATCAAATACGAGCGCTATAAAACGAATAATTCTGTTTGTGAGTACCTAATCAAAATTTAAATTTAAACGAACACTATTTAAGTCTATTCCATAAATTGGAGTGCATTATCTAATTAATTAATTCAACAATTCGACCAAAATCCTGCCGAAGTGACCATAAAATGGTGGAGCCACGTGTCTAAGGCTGCCGAAGTCTAATTCCCCGGTCGAACCTTAAACCTATTACGCGATATATTAACTAAAGTGGACTGTATATGCGATTGCTTCTACGCTTACGTAAAAGCGACTACTATAGCATGCGGTATAATGCACTCGCTCTTCCCTAAACTAAAACTATTATTGTGCCAAATCCCTGAAAAGGAATCCTGCCTGATTAGGAGAACAACAAAATTGGAGCGGGTTAAACTATATAAGGCAGGGACTAATTAAAGGAATTGACTCACCGGGGTTTCTTCTATCCTGTTGAGCACTATAGCTGCAACTTCTGGAACTTCTTCTGGAACACTCCGGAGAGAGGCGGTGCGCGACTATATCTCACACGATGTGAGGCGGGTCTCCTGGAGCTCGACTGCTTCCAGGCTAAAGCGGTTTCTACTAGCGGTGTGGTTTCAACGACGACTGTGACGGAAAGAGCTGTTGTTCCAATAACTGGCGCGGTGGGAAGAGGACGCGCAACGGTCGCGCGTGTCTTATATGTCCTCGGCTCCGATGATTACGTGACATTCTAGAATCATCTTCTTGCCCCTCCCACCCCACCACCCCGATGTGTCGATAGGAGGGTACGAATGATATCGTTTTTCGGAAAGGAACAAGCGGCTTGGCACTCCTACGGTCAAATATAATAATACGAATGGTTTTCCGCGCAACCATAACTATTAGTATGAAGCAAAAAGAATGAAGTTGTGCACGGGCGATACGTTTGTAAGTTTACTTTACATTTCAATGTTTACTCTTTACTCTGTTTGTTTACTTGAGTGTAGTGAATGAATATTGCGAGTTGCAAATTTATGCTTTTATAAAGATTTTAGTGAAAATGGAGGATAATAGTGTTCTTTGTGAGGAATTGAAGTGTGTTAAAGTGCGAATCAGCGAGAAAAAGGTAAAATATTTAAACTTGGTTGAGAAAATACACAAGGTCAAGAGCGTCTTTCAGACTTATCAATTATTGCAATTGAAAAAAAGTTATTAGTACAATTAAAACGTTCACCAACATTTTAACATTTTACGCGGACGTAATCAAATCTTTCCTTAAAAAAGAGAGACAGACAATTCGATTCAGAATATAAGTAATTTGTTTTTTTTTTTAAATTTGTACATAGTTTGTTTGTACTATGTTGATGTTTTTATTTTGTTCATGTATTGTTTTGTATGTAAATATCTTTTTTTCGCTCAAGCAAACCCAAATTACTTTTTTCAAAGCCACCGAAGGTATGCAATTGCAGATATGTCATTCAATCTATCCAGCAGTAGTATGCCTTCTGTGTGCTTTATTAAACACGTCCTCCACAGCACTGAATACGAAACTGAATAGTAGAGACAGATCAAGATTGGTGTATTTTTATAAAACTGCTAAAAACAACAAAACCATATCTTAGGCTTGCCCTGGTTTGGAGCCCTAGCTATGACACTGTTCCTGGGCACATGTTTACCCTCACTTCTGAGAGAATTGAAAGGCAAAGAAATATCATTTCACTTGACGTATCTTTGGCATATTTTTTATTTTCTCAGAATGCAGTGTCCTCACGGTGTTTCCATAACCACCTAGCAAATGTTAAATTAGCACTTAAGTGCTAATTGGAGTTTTAAAACTGCAATTAACAGTTTTATTGGTAATCGCGGTGATCGAACCTGAGTTGCGCGCGTACTTTGATATTTACGGCGAGTGCCCCTAAAGTACCATGTCTCTACTGAAGATAGTGGTGACGTAAGTTGTGTCCAGGCGGCCAAAGGTGCGTAAAACAAATAAAAGACCAATTTTTATACTACGATAATCAAGATTTCACTAAAAATTGTTCAAAATTGCTTTTTTGTTCGAACGAAACGTTCAGCACTGATAAACTCCATCGATTTTTTTGCTGTTATTAATACTTTTTTACCAACTTCAAAAAGGAGGAGGTATACAATTCGACTGCATAATTTTTTTTTTTTTTTTTTAGATAAATTTCTGAGGTAACATATCTGTGTTAACTTTTCTCTGGTAAACTGATTTTGATGATTCTTTCTGCTGGACATATGAGGACGCTCAAGGTCGATCAAAGAGCTATGGAAAGGGCTATGCTTGGGGTTTCTATACGTGATAAACTTCGATCTAGGATATCCGCAGTAGAACCAGAGTGACCGACATAGCCCGAGGAATTAGTGAGCTGAAGTGGCAATGGGCCAGCCATATAGCTCGAAGAACCGACAATCGATGAGGAAGTAAGCTTCTCAAGTGGCAGCTTCGTACCGGTAAGCGTAGTGTAGGGCAACCCCCCCCCCCCCACTAGATAGAGTGACGATCTGATAAGACATGCAGGAAGTCGATGAATGCAGGTGGCTCAGGACCGTGCTTTGTGGCATTCCTTGGGAGAGGCCTATGATGAGCAGTGAATTTGTGAAGGACTGTAATGATCATGAATGATGATTCTTTTCGTATCTGGAAGCTGATGCTTCTTGTGTTGTCTAATATAAATGAAATCAAGATCTGACCAGTAGTTTTCGAGTTATCTTTAATAATGCGTATTTAATTGACTTCGAATACATTGATGATGTTCTCGTTTTAATTATATTGAAGTCAGTTGTATAAATTTTTTAATTTCAACACTTGTTTTAATGTTAAACGTTTGTGTTTAACGAACTGAAAAAGTCCACTGTGAAGCATGAGACAGACGACATTTTTGAGGAGAGTCGAGATCGTAGTTTTAACTGCACCTTTGTCGTCGCTTTATCTTTCATGTCTGCTTTGTGTTATTTTTTTATATTATAAAAGCGATGCAATACCTAAATTCCACTTAATTTTATAAGGTTACAATAATAGCTCAAAAATGCCTGTTATTTGTACATATATTATACTATGAGACCATCTATCTATGGGGGTGACCTAGTTTTTGGCGCTGTTACATGACGTAAAAAAGATTTTTCATTTTATATTTCCATTTTCCAATTTAAAAATTTAAAAGAAAATATATACCAAATAATATTCTCGCTTCTTTACCTTAGAAATATCTAAACCACACATAAGCCATATAAATTCATGCCCTTATGCTATTTCAAAAGAAACGCCACCTGCAAAAGCGGCATAATCTTAGTAAAACCTTAGCATTATGCAAAACACCACAAAGGGTATAGAAAAAAGTCTATTTATGATGCTATTGAGTGGAATTATTAAAACTACGTTGTATTTTCTACGTTTTATTTTAAGTGAACATAATTTTTATTATACATACAATATTTCGAATGTTTACCATGAAAAATTTCTATTTATTCATGTGTTATGATCAAGTATTTTAGTTCAAGGAATATTTTTACACATAACTTTGTTATGGATACAGATATGTTAACCGACAATGATGATTAAAAAATGACAATGATGACTAGCCCAGCCCAAGCCATAAGGAAAACGTTCAGTGAGGTATTTTACCAGAAGTGTTACAGTTCACTCGTTTGCATTTCAAGTATTCATAGCGCAATGAGCTCAAGGCTTCTGAATTTGATCCACTGCAATGGAACATATAAATGGTATAACGTTAGTTTTCTTATTGCTTGTAAATTCAAAATATTAAAACAATGAAACAAGGGCATACTAACAGAAGTAAGGAAAGTAATCTTTACTCATTTAATTTGCAATTACTCATGGAAAATGCTGAATATTGAATGATCATTTTGAAAATGGAACGCGCTTTATTTTGAAATATTATTATTTGGAAAATGATTGTTGTTTGTGTGGGTGGTTGTCTTAGTTGATGTGATTTTAGCTCTATCATTCACTATGACTATAGAAAAAGGCTTAAAACTCCAAGAATGTTATCTTGTGGGCTTGAGTGGGAAATAGGTTTTGCATTAGCAGCAATCCTAGGAAAATCACCACCAATTTTACGTATCTCGATAAGCATTGTTTCAGATGAGTGCGACATCAACATTTCAATAAGCACAAGACTCTCAAGTGGATTGGAGCTAATTCGTGATAGAGAAATTCGACGTCGGCGAGATTAAAATCGTATACTTAGACCGTTCACCCAAAACGTATACGACATACTGACTGGAACACGTCTATATAAATAAAAAAAATCTTTAGCCTACTTTACGTGTCATATTCTCGTGATATCACTTTCTGATTTTGATGATTCTTTCTACTGGACGTATGAGGACGCTCACCTCACGCTCACGCTTGTACCTGTTTCCGTAAATCAAATAAAAATAGTAAGGAAAGGGGTTTGGAAGCAAATAGTATGTAATGGCTGCTTAAACTTTTGAAGCTTAAACTTTAAAGTGTCTAAAGAAGAGCGGTCAGAGATATTATCAAATGGTACTGGTAAGATAGAATAAATATTATAATTTTTGAGTATCTAATTACGATATGCACCTCGTATATAGGCATTCATCACAGTTAATTTAATTTTCATTATCACCTCAACCTATCACTAGTTAACATATATTATATTGATAAGTTTGGATAAGTACATATCATATATATATGTATATATATATATATATATATATATATATATATATATATATATATATATATATATATATATATATATATATATATATAACATAATTGATTTCCAAAAACATAAATTCATTATTCATTATAGCCTATGAGAATTCGACTGCTGGCTTATGATTCCTTTATCGATCACCTCGTAGTTATAGTTGCCACACTTGCCAGGTGGTTTTCCAACCGTTCATTATTTTCTGTTGTTATCATGAAAACGCTGCTGCACATTTCCTGTTTTAATTTACCTATACCGTCTCTTAAGCCATCCTTATGCCCCATTTACATTCAGCCCTGTTGGACAGGGAAGTGAGCAGGGCAGCGGACAGGGCAGTATGTAAACTGGCTACTCGCGCTGACACTGCCGCTGCCGCTGCCACTGCCCTACGCTCGCTCAAATGTCGGTTTTTCGTGTGGAAGTCAAAGGACGGGCAGCGCGAGCGGCAGTGAGGGTTCACATTCAGTTCCATCGCTCACTTCGCGCCAAGCGCCTGGATGAACGGACGTGCGTGCCGTCTTGTTATTAAACAAGTAGGATCTACCAAAATGCCTTTCAAGTGGAATGATGAAAATACAATAAAGTTTTTAGAACTGCTGGAACCAGAAAAAACCATAAGGGAGTTCAACGATAAAAACCACAATTCATCATCTTCTACGAATACGAATTTTCTTTTTGAGATAACATAGTACCTATGTACATAATTAATTATAAATTCGTTAAATTTATTATATTAATATAAAATTTAGTTTAAGGAATTAATGAACATTGACATTTTATTTCTAAAAACGATTAGTAACTCATATTGATTATTTATTTATTAAAATGTAAAATAAGTTAAATGGTTATATTTGATGAGATGAGATTTTTAAATTATAATTTTATTGTAATTAAAATTATGAATTAATTTATACCGTAGTGTAATTATAAAAATAATAATAGCTTAACTAATCTCATATAATATTTAATATTATTTATGTAACAATAATGTAATAATTCAATTAATAATTTATGAAAAATTTACAGTATATGAATTCAAATAGAGTGGATCTTTATAAGTATTTAATTTTACATAATATTTGAATTCAAAAAGAATGTTTGTACCTAACTTTTAAGCAATGCAATAATTTAACATTGGGTTTATGTAATTAGCTGTATTTCATATCATTTTTGCAAAACATGTCAGTTCCGGGTCATTGATGATCTTATATGTACCATGTTTTTAAGCAAATAAATTTTCTATCTATCTATCTACCTTCTTTTGAACTTGATATCTTTTTAAATTATTAACATAATTTTGTATTGCAAGAAGACACAGCGCGGACGCTGTAATTATTTCGACGTCTGCCATAGGCGAAAGCCGAAAGTGATGTGAGTGGTAGGGCAGAGTGTGAATACACAGTTCCTCCTGCCCGATCCTGCTACGGCAGTATTTAGCGAAGTATTGCCGGCAGCGCGAGGAGCAGTGGCAGTGGCTGAATGTAAATGAGGCTTTAGGATTCTGCCTTGAAGTAAGGATTCTTTTACGCCATTATTACATAGGAAAAAATAGATTTTTTTTTTTGTTATAATTTAATATTTTTTAATACAAAATGTGAAAATATTCGGTTCTAAGCGTATACGGCAGCAAAGCAAAATACACACTCGATATTCAAACACATCAGGCACGTCAAATTCTAAAAATTCAATCTATACAAGTTGGCTTGGTTGTTTTGGAATTGTGCCGGGTGGATATTACTGTATGCAAAGCGCACACAATTTTTTTGTAGCCGTTTCGCTTCCTGTGGATTAATTTATAACATTCTAAATTCAATGTTTTATAATAAATTATCAGGTTTATTTGTTTAATTATGGAGCTAAATGATTGTGATTTTATTTCAATTATTTGAGGTGACGTGTAGAGCCATGCTACAGTTATATTAGTAGTATAGTTGTAGCACGAATGGGTCGGCTCGACCGGGGAAGGACCACGCTCTCACAGAATACCAGCGTGAAATAGTAGCTTAATGCTGCTGTATTTCGTATGGTGAGTGTAGAGAACCGGAGACCCTTTTTACTGGAAACGAGGCATTCCATCTTAGTCCTCACGGGTGACAACGTATCTGCATTTTGATTCGTAATCGAGGATAGATGTAGATGTCTATGGGCCACAGTAACCACTTACCATCAGGTGGACTGTGTGCTCGTTTGTCACCCTATCCTATAAAAAAAAATGACGTATAACGTTAACATCCGGATTACTAACATAACTAATATAGCAACTCATTTGTCTGCAGACTTTGGCTATTCACCGCTTAGCATAGTGTACAAAAACGCGCTAAAACTGTAGTAGTAAGTGAAGGCAAATCAATGCTGATAAAACTGGGCAGACCGTGTTACCAACACAAACCAACAAAGCAATTCGCTCGCACTGATAAATGCTACATCTTGTTGCTAGAATTTGGATAAAGTATTTTGATATATAATTTTTTTTAAATTTGGTAGATAGTGATCATGATGAAGAAATTGTGTTGTGTGATTAGTGATGTAACTGAGGGGTAGAGAATAATGAAAGTATTCTTGATTTTGTGAACTTTTGTTTTATTACATAGGTAAGGTTGATTTTGTTTTATTATGTTTTATTACATAGGTAAGGTTGATAAATTGAAAGAAAGTATGATATATTATTTGTTTTACACAAAAAAATCATATTTAATATTATTCTTACGTTACTATAGTAATTTGAAAATTCATCCTTGTCGGTATTGATGTGTGATATATATATATATATATATATATATATATATATATATATATATATATATATATATATATATATATATATATATATATATATATATATATATATATATGTAACCTATCTAAGATCTCATCACATGTTGGGTATGTAAATGGATTTTCTAAAGATTTTGTCTGTTCAATTGCGGAATTTTAATATCCTGCATAGTACCTTGAAGGTTATTTAAGAGGTAGGGTGTTAAAAATTAATAAACACACATTATGATTACGTAGGCCAAATTTATTTTATTTAAAAAATTATTTTGTACAATTAACTAAATTTATAGTTCCAGGTTGCATTACATAAACTTTTTATGTTGCACCACTAACTAATTTTATCTCACTCCAGTAAACCATTACTTTACAATTTCTATTCGCTAAAATTTCTTTACAAACTTCAAAGCTTTACAAGTATTTTTATTTTGTCTAAGTACATATTATTTCTTAACAATTTAATTCGCGTAATTACAAAAGTAGCGGTTATTATTTACAAAAACACTTTAGTCTATGTATCACAGAAATAATAATTA
Organism: Parnassius smintheus behrii; assembly: GCA_036936625.1. Classification (NCBI taxonomy): domain Eukaryota; kingdom Metazoa; phylum Arthropoda; class Insecta; order Lepidoptera; family Papilionidae; genus Parnassius; species Parnassius smintheus. Next base: position 20,587,495 of record JAUPFT010000031.1, read on the forward strand.
GACGTACACACTGTAGAAATATCACTTACGGTTTAATGTTACGTACAAGTGGTATTTTAACACTGTGCAGATAAATACGGTAATAAAATAAATATACCGACTAATAGTTCATTCATAGTATGATCTATAATTGTGAGAATATAATATGTACGAAATAAAACACGGAATGAAATTCCCTAATATAGAATAATACCTAACCAGGATAAGGTTTTAAAAGTTATAGGTTTTGAAAATAACTAATAACTGTTTACACCTATATATTAATCGGTATATTTTTGAAACCACTGTATTGTTTCAACAAGAGGAAAACCTCATAATATAATGTAAAAACAGCCTAAAATCCGAATTTAAACAAAAGCGAGTTTTATTAGCTTTAATAATACAATTACAAACTTTAACATCTAAATTTCGATTGTCCATTACTTGGTGTCAAATCACTTTTTGACTTAGGAAATCGCAAAAACATCGATTTTATTACATAATTAATTAGAATGTGTATGTAATGCTAAGCGAGTTCATTCCAATCGATTTGAAAATTTCTATGACATTAGGTTGTGAACTTTTATAGAAATGCTATTAAAATAATCGCTTCTTTTGTACAAACTTATATATGAACTTAATAGAACCGTTATCATAGTTGAAATTTACAAGACAGTAAGTAAGATTAAACTCAACGTTTTTGTAAGCGAAATTCTCTTTCCACGTGTAGCAGATGGTCAGCGGGGACATTCCTCACGCATTACCAATTTAACGACCAAAGTCGTTAATTTTATGAGTTCCCATTTCCTTAAGTTGTTTAACTAAATAATCGATACTTTGGAAGTGAAAGCCACTGCTCGAAATTGAATTGTCCGTTGTTGTTAGATCACAAACAATTCGATGTTGTAATAATTAAAAAAATCGATATGGCTGTCTATCGATATGTTATTGACGTATTTCGCAAAAATAATTTAATTAAGACAAATGAAATTCAGTTATATTATAAATTGATGCCGACAGATTACCGCAGTAGAACCAGAGTAACCAATATAGTCCAGCAAATCAGTAAGCTAAAGTGGCAACGGACCGGTCACGTAGCTCGGACGACCACCAACTGATGGGGAAAAAAGGTTCTCGAGTGGCAGCTTCGTACCGGCAAGTGAAGTGTGGGGCGGCTCCAACTAGATGGTGTGATGACCTGGTAAGGGATGCAGCAAGTCGATGGATGCAGGTAGCTCGGTCAAGTGTTTATAGGCATTCCTTAAGGAAGGCTTTTGTTTAACCGTGGACTTATAATGGGCTGTGATAAGGATGATGATGATCAATACAACAAAAATGTGATAAGGATGATGATAATCAATATGATGTGAATTTTGATGCGGGTAACGGCATCGTCACCTTCATTGTAATTTCAACGAAGATCTCTGAAGAATTAATTAATATCATTTAACTTATTCTTTATATTTATTTTCAGCCTGTTGTCTCCAACTGCAGGGCTAAGACCACCCTGCCGAAGGTTTTCAGCTTATCCCGCCAACTTATTCTGGGCCAGCTACATCGCATCGTTTTGTAGCATTATGTGGGACGCAATTGTGAAACAATTGGCACGCAACTCGTCTGAATTGCGATAGATAATATGTCGGGCCCAATTACGCTTCAATTCAGCTTTATAACCAACGTCTGTGATATGAGTTTTAGATGCCAGCGAGCCATAAATGTTACCAAAAAAAAACTTAGGCATTATTTTCTTACTTATTTCTGAATGTAGTTTAGATTATTAGGTTAAAAGATAACGGTCCTAATTAGAATACAAATGAAACAGGATAGACAAATAATTGGGAGTAAATAAGATTGTTTTAAAGTTAGCTTTGTGAGTTTCGAATGCGTAATACCGATTTTAATATAAAAAATGGATTCAAAATTAGCTTGAATTGAATTTAGTTAATTTTTTAAATATTTGAAACGTAACTTCCGGTGGTATTTGAATTTAATTATTAAACATTTGAAGAAGTTTATGTATACTAGTCAGTCTTAGATCGAAACATCAAATACTTTTTGAGCATGATCTCTTTACAAGTTTGCTTCTACTAGAATGAAAGTGATTATTATAAATAAACGATAGATGTTGGAAAGAAAAATAATTTATCTTATAATTTTGATATGTCATGCGATATGACATGATATGGCACATATTGTAAAATACTAAAGCTCAAAGTCATGCACTTATTATATGGTTAATATTTTACTAAAATTAATGAAATATAAATTGAATTAAAATAGAATTTGTTTATATATGATGTTATCTGAATTATCAAGAAAACATATGTATCGGCAATTAATATCAGATAAAGAAAAATGACGGCCTGGAGGCAAATCGGTTAACGCTTCGCTGTGGCGCTGTGGTTCGCAGGTTTTTTTCTTTTAATTTCTAAATAATTTAAACAGCTTGAGTGGTAATTTGAAAAGAATTGAAATAAAATAATTAAATTCAGATTTTTCATTAACAATAGAAAGAGAAACAATTTAAAATACGAATGAAACCTTGAGTTTCTTTCATTCTACACTTTTAGTAAATTGATAGTAATATCGTTGTAAATAAAAATATAATAAACAATAAACATACTTAATATCATAAAGCGCACTTGAATAATTAAATTAGCAAAACAAATTAAATTGCCTCGTAAAAATATCCCTTACACTTGATACATCATTCATATGTCTCTAATCAATTAAAGTAATTTTTTATTTGATGGTTCAAATCAGATATAAAGTTTATATCATACACGCACAATTATTAAAATAGTAACAAGACCAGTCTCAGACAGATATTATTAAATTGACAACGTCCCAATTTTTAACAGCGATAAATGACAGATTAATTTATTATACTTAATTACTACAAGGCAAACAGTCACAAATTTTAAGAAAATTGACAAAGTATGCACTTTCAAATTTACAGATATAAAAGATGTAGCATTATGCAACAGTTTCAAAGTTACACTGAACATTACCTGTTACGAGTACTTCAAGTGTAAATTATTGTTAAAATATATGTAATAAAAATAACAACTGACGTGACACATGTTGATGATATTGAAAATGTAAAAATGTTTCACGCATTGAAATTCAATTGAAAACACATGACTAATATATTATTTCATATACTAAATTTAATAATATGCACAGTTCTTTTTTTATTCTACACGTGTGTTGCTAAGGGCTGTTGATGACCATTGCCTGAAACAGAAAAAATTATTATAAAATTAGAAGTGAAATTGTAAGCCGAGGTTAAGTTCTGAAACAATAAAAACATACAAACAATTATCCAACCAAAGACAATCGTCTTATATATAATTCAAAATTATTGTTTAAAGACATTAACCGAAATGTAAGTGTTAATTCACCACTACTACGTACTACTAAAGGTTTCTAAAATACAAATATTATAAAGTTTTAATAATGTAATAAAATGATAATCGCAGGTAAGAACAAATTTTATTTACTAATGATTACAATTACTAATTTGAGAAGAATATTTTACTAATAAAATACCTTGTAAATAAATTATATTTACGGATTTTATATACCGTGTAATGGCGGTATACGAATATCCACTACCCCGTACCGTCCCGTAGCGTGTCGTAAGACAACAGTGAGAAAATGAAACAGGTGACTGGCAGCTTCATCTTCCTGATAATAATAAAAAACTCAAAATAATAAATACACTGCAGTTTCCAATCCGCCTGCCAAGCGTGGCAACTGTGGCAAAGTCTCCCCTATGAGGCAATCTATGGTAGCCTTTGTTCAGCAGTGAACGTTATAGGCTGCAACGGATTAAAAAGTATTATATTATATTGTACCAAATATAGTGAGCGATTATATTATCTATGTGGGATTATACTATCAATAAATAATAATTTTTTCAATTATTGTTCTCTTACCTTTTTTAGTAACAGTAGTATTACTCAAAGTTCTAGTCGATGGAGCCAATATATAATGTGCGCTTGGAGATTGAGGTGTCGTTGATGACGTAGCAACGCCAACCTGAGAAAATGTTCAAGATTAAATCCCTGATACTGGATTAAGAGCGACTGACGAGTAATCAGTCAAGACGATGCGTTAAGATGTCATAGAGTCTCTCAGTGATTGTGTTAGTGTAATCAAAGTTCCATTTTCTTGATTCGTTTCGCGGGTTTTTCTCAAATGAAATTAACTTCTCTATCGTGTGTGTTCATTTTGTGTAACGTTGTGAAAGTAATTGTAATTGACCCATTATTTTTATTATGTTCTCAAATGTTTTTTCAACTTTTATAAAACTTCAATTAATTTAGATATTGTTATAGAACAAAGGTTAAAAATAAATGTTTTTAGTAATGAGCAGGATTTATTTTTTTTATGTTTTTATTCTTATTTATAGATTCCTCTCGCTCTCTCTCTCTATCACCCTCCCTCCCTCTCTCTCTCTCTCTCTCTCTCTCTCTCTCTTTCTCACTCTAACATAAGTAAAGTGACAAATGATATTGCGTTGTTGTGGTCAAATTTTTCCCTTAAAAATAATTTACGTTGGCAATAAACTCACTTTTGTAATATTTTTGTATCATATTTATAAATTTCATTACTTGTTAAAAAAAATTCGTTTGTAATTTATGATTGACTTTCATAAAAACTTACTTAATATTACTTTAAGATTTTGTATCAGATGGAAATAAAACTTATTTCTATATCGTAAACAGATGTCTGAACATAAATTGTTACGGAATCTTGATGAATGAGTAAAATATAAATGAATTTAATTTTATAACGTTTCCAGTATATTATCTGTGCTATATATGCCTTGTAGTGTAAACTTTCAGCTTAGTTCACATTGTGTATTGTATAAAGTATATTGTATAAAGGAATGGTACCGACCACTGGCTGTGTGCTGTCCGTTGACATCGTAGAATTTGTTATTGGACTTGTTGCGCATTGCGGCGATACTAGGCTCGTTGGCGATGTTATTGAATGTGATGAGTTTCCTGGTAGAAAGTCCATTTATATAAATTAAAATAATAAACATAATACAAATAAGAACTTCAAAGTTACACGTTCCAGTTCACATTTATTTTTCTGTTTATTTTATGAAATTACATATTACGAAGTATTTAATTTTTTTTTAATTTGATGTGCATATTTTCATGTCACTATCACTATTTATATTTAAATAAAAATTTCTTTCGTAAAATAATGTTATTTTTGTTCATGATAAAACCATTCGCACTTCTGTAGTGTCTGCATAAGAATATCACAACTGGGGTATCATCCTATGGATATCTTAAAAGACGACATGAAATAGAAAACTAAAATAGGAGACGAACAACAACATCCTTCCGATAAAATTTGGTAATAATTAAAACTGTGGTTGCAAATTCGCTTATCAAGCGACAACTGACAGCTGTGACCAAAAGCAGTAGACTTTTGATAGGTTTAATTTAATGAATGAATGAATGAATGAAAACGTTGTTATTGCTTGTCACGTAAAAATTATGATTATTTTAAAAGGGTATTTACCTGATGGCAAAATTACAGAATTCCTTACAGATGAATAAGGAGGCGGCAAAGGCGTAGATGCTGGCTTAGCCGTGTTCACAGTCGTTGGGAAGCCCAGACCAGTGCCTGTCCTCAAATGTGGATTTCCATACGTAGCGGCATATCTCACATCCACGCCATGTATTAAGCCTCCATTAGGAATTCTATTTCCTACGTTAAAATTGTTTGGAAAATTAATACATTAAAAAATCAAGAAACACAAACTTTTATTAACTGTCTGAAAGAATTAAGATATTAAAACATTCTTAAATAACATAAAATATTACATTTCTTATTAAAATATACTATCATAGTTGCGTTACTATTCACATTCATTGGTTTTTTTGCTGTTGGAAAATCGATATCTACCTAGTTCTACAAATTTATTAGCTTTTAACTTGTTATTAATTCACGTACATATATATGTTCCATATGTACGAGTACATAATAAGTAAATTCCGTACCTTCAGCTGTCGGCACACCTAAATTATTTAATGCATTACTACTATCTTGTCCTTTGGTTGAGCGCTGTAATGAATTATTCTGGGATCCACTCCCTGCATTGAATTGCGCTGTCGATGAAGTCTCCACACTCCTAGGTAGGCTACCGTTTATAGACCTAGGATAATGTTTAAAAAACGATTTTATCCAAATAGATATAATTTTAAATATATCAGATTATATGATTATTTTTTAAGTCTGCAATACATACTATTTAAAATTATATATTAGCGAAAATGAGAATTATTAATAAGAAAATTTCGTTCTGAATTTCGCACATATCATTTAATTTAAAAGTTTCAAGTAGCAGTTTTAAAAAATGTCAATCTTTTACCTTTTATTAAAAGGAAATTTATTAAATTACTTTAAAAGCTCTTACCTATTAGGAGTCAACTTGTCATTGCTCAAAGTGGGTGAGGTTACTCTTAACGATCCTGGAGTATAGTCGTGCCCATAATGTACATAAGTTTGATATCCATTATTAAAGCCATTGACCTACAACAATATTAGTAGTGAAAAATAACGATATTAAAACCTTAAACTGAATTAACAAAATTTAAGGTCAATGTATATTAATATACTATACCTTTAAACGAGCAATTCTTGTATATATATAAATATATAATCGGAATCTCGGAAACGGCTCCAACGATTTTCATAAAATTTTGTGTGCAGGGAGTTTCGGGGGCAATAAATCGATCTAGCTAGGATTTATTTTTAGAAAATGTCTTTTTGTCCGTGTTTTTAGGCAATGAAAAACTGCTATAATATCGTTAGAATAAGAAGGTAAATTTTGACTTTTTTTTTTTATAGAATAGGGTGACAAACGAGCACAAAGTCCACCTGATGGTAAGTGGTTGCTGCGGCCCATAGACATCTACATCTATCCTCCATTAAAGATCAAAATGCAGATGCGTTGTCACCCGTGAGGACTGAGATGGAATGCCTCGTTTCCAGTAAAAAGGGTCTCCGGTTCTCTACACTCACCATACGAAATACAGCAGCATTAAGCTACTATTTCACGCTGGTATTCTGTGAGAGCGTGGTCCTTCCCCGGTCGAGCCGACCCATTCGTGCAACAACTATACTAGTAATATAACTGCAGCATGGCTCTACCACGTATACAGTATATAGTATATATATACAGTATACAGTTTATTAATGATTACAAATAGCTTAATTGGTATATTGGGCAGTCACAAAATCGTAATACCATGGTTCGAGCCCAGACCGGCCGACCGACATTTTTTAAATTTTTTTTCAAGTTCCTTTCTTTTTGGAGAAAATCTATTTTTTTCGAGCCCTTTTTTTAGTATTTCTTAAGAAAATGAAAATTCAAATTAAACTAATTGCACTAATGATTTTTTAATCCAATAACCAGTTCAGTTTTTTCTATTATGTCGCTACGATCAAAAAATATTATTCGTATTTCATCAGTATGTAATTTGTATCTAAATATAATTTCCAAAACAAACGAATAAAAAAAAACCGAGCAAAGCTCGGTCAACCGGGTACTTGATAATTATGAATTCAATATATAAATATAAAAATACATTATCATAATAATTATTTTTATTGAAAACAACTTAGTGACGTGAATTCGATAACGCTGATATAAAACTCAATGAAAAATAAAGAGAGAAGGTTGTTTATATTCAAGTGTAAGGCACTGGAAAACCGACCAAATTATAACATTTTATGCGTTGCGATAAAAAGTAACAAAAATAAAATTGAGGCAGACAGAAATACAAGTCATAAGCACTTTTGCGTGTAGTAAGCTAGTATACACACCTTGTAACAGTCAGAATATGCTGGATCTGTATAATCGTTGCTATATCTATAGCCTTGATATGTTGTGTTGCTCTGATTCATTGAAGACAGGGGCACTGTGCCGGCTAATGGAATACCACTTCCTAATTTTGCATTGGAACATAAAGTACTGTTTGATCCAGTATTCGAGTAATCCTGTGTAATGAAAAACATTTTTGTAGCCTTAATTTTTTTAATAACGCATTTGGGTAAAATAAGTGAATAAAACACTTCAATCAATTAGCAAGTTCATTTATAGACATAGAACTTGACTTCCCATACCCTCGGAAATACGTACTGTTAAGCACAGAGCCAACATATCCACACGGTTAATGCTGCTAAATGCTAAATTCTACTTCTTTGTTTTACCGCAAAATTCTACTTGTTTTCTATTGATTCGTAGGGCACTCATTCCTGATTTGCCTTAATAAACGCTTGACAAATAGATTGACGATCTTAACACCAAACGGCACGTACTTTTGACGTTACTTGCAGTCGCCAGTCTATCTCCATCGATTAGAAGCTTTGAGATCTTTCTGGCATTACCCATAGTTACCACTTATATGATATAACTGGATATAATCTATAATGACCAGCCACCAAAAATGTAGTTTGGGCTTAAAGATACTTGAAAGATGATTTTCTTAAACTTTTAAAGCCACACTTCGCGAAAGACCCACAAGAGACACGTTAGCGACGCAATAGTTATAATAGGATAGTTCTTGCCGTGGTTGACGGCAGAGACAAGCGTACTTCGATGTAATTTACTGTAGTGTCTCCCTTGATTTATTCTCATATATGATGTTAATCTTAAACGGTAGTCTTGAATGCAACTTCTGAACTACACTCGCAGTAACAGCATACTCAAAAGTGATCAATATTATATTTATTTGCACAAATGTTGGCGTTCCAATCTAGCATCGGTTTTGATAATTTGATTTAAGGTCGCGTTCATTACAAAAAAAAAGTAACATAACCAAAACAAGTAAGCTATTGCTGATCCTGTGTCGGCTTATGAAATTAATAACATTTTAAATAATATATTAACAGTTATTTTATAATTATTACTTACAACTTCACAACTTCCATTGACTTGTCGTAATTCCAGTTTCAAATCACTTATGTTTGAATTTCTATCGTTTTCCTTAAACAAATCCTCCGCAGTGACTGTGACATCTGGCTTCTCAGTCATTTGAGCCTGCTTATTCTTCCTGTGTTTTCTTTGACATATTATCACTAACATTATTAGTGCTGCCACCATTATTGTCCCAGATGTTACTCCAAACAAAATCAATAGCAAAGGCAAAGATTCTATAAACAATGAGAAATATTTTGGCATATTATTTTTGATTTAAGTCAGAATCAAATAAAAATGTTGCCTCTATTACGTAGCTCAGCTTCGTTTTATGAAACTCAAACGGGAACGGAAAAAGGGAATTGTTAGCTTAATGTGTAGACGAGGAAACATGAAGTGACAATGAGGTTATTTTTATGACGGTTTATGTGGTCGTTACAGCTATAATGAGGGTTTGTCAAAGATTTTCGGATGATATTCATACCCGTCGATATTTTCTCAAACTGCCTCTAGGGATATTTTTACTCCTTATAAGAAATTTATCTTTAATGCTGCGCTATGAACCGTCCGAAAGCCGATCGTAAAAAACGTATTTTTTATAGGCATATGCTTTAGTTTTGTTGAAAATACATTACTTATGGTTATCATTAAAGCTTAAAATACTTAAAAAATATCAAAATCGAAATGCAAAGAAATTGTTATACAAAAACTTTTTTATGACATGTTTTATTATTTTTAAATATATTAAAAAAACAATTTAACTTACTATTAGGTCTGAGTGTTATTTCTAAAATGTCACTTCCATATTCATTTGAGACATTACATTTGTAAGTTCCAAAGTGTTTTGATTGACTTGCCCTGATGATCAACGTTGAATTAACAACACCTCCTGGTTGCAAATCTTCTAAGAAAGCATAGTCCTGAAATGCAACAACAAAAACATACCGATGGCTAAGATATACTATATTGCAGATTCTGCTTTTATTTTTGCTACCTACTACGCATATAAAATATATCTTCAAAATAATTTAATATAATATTAATATTTTGAATAATAATTTTCCATAAAGCAGTTATGGAATTTATTTTAACGCAGTGATCGCGATAAAAGTTCACCAAAACGCACGCCTCTCTCATTTTACCCTTTTTCCAATTCCAAAAAGAACCCAAAAATTGATTATAACTACTTTTACGGATTTTATCGCGTTTTATTTATTTTATTTTTATTACCCGACGTTTCGGGTGCTTTCCAGCACCCATGGTTACGGAGGACTGAGGTGACTGACGTCCCGATGTCAAAGTTAACCCGGAGTACCTTCAGTTTTTAATTATTGCCTTTGGTCCGATCTACGCAGAATGAACTAACTGTGTTTTGAAGTCTTGCAGTGATATGCTTGGGTTTAGTTTTAATATTATTAATTATAGGGTCCCAAGCAGGTGGTAGTTAGTACCCAGCCTCCTTCTCTATTGAAATTAGGATGTTTTTTAATTTCAATAGTCTCACGTATTATCCTTGGTAGGAACCGATGTTCTTTCGCGAGGATTTGTGGTCTGTCGATTCTGATGTAATGTTTGAGGCCATCTAGGATATGATCACTAACGCAGACTTCCCGGAACGTTGATGCTTCACGTAAAAGTAGTTTTAATCAATATGTAGTGTTCGCGTAAATATAAGAAATCATTATGAGAACCCAAAAAGTTCATTAGGTGATAGACATTTTTAATAGGTAACCTAAACTAGTGACTTTTTATAACAATTAAATGTTTCATACAAAATCATACCTGATCGTGTAGTGCGTCGATTTCCTTTCCTTCAAAAGTCCAAATGATGTTGTCTATTCTTGGTACAGAGAAAGCAGCGCATTCTATATTAACACTATCTCCTTGGGAGCCAAATTGCGTGTTATTCGATATAATTTTGGGCGGGCCTAAAACAAAGAAATTTTTAAAGTGCTGTTTGTAGTAATATTTTTTTTTACGTTTTAAACAACATAACTGATTATTTTAAGCTCATTTAATACATCCCAGTCATTATAGAAAATTATAGTAGAAAAGAAAACTAAGCACTCGCGATTTTTATTGCAATGTAATAGCTTAGTTTTAAATAATGCCTTACTATTATAAGCTTATATTTTTAAATGTATGATTACGTCTAATGTTGTTTCAATCTCTGGTTTCTACGTTAGAAAAAGTTTCGTTTTTCCTTACGATACGTTTCACGGCGCAGAGTGCACGAGAAACCATTTTCATAAAACAAAATACCGGAACAACGTCTTAAGAACGGATTAAAGTTGTGTCACAAAGCGTATTAAATTATTAAACGAATTATTTCAAATGAAAGTGATATAACATGCGCTTCGTATATAACAAATTATAAAACGGATTGTTACGAAGAATGGAACCTTTTTTTTATTATAAAAACCGGGCATTGATAATAAACTTAAGATTAGCTGGCTTAAATATTCCTGCTATGATGTCTTTCGGCGTTAACAAGAATAAATCGAACTTGTATCATCATCATCATCATCATTACAGCCCTTCACTAGCCCACTCATGCTGCTGCTGCTGCGCTGCTGCATAGGCCTTTCCCAAGAAATGCCACAAACCACGGTCCTTAGACAACTGCATCCATAGACATGATACATGTCTTACCAAGTTGTTACTCCATCCAGTAGGGGGCGGCACTACACTTCGTCTACCTGTACGTGGCTGCCACTCGAGAACTTTCATTACCCATCGGTTTTCAGTTCTTTCAGCCATATGGCCGTACCATTGTCACTTCAGTTCAGCAATCCTTGGGCTCGGACTATGTTGGTTACTCTGGTTTTACTGCGAATATCCTCATTTAATACACTTGATTTAGTGTATAAAGAGCTTTAGTTTACGCTCAAAATTTAAGGAAAGCTTAAACGACAATTCTTAAGTTTATTATTTTTGCGAAGATTAGCTGTAACATAGACACATATGTACACGAACTTACTAATCTGTTTACATTTTGAGCTTGTAACTCTTGGTTAATCCAAATTCCTATCTCTGAATAATTGATATTTATAATACCTGTTCCAATTAGTAAAGTAAACACGATTGTTAGCGGCGTAATGGAATGATAGTAAGAATTTTTTTTTATCGATGGTTTACTTCTGAAATGCGTTGTGAATACTTTGTATTTAGGATAAAGAAAATATCTTAAGACCCGCGTTAAGGTACAAAGTTTGAATAAAAATTTAGAAAACACATTAGCATATTGCCAATTACTTACTATCGACGACCCCTGAATATCCTATATTAAATCCGCTAAATAAAGTGGTGCCTGATTTTGCTTCGTCGTTATCGAACAATATTTAATGTTACTGAACACGTATTTTCAATTTGTATTAAACATTAGAATAAATTAACTATTAAACGCAATTTAAGCCCGCAAGTGTGGGAATAAGATAAGTTCACGCAATCTTAACAAATATCTATTATAGATTGTTAATGTATAGTGTAAAGAGATAAGAATTCAATTTATTATAAATTCCTTATTTTTTATCGTTTTTTTTTAAACTGAAGTGATAAACGAACAGAAAATCCATTCATGGAGGCTTGTAATTATACTGACACTATATGCTATTGACCGGATCACACCAGTGCAGGTACTACTGGCAGCACTGCTACTTGGAAAGACCACGAACTTACGTCGACAGAATCATTAGCAGAAAAGGTGTTCTACCCCCTTGTAAAACTATTTTAAAGTCAAACAAATAAAAAGAAATAACATCAATACCACAATAATTAAAAGTCTTAACTATATCACAAGCCGAGAATATTTTTACGTGGTAAAGCCCTGCTGCAGCTATATTATGGTTGTATCACTAATGGTTCGTATAACAGTTTTCGATCTTACGCCTCAGGCGCGACTGCATTTAACGAATTAGAAACACTTTAATGATACTTTATTTAAATGAAAGTCTAACTCTTTTCTCATGGAGAAGTCTCAAGAAAAGGCTCATTGTGACCTTACCACACTATTATCAAAGACAAAAAAATATAAAAGCTTACGATAACAGTTTTACATTTAAAACAAAGATTTTTAGGATTATTGTTCTTATATCTAAATAAATTACTTATTTTGTTGTTTAAAGGTCTAAGCTGAACATAAATTAAGAAGATTTATGACAGAGAGTTGAAAATCACAATTTTTAAGCTTGTAATCCTTTCATAAGCTTTACTTTTATTTCTTTTATCTTATGTAAAATACATTGAGTGATAATATTTCAAACTTATATTATTCTTATATAAGTCTCTGAGAGACGAGTACGTCTTTAAGCCATTTGCTGTAGAGACTATCGGTTTGTGGGGTCCACGTGCGGTGAAATTCCTAAAAGAACTCTATTCGCGACTGGGATCACTGCTGGTAATAAGAGGGCTGGTTCTATTCTCGCTCAAAGGCTAAGTATAGCCATTCAACGAGGAAATGCAGCCAGCATTCTTGGTAAGATACCGTGGAGAGCAGGGCCGTATGATAAATTAAGTTATTAGTTTTTTTTTTATTTTATTTAAGTTATTTAATATTGTATAAACCTCAATGTTATGTGATATAATATAAATTGTTACATTTATATTAAAATTTTAGTTAGAATCCCGCAAGGAAAAAATATTTTATAGCCTGCAAATAATTATTCCACTTCTGTTTTGCCTCGCGTAATTTATGTATGTTATCCACCTCCACGATAGAGGAGAAAATCTTAATGGAAACGGATTTTTTTTAATTATAGTAAACAAATAGTTTTTTGGTTATTCGTTAACTTTATAATCTTTAATTATTTTGCTGGCCGCTATGTAATCTGACCTCCATAAGGAATTATCATAAGAATGAATAATGGAACTTGCGTTTGACACGGTAGCTTTTAAACTAATGAAGGACTGTGGTGGCGTGTATACTATGATACAGATTAATATTTGTGTATTAACTCGGGTACGAGTATTAGTGTGATTCTGGCAAGTTTCTCCAGCATTGTATTCATCATTGTCCGTACATAATTTTAATCTGTTGCAGTAAACTGCTCTACTTTGAAAATTGGAATGACTTACAGTTAGGGCTACGCTTGCCAAGCATAATGGCAATATAAATGACATTTGTGTATGTGTTATTTGGTAGTATATGAGACAACCATGAAATGGTTGTAGAGAATCAGTTTTTTTTTTAATATAAAAGAGGAGGCAAACAAGCATGCGGCTCTCCTGATGGTAAATGCCGACCACCGCCCAAGAACAATTGCTACACCAGGGCCATTGCATTTGTGTTACCGGTTTAGATATTTCATCCCCTGTCTGTTAATTCTCGTTAGAGTCAACTTAAGAGAATTAACAGACCTGCTTGCCTTGTAGTGCCAGTGTAAGAGAATCACCTTATCAATAATACCATCCAATGGGTGTTGGAAGAGATGACAGAGGGAAATAAAATAGAATAGACGGCAGTATTTTCGAGAAACCAATTCGAATAATTAAACTGCTTTAGACGAATTGCACGCGTGGTAAGTATGGCAAATATTCACCCTAAAAGAGAATTTTGGGGGAAGGTCTATTTTTAAAAGTCTTCTTTTGCTTTTGGCTGTAATGGATGATGAATCGATGAATATCAGGCCTAAAAATATCTAGTCAGCTGAGGAGATCAGTGCGAAATATCGATATATTTTTAAAGAGATAGCGTGACAAGCGAGCTCAGTCCACCTGAAAGTAATTACATGCTGTGGCCCATAGAAATCTACATTGTTCACAATTTAGAAACAAAATGCAGATGCGGTGTCAGACCTGAGTACTAAGATGGAATGTCTCTTACGCAGTAAAATCCGATCTTCTCTACACTCTTCATACGATGCACAGCATTATTATCCTGCTTCAGGATAGTATTCTGTAAAAGCGTGATTGAGTGGACCGATTCGTGTGGCAGCTATAATATAGCTGCTGCGTGGCTCTACCCAGTCAATAAATTGATGTTGACAATCCGACTCCTAAGCATTCAATAATAATTATCTCCCATTTATTATTAATCAGTCATCCGTTGAAACAAAAAACTTGGAAATAAACGATTCTATTAAACCGGATCTCTAATATTCAAGTGTTCTTAAAATCAAGATTCTTTTATTAATACGGATAATAATATTTACATAATACTTTTAATATTATGAACCCTTTAAAGTAATTTAGATAATTCTAGGTTATTATCAACCATGTATTTGCTTATAATATAATTGCCATTTATATACAGTTTTTGTTTAATAAAATAAGTACTTAATTTGGTATTATTTATAAATATATTTTCTGTGACTTTAGTGTAATAGCTTA
The DNA here is from genome assembly GCA_036936625.1 of Parnassius smintheus behrii. Lineage (NCBI taxonomy): Eukaryota > Metazoa > Arthropoda > Insecta > Lepidoptera > Papilionidae > Parnassius > Parnassius smintheus. Next base: position 20,602,751 of record JAUPFT010000031.1, read on the forward strand.
AATCCCCACAAATTAATTACTGACCCTGTGGATTCGTGAAACTGGTATCACTAGCTTGTATTTGTTCCTAGCGTTTCATAAGTGTGTGTCACTTTTTTAACTAAAACTAATTTTTAGTTAAAAAAGCAAACATAAATTAAATTTTCAAAAATATACTGAGAAGATTGACTTTAATTATTTTTTAGTTAATTAAAACTTAATTTCTTTTCTATCTGTGACGGCTGAATAGCGGAGGGGGTAAGTCTTAAGTTGCTATTACGGGGCGAATCCTGTCTGGAACAAATATTTGTATGGCATACGAACAATTATTCTGAGTCTGGATGTTTATCCATGTGCATTTTATGTGTGCAAGTTGCTTCAACGTCACAGTGGAAAATCCTTATGTGAGTTTTTTTTTAAATTCGCGAGCAAAAGAACTTTACTTGGCAACCTATTATAATATCACAATAAAAAGTGCAATATTTATTTCGTATCGATTTTGGTATCCAAAGTCTATAAAGTTATGAATCGGATAATTAACAAAATACTATAGTCAAATTAACTATTAAATATAGAAATGGGGGGAGGGGAACTGGCATGCACCTCACTAACAGTACATGGCCACTGCCACCCATGAACATTCACGTAAGTGATGAATTACCGTGTAAATCCATATATACAGTGAAAAGTATGATCTCTTTTCTTGAAGCTGTCTCTACCATTGGTGACAATAAATTGTACAATTTTATCATGTGTTGTTGCATGAGTATAAATGAAATCTTACCTTTTATGAAAATAGCAGCTTCTGCCTCGATTTCTGGATAACCTTCGACGTTAGCTTTGCATATGTATCGCCCAGAGGTATGCGTATCAACAGTGAGAGTCAGATTTGCCGTTCTGCCCACGCGCTATACAAAATATTAAAAATATGAAGGTATAGGTACTTATAATCAATCATGAACGAATTTTGTAACAATGACTACGTATATTTTATCGCTACGATAAGCTTAAACAGATAACTGATTGACAAAAGGTGAAGGTAAAACAGACGGAACTCTTCTGTGGGAACGACGAATAAAATAGACATCTGCGCCCACGCTAATAATACAAACGTAAAAGAAACAAAGATCTTCCGGACAAAAATTTGATAGAAGACCATGCGTTAGATAATACGAACGTATAACATTTTGGCGGTGATCAAAAAGGTTTAACTAAGTCTTTTTATGGTGATCTTGATATACGTATCATTCTGAAGTTAACCTACAATTTTACGAAATAATTACATAATAATAGTTTTAAAGGCCTATTTTATACTAATGAGATATCGTTGTCTTTGAGATCAATAGATGGCAAAATTGGGGAATAAGTAAGACGCAATGTCAGAAGCCAAGGAATAATTTACTACTTTATATAATTAATATATAGATAAATTAAGATATGTTTAAATAAATAAATAAATTATTTGTCAGTTTCTTAAAAATAAAAACCAAAACCACACAAAGTTTCTCTGAACCTGTTCGAAGCACATAATCTCTGGTGACGTGTAAAAGACAGACCACCCAAGAGGCTTCTATAATATGGAAAAGAAGAAGACGAAGAAGAAGAAACCATTTCCCCCTAATCAGTGCAGTAGCGCACCGAACGGAGCGAGTAGGGTGCTGCGTCTTGCTACACCTACGACAAAGCTGTATTTCAAAGACTAATTTTTTGAAGCGACAGTAGCCTAATGGCAGGACGCGGACCGCGAACTCAAAAAGGTCGTGGGTTCGAATCCACTATTCGACTACTGGCGTGAACCACTCGTAACACAAGCAATTTAAGCTTACCACGAGTGGTTAAGGGGAATATTAGTAATGTTTATAGCATTGTTAATATTCTTTTAAAAAAATTCCACGAAGGCTGAGAAAATCGTGAAGTACGTCAGAATAAAGACCAACCTTAAGTTGAGGGTCGAAAGGTTGGAATCGCGCCACAATTTCAACTTTAAATCAGCTGTGGTGCGGATCATAATACACCAAATTGAGACCTACATGAAATAAACGGAAGGTAACGAGATTCCACGCAGCAAAACAAGAGGCATACAATGAATGAAAGTTTCATAAATTATATATATATATATATATATATATATATATATATATATATATATATATAGTTTATATGTACTAATTGTATTATTTTATGTACATAATATATGAGTTTTTATACCTGCAATAAATAAATATAAATATTATCATCACAGCACCGCTAGACATAGGTCATTGAAGACGGCAAAATAACACGGTAATGAGCCTAGATTAATCAACTTCCTGTATGTTTTCTTTACTAAATCTTGTGGGTGGCTGCCTTACGCTTCGCTCAACGGTATGTGGCTGCTATCCAAAAAAAACTTTCTTTCCCTATCGAGTTAAGTGAGATTTCGATTTAGACTTGCCATATCAGTGTTACAATCCGTTGGCATATTTTGGACATCTGAAGCAGTTTCTTACTCAGAGAGGACCTTATACCTTCCTATATCAACAAATAAGGACGACGATTCGGTTAGGAAAAAAAACGCACTGCTTATACACTTTCGTTTTGAATATCCCAAAACCATGATGTATTTTGAATACCAACTGCAACTGAACACTTATGCTGTCCCCAGTGTTATTAAATCTATACAAAGACGAAAAGAAATGAGAAGACCGAAGTGTCTAAGAACTTATTACCGTGGTATGTTGAATACTGTATACTGAAAAAGTTAAAAATACCATACGTACAATATTTTGATCTTCTTCACGGTGAAGCCACTCAATTTCGGGTTTTGGATGTCCATCTACATCACAACTCAAGGTTGCGACTTTACCGATCTCCGCTTCCACGTCTTTAGGAATATTTCTGAATGTGGGCGCATCTACAAAAAATTAATTAATTTTAGAGTTTTTCAAGTTACCGTGTTTGGTGACGTAGACGAGAAGAGAGTAGACGTAGAAGTGGCAGATAATTCTAATTCTGCGGGTATTTATAATACAGTAAGTATTTTAACGGTCACACGAATGCTGTGGTGCATAATATCAATCTATATTTGATTTACAAAATAATAAATAGATCAATGCCTCGTTACTACTAAAATGGATTGACACTCATAATACTTGACACAAGTTGGTATTATGTGTGAGTGCAGTCCTTCCGCTTTTGAGTTGACCCATTCGTTCTTCAGCCAATTAGTTTTTAGTTACTGTCCGGTTGTCTCATATGAGACAGTCTCTAATTAACCATAAGTGCTTGAAATACCCGGATCGGCAGTGGATATTTTGGAAAACTATATTTTTAATTAACTGTAAAATGATTTTCGCATGTTGGCGGTATAAACGTATTTATATAAATCTAAAATAAAGCAATTGCTTACAGATAACTTAACATAAAATAAATAAATATCATTAAAATAGTTCTAGTCTATTAACAAAACAAAACTAGCTTCAGGCTAGACAGGTCCCCTAAAATTTTGCGTAATGTCAATCATCAGAAGGGATACTTACATTTTACTTCCAATATTTCCGACTCCTCGCTTTTGCCCACTTCGTTGTGAACCAAACATTTTAGAACAGCTCCGTTATATTTTCTTGTTATATTTGTTATAATCTAAAAATATCATAATAATTTATCATCACACTTACTATTATATACCGAAAATTAATACACATGAAGATCTTTGATTATATTACATTGATATTATAATGACACAAAATAGTGTAGTAAAACTTTCTGGACTTGGCCATGGAGTGTATTCTGACCAACAATGGAAAGCGATATAAAAAGAGTCTGACTCTCTAATGGCACTAAATATATCATTTAAGAATGATTTCTTATTTTAAATATTTGTTTTCTTTTAACAATATAAATGAATAAATCAAGTAGAGATTCCAATTAGTTTTGCTACTCTGTGGCATACGCCATGTGTCTCGTTTCTCAAGGAGTCAAACTCAGACAAGTTGACAGCACTCTGAAACACAAAGCTTAGCAAGATAGGATTTACCCGAAGTAACGTCTGGCTAAGACAACGGGCTAGCTCACTTAACTCGATAGAATTGGATTTATTAGATATAAGCTTATAAAGTTTATGTAAACGGCTTGCGGCACATTTACAAAATTAAACATTAAATATTATATTGCTACAAATATAAACTCAGTAAGAATTTCACCTTAATAAGTTATCTCTCTATATTACTATACTGTCTGGCCAAATTTAATCTCATGATAAAGTGCAAACAAAATATTTTTTGAAATACCTATATTTGAGATTATCGTTGGTTTAGTGGTTGTAGTAGTGCGACTGCTGATCATGAGGTCCTGGGTTCGAATCACGGGTCGGGCCAAAAAATTAAGTATTGAGTATTTCCGTCAAGAAATTCTCAGTAGTTGCCCGGGGTCAGGACGTTGGCGGCGTCTCACCCCCGTGCCTCGGAAAGCACGTAAAGCCGTTGGTCCTGCGCCTGATCTCTCTCCGGTCGTGTCGGTTTACCGTCACGAGAATGAGGGAACAGAGAGTGCACCTGTGCTTGCGCATACACTTGGCCACTATAATCCTGTCCTGTCCTGTAATAAATGTGCATGCAGTTTGTGATAATTAATAGAATCAAGCGTTACTTTGCGGAAATCTATTATATTAAAGCTGGTAAGATTTACTTCGCTCGCTCAATGAGATAATACCTAATTAGGTAATACATAACTAGGTGAAACAGTTTGTGGTTTAATACACATATCTATCTTTAATTAAGATTCAAAATGAATATGGGTTTTTATTCCTGTGTACTAAGATGAAATATTTGGCACAAAAAATCTTCGGTATTCGTCATTCACCACAAAAAACACAGGTACTCTGCTGTTGTTTTATGCAATTTTCTGTTTTCTGTGATTTGAACAAATTGGTTTGAAATTTGTCCGAGAAATTACGACTTACGATTGCACAACCAGAATTCAACATCATTATTTTTACGCTTACATTTAACAGAAATAGTTTTACCTTTATAAACTAGATTAGACACATCACTATATTTTTATTATGCGAATCATCGCTAATTAATTTTAAACATCATTAAAATATATTTTTAAAGTGTCATACTTACCAATTCTGAAGTGTTACCAATAAGTTCCCCATCCAAGTACCACCTGAATGTCATATTATTTGGGTTCGCATCAGCTTTACAGTCTAAAATAAAGTAAATGATTTAAAAAAGTTTTAATCTGATCTCAAAAGAATATTTTGCAACAATTTATATGTTACGCAATGGTAACATATAAATCATAATACAAGTCTTACGTAGCTACATAGAACATAAAGGCTACGCTTACAGAGGTTGTATCACAAAGCGTATTCATTTGCTTAGCTAAAAGCGACCTTATTCACAAAAGAGATAAATACATACCTACAATAAGATCCTCTCCTTCAGGTATTTTTCCTTTGTTACCAGATCTCTTAAACAGTTTTATTTTAGGTCCATATTTCACCTGAGAACAAATAACATTGATTAAAACTACATAAAAATATTTTTTTTTTACAAATCCAATACTCATTTTTCATTTGATAACAGTTATTACAATCATCTTCGTTCTGAGGTATACCCCAGGTTATAAATAAAAATCATAGATATAGTATCTAGGTATGACACGTAATATTCCTACAATGTAATAGAAATATAACGCATTTTAAACCTTAGGTATTATATATATTATATTAGGTATGATTTTTAAAAGACAAACTTGTTTGTTCATCGTGTAATTGCAAATAGGAATATCTACTGTGCCAAATCGTCCCGTGGATGTTAAAAGAAGCGACAGAGGGTAACAAAACAGATGGTAAGTAGCGTTTTTCTATTCACGACAAAAACTAAAAAACTGCGGTTGCCAACTAGCCTGCTCAGAGTGGCAACTGTGGCAAATATCTTTAAGGAAGGCCCATGTTCAGCAATGGACTTTTGATAAGCTACAATAGTAATGGTAATAGAAATATTAAAGTAAAATAGCAAATTAGTATCGCATTTTTAATTTTTCATTCCAGGCATTGTTCATTGATTTCATTTATTGATTCATTGAATAAACCTTTGAATAAGTAGTATCTTACAATTAATTTAATAACGCCATAAGAATAACCAAAAGCAAAACTAAGTTACATCCTATATGCGTCCCACTGTTGAGCACAGGGGTCCTGTCATTTTTAAGAGGGTTTTACGGCAAGGAAGTGTCCGCCGCTAATGCGTGTTTGCGAACTTCACATGTAGGTATCGTATTTTTTTTTTGGTATTTCTCAGACATGCTGCAGGTTTCTTCACGATGTTTTCCTTCACCGCCACCTAGCACGTGATAAATCAGCACTTAAATTACAATTAACAATTTCATTGGTGCCGGCGGGGATCGAACGCAGGATACTCGCATGCTATGAAACTTACATCGAACGCTAAGCCTCTGAGCCACAACGGCTCAAAAAACAATAAAAGAAAGCATAACCAATGAAAATATACCTAATTATTTACGATAGATGACAAGACAATTTCAGTCGAGTATCTTAATAAAGAAATAATTATTTTTAACAAAGATGAAAATTAATTGGTTATGAACTCCGTTCTATAATAGCCGTTACACGAGGGAAGTAATAAACAAAATTCATTGCAGCAGACTCTAAAAAACGCATAAATAAAGGGATACCAGCCAAACCAGCTAAGCCATAAACTCACCGAATAATAAATGAGAGACAGTTTTTGAACTGAATTTTTAATAGCTGGCACTGCGGACTAATCTATTGGCTTCATAGCTTTGTTTTACTTGAAATGAATAGGGGAAAATGAATGTTCTGTCGTGATCGTGGAGCAAATTAAAATTTATACATGTGCGGTAAAAATTGTTATTAAATTTTTCCGAATATGCCACCGCTGTTCAATTTAGAAACGGTTGATAAATTTCCGTAAGTTAGAAACGAGGTATAACACAAAATCAAAACCTCAAAGAACACCAGCGTAAATTAGTAGCATAATGCTGCTGTGAGACCCTTTACCTTTACAGGAGGGGACCCTTTTTACTGGAAACGAGGCATTCCATCTTAGCCCTCACGGGTGACAACGCATCCAAATTTTGATTTGTAATCGAGGGTAGATGTAGATGTCTATGGGCCGCAGCAACCACGTACCATCAGGTGGACTGTGTGCTCGTTTGTCACCCTATTATTTAAAAAAAAAACTGTATTTTAATGTAAGCTTCCGTGCGTTCGTCCATTATAGCCCATAAAAGTCCACTGCTGAATATAGGCCTCACCCATAGATTGTTTCATATGAGGAATTTTGTCATAGTTCAACGATATAAATAGTTAGATGCGGCTTCACCTCAAAAACTACGGCATTATTTTTGGATGTGTTCGTTTGCAAAACACACTAATGCAATAGTGTCATCTCTTATTATCTTACAGAAATTGTGTATATTTCTTTCTCTGTCGCACAAATGAGCACTGATTGCGAATGAGTGAGCTCACTCATTTGAGTATGGACACACTTCGGAGCGGTCATACTATGGTAAGTGGTAAGGGCGCATCTAACTATTTGAATCTTTGTCATAGTTGCCATGCTTGACAAGCGACAACTTACTCTGTTATAATAGTAGTATTAGTATAATTTCACAACTATTAAATTTAATTAAATTAGTCAAATTTCAATTTGACGTCGGGATGAGCAGTTTTGTGACGTCACAGATACGTACATTTGACGTCTGTGTATTGGGTGAGAAATAAAAAGAAAAGGTGCACTAAATAAACATAATATTACCTCTGTGTATATATATATATATATATATATATATATATATATATATATATATATATATATATATATATATATATATATATATATATATATATATATATGATTTATTTTACAGGACTATAAAAACTATCTTTTATTGATCTACAACTCTATTGTAAATATCTCTATACGTGCATATCTCTCTTCCATTTAGTGTTACACAATAACTCTGGTTAAACAATTATAAAAACTTTTTCTTTCATTGATCTACCTAGTATCTCTATATTATGTAACGTTGCACGTACATGTATGCATAATTATAATTAAACGGTTTATTAAAATTAAATAAACATTTAATAAACTAAATAAAATAAAAGTTATTAACAAAAATAATTCTATAATTAACTTAGGTATCCTATTAATAAAACAAATCAGTAAACTAAAAGAACGAATTAAATAATAAATCAAACATTAAAATATTGTATTTCGAACAAACGCCCTGACGCTTCGTTACTCTATGCGCTTTGCAACTCTCGCGTCAGAGTTTTACCCGGCCGGTATTATTCCACGGCGTCGCCAGGGTTGCCAACCGTACGAGGTTCCTCGTACAAATACGAGATTTGTGGTCTTCCGTACGAGGTACGAGGACACTATCAACCTCGTACAATTATGTACGAGATCTTGATAATATGGCTCTAACATTTTGCACCACTATTATAAAATAGTAAAAACTAGTACCATCTATCAGAACTTGAAGGAACTTCTTACACCAAAAATTTAATTGCCGCATTTACGCGATGATTGTCTATGGTAGCCTAAATCAGACTTGGCTGTATCGGCTCAGCTCCCTTTGCCTGTCCCAAATAGGGACGAAAGGAATAAAAAAATTATGTAGCTCATTTCGTTCTTCGCATTAGTCGTCTATGTCACACATAGCGCAACTTTCTCTGTTCTTTACGTGTTCCATTCGTTGCATGCCGGCCGTGTTTAGTTGTGCTACAATATTACGTGGAGCTAATTGAAGTTTTTGTAAAAAAGAAGATTTTATTGTTAAATACCTAGTCTTTACGTTGTTTTGACCATTGTTTAGTGGTATAATAGAAGTATCGTAATGAGTGATAATGACGTAAACAGTGACCGTTCGCCTACTTTGACTCCGCCTAGAAAATTACCCAAAAAAGGTGGTTGGACAAGAAAAAAGGAAGGTAACACATTATCGCAACATCGTGTACAAAATTTTAGACAGCAATGGTTAAACGACCCGACTTTTAAAGACTGGCTTTTGCCAGACACCAATGATTTAACAAAAGCTAAATGTGTATATTGCCCGGGAACATCAATGGTAGCTGAACTATCCAATTTAAAAACTCATGCCTCTACCAAGAAACACCTAGGCAACAAACCCGGATCCAGTGGAAAAACACAAACATTAACATCGCTTGGATTCCAAAGAGGTATAACTCCACAAAATAGAGAAAAAGCTCGTGCAGAAATTAAACTTTCTGCTTTTTTTGCGGAGCACAATATTGCATTCTCGGTTGCTGACCATTTGACAGATTTATTAAAAGAAGTTGTGACGGATTCTAAATTAATCAAGGAAATTGAACTTAAACGAACCAAAATTACAGGTGTGATAAAGAACGTTCTCGGAGAAGGTCATAAGGCAGATTTAGCCCAAAAACTACAAAAAAATCAGTTTTCGGTGACGACGGACGAGACGACCGATGTTTCTACGGTCAAAACTGCTTGCGTTGTGGTACGCTATTTTGATCAAGAAGCTCAAAAGATATGTAGCGCATTTTGGGAGCTGTACAAAGTTTTTAAGGAAACACCTGATGCTGTTGATATTCCTACTGCCAATGCCGAGAATTTATACAGAGCTCTTATTGATTCATTTACTAACCGTAATGTTCCATTAACAAATGTGATCGGCTTTGGCTCAGATGGGTGTAATGTCATGATGGGTGATAACGACTCAGTGAAAACAAGGTTATTACGCGATTTTCCAGGAATCATAATCACGAAGTGCGTTTGTCATTCGGCCCATTTATGTGCCAGTGAAGCCTGTAAACAGCTGCCTGAAGGTGTAGAACAACTGGCTAGAGATATCTACAACTTTTTTAAACATAGTGATAAACGGCTATTTGATTTTCGTAACTTCCAGTCATTTGCTGCAGTGGAGCCTCACAAAATACTGAAACCATCACAGACAAGATGGCTTTCCTTATTATCAGTGGTTGAAAGGATATTAGAGCAATGGGAAGCCCTACGTCTTTTTTTTATCGATTTTACGACAAATCGTGCACATAGAGCAAGAGCCGATGTAAGAAATCGAGCAGTATTTATTCTCGAAAAACTCAGCAACCCATTCTACAAACTTTATTTCTGTTTCCTTGAATGGTCGCTCCCTTTATTAAATAAGTTCAATCTGGAATTTCAAAGCGAGAAAGTAGTTGTTCACAATCTACATGAGAAAATTCGTACACTCTACCAGGAAATCCTATTGCGTTATTTACAACGCGAATATGTCATGAGGCCAAATCTTGGTGAAATAAACCCTGAAAGTCAGCGACATCAGCTCCATGACAATGCACTGTATCTTGGTGTCAAAGTGTATGAGCTCTTGAAACATCCAGATGTGATCAGACAGCCCACAGATATCGCTCAGTTCTTCTCATGCTGCAAAAATTTCTATAAAGTTGCAGCCATCGAAATTAAAAAACGATATAACATGGAAGATCCTGTCTTGTCAAAGCTACAAGTTTTTGAGCCTGCATCTGCACTCTCCTACAATTTTAGGAGCAATTTCCCTACACTTATGCCTCTTATGGAAGTGGTCCCCCGAATAATCGCAACAGCTGATCATGCAAAGAAACAAATAATCGACAATCAATGGAGGAGTTTGCCAAATGCACAAGCTCGTCATCCTAAAGGGTTGAATGAAATTAGTGAGCCAGATAAGTTTTGGGCTCAATTACTGAAAACTGAAGACTTTTCCGAGCTAGCTCATTTTGCCCTATCTACACTGTCCCTACCCCATGCGAATGCTGACTGCGAGCGGGTTTTTAGTAAAATCAATTTAATAAAGACAGAAATACGAAACCGGCTAACTGTGGAAACAGTGAACGGCACACTTCTTGCTGCAGAGAGCGCAAAGGGTTCAACTCGTACTGGAAACTGCGTCAATTTTGAGCCCACAAAAGAATGTATAGTCGCATGACAAAAGATAAAATATACGGCAGAAAAAACGATGACAGTGAGGATGTTCCTGACATAATATTTGGAGAGGAGATGTAAACTAAGTTACCTTTACCTTTTTGTTACATTTTAATTGTCGTAATAATATAGCCACATTTAGTTTTTTTTTTGTGATTTTACTTGAGTAATAATAAAGGTTTTTTTAAATACTTATAAACTTGCAATAGTTTATTTCATTGAGAAAAAGTCCTAAATCCAGTAGTTCAATATACATTAATTTTGGTTTAGCACGTTTTCGATGCATAGTAAATGTACGAGGTTTGAAAGTCAAAATACGAGATTTTTAGCTGCCTAAGTACGAGGAAATATTTTTTACTGTTGGCAACCCTGGGCGTCGCGCTCCCGATCATTCTCCGCCCGAGCGTCCTGGGAGGCGCACACTACCACTGCAGCCGCGTTCACAAGCTCTGCTTTGTGTCCTCGTACGCGCTTGCAAATTTTAATCCCATTTTGGAAAAAGTTTAAAATAATATAATAATTCCGGCACTGTGGCCGTATAATTTTTTCGTTAATTCTCGTCACCGAGACCTCCGTATCGTCTTGCACCCCGTAAGGGTAAGTGTTGAAACGTTACCTAGTTTTAAGTAGTGAAAGTGTTTTATAGGTAGTGTAATTTGATCATGCCAGGCTATTTGCTTTTAGCTATTTAATTGCCACGTTATTAGTGTTATTTGCATGTAAGTAATGTATGTAGCCGCTGTGCGCGTTGGAAAAAGTACCGTTACAAAATGGCGTCTCATACATTTCGCACCGCGATCAAATATCACAAGTCACCATCTTGTTTCAACCAATGCACAGCCTAAATTAGTTATCCTGGTACATTTAAACAGTATTTTACACTTGCCGTAATTTTAATTCATGTGTATTTTAATTTGCGCCTCACCGCTATGACGCTTGCCTTCCATTCCGCCTTGTAACTCCGTTCTGATTATGAACACCCGCCAGCTACTCTCTGTGCTCCCATCTACTGCTAGCCTGTGATATACCGGGGGTTCATAATCGGCGGCATTTTATTACCTGGACCTAAATGTGGACGACGTTGTTTCCAGGGTGCAATTTTACGACTACAACCGTGGCGGTCGTCCTTTATTAAGAGGGCCTAGGCCTCCCCTCGACGCCACCACCGTCACAGCCAGCTGCCCACGGCGCTCCCCGTGAACAGTCCAACCCCCCGGCCCTGCTCGACCACCTCGCGGCCACATAGGGGAGTACCTGACCCCGCCAGTGAAGCCAGACGGGCATTTTTTTTAAAATTATCGGAACCACGCCCACGACCTTTCTTTTACCAATATATAATTTTTTTTTGACTGGTTGTTGTCTTATTATAAATACGAATCGTAACAATTATTTTATCTATATTATGTTATAGTATATCTATATTATGTTTATATTGTCTTTCATTAGATCAGACAATAATTTTAATATGTAGAACAGTTATAAATCCCAATTGTGATAAGCTTATGGCGATTAATGCTAGAAATCTATGGGAATGTAGAAGACGGCGCCATAGCTCGAAACAGTTTTTTGCTGTGCTCGCACTGCTGCTCTCCGGTATGTAGGGTATAGAAAGCCAGTACAATTTCAGGGTGTGAAATATTTCATCTTATTCCTCAAAGGTGACTACGAATCTGTAGACTTCGTTGTTTTTTATCTTATTCCTCAAAGGTGACTACGAATCTATAGACTCCTTTGTTTTTCATCTTATTCCTCAAAAGTGACAACGAATCTGTAGACTTCTTTGTTTTTGATCTTACTTCTCAAAGGTGACTACGAATCTGTAGACTTCTTTGTTTTTCATCTTATTCCTCAAAGGTGACTACGAATTTCAAAGGTGACTACGAATTTGTAGACTTCTTTTTTTCATCTTATTCCACAAAGGTGACCATGGACTACAGTAGTCACTTACTATCAGATAGGACCATAAGTTCATTTGTCACTTCATTTTATATTTAGAAAAACCACGATAAATGTAGGGAGATACCAGTCGAGTGCTTGGGCTAGTCAGTAGTATCCGAACAGAGCGTTGCAAAATTTGTGAGATTTTAAAGCAAAGTGTATCATATCTAACGATAAAAAGAGCCCTCTCAACCTTACACCTTCTTATCAATATAGGTTTCTAAAATAAACCGTCTGCCTTTAGTTTAAGGGATTAGGATTTAATAATCATTACAACAAAGTTTTTACGTGCACCAATACCTTAGTAGCATGGTGATTGGTTCAACTTGACCGGGAAAAAAACACGCTCTCAAAGAGTACCAGTGTAAAATAATAGCTAAATGTTGCTGTATTTCGCATGGTGAGTGTGAAGAACCGGAGACCCTTTTTACCGGTAAAAAATCATTCTGTCTTAGAATTATTATTTAATCGAAAGTAGAGAACACTTCATTCAAGAGGTTAATATTTTGATTACTTGAGGATATATTATGTACGAGTAAGTATCTATGTTCCACAGCATTCACTTACCTGATGGTGGACTACGTGCTCGATATCACTCAAATTCTATAAAAAAATACTCTACTTTGAATATCTAGACATATCGAGGAAAGGCGGTTAAAGGGTAAGACGACTGGTAGTACGGTTGATCGTAATCGAAATCGGTCTAGAACCATCTTTATCACTACGTTGAATTAACCCGTTTAAATAATAAATGTGAATATGCATTACACGTTTACATTGCGTGAGCGAATAGAAGTTTATTGGATTATCGAGTTCTTGTATTACTATACGGTGAATCATTGTTGTGCAATTAGAATGCGCTCATACTGTCCTCATTTTCCAATTTTATTGCAAAATATTATGCATCTATCCACTACAGTCTACAAAGGCTACTGATGAGTATAGGTGTCCCACCTAGATTGCTTATATTAGATTAGATTTGTCATAATTCCCGCCATTGGTGGGCACGCTCGCATCAGCAGTTTCTTTTAATAATTAAAGTTGTTATCAGGACTATATTGCTACCCTAATACTATTTTAGATTTCCTCTGTCGCCTCTTACGACATCCACGGGATGATATGGAGTAGTGGGTACTCATAGGCGGTGTGTCAAAAAATGCCTTCACTGCTGGCCGTATGAGGACGCTCAAGGTCGCTCAGCGAGCTATGGAGAGGGCTATGCTCGGAGTTTCTCTGCGTGATAGACTCAGAAATGAGGATATCCGCAGTAAAACCAGAGTGGCCGACATAGCCCAACGGATTAGTAAGCTGAAGTGGCAATGGGCCGGCCATATGGCTCGAAGAACCGATAACCGATGGAGAAGAAAGGTTCTCGAGTGGCAGCCTCGTACCGGTAGGCGTAGTGTTGGGCGACCCCCCACTAGATGGAGTGACGACCTGGTAAGACATGCAGGAAGTCGATGAATGCATGTGGCTCAGGACCGTGCTTTGTGGCGTTACTTGGGGGAGGCCTATGTTCAGCAGTGGACTTGTGAAGGGCTGTAATGATGATGATGATGATGATGATGATGTGTCAAAAAATTGTCCGGTTTAAATTGATTAATTGTATATTGAGACACATGTGATGTCTTTGCACGCGTAAGCTTAGCTTAATTTTACTACGTTTTTTTATAGGATAGGGTGACAAACGAGCACAGTCCACCAAAGGTAATTGGTCGCTGAGGCCCATAGATATCTACATTTATCCTCGATTACAAATCAAAATGCAGATGCGTTGTCACCCGTGAGGACTAAGATGGAATGCCTCATTTCCAGTAAAAAGGGTCTCCGGTTCTTTACACGCAACATATGAAACACAGCAGCATTAAAAGCTACTATTTTACGCTGGTATTGTGTGAGAGCGTGGTCCTTTCCTAGTCGAGCCTACCCATTCGTGCTACAACTGTACTACTAACATAACTACAGCATCGTTCTACCACGTAAAAAACAGTTGAAACAATTGTGAGAAGGTTCTACAAGCTAGTAAACTACTCTATATATAAGAATAGTAAAACAAACACAAACATCAATGTTACATAACGAGTACCGTTAAGTTTCAATCTACTAAATAAAGCGTTTGTGATGAAAATTTACGCCCAGTATCGTAACATTAAGCCAGAAAAATGGTCACATGCCAGTTTTCCCGAGTACGAATGGCAACAATCTCAATATCAAAGCAATATCGCCGGCCATCTGATCATAAAAAGTAATTGGGTTGCCCGTAAAAAGGGTTCTTATTTTATAGCTAACGGAAAAAGGCATGATAAACAAACCAGGCCTTTCTGTTGTCATAACTACCTTCAGTATATATAATTAATGACTACGTAAATACTTTTGGAGAATGATATAAAATACTTTTTCGTATAAAAAACCATTTTAGAACTCAACGTAGGAAGTTAATTTACTATTCGTATGTGTGGTCTTTGGTCTATAAAAAGCGGAAAGAATAGCGAATGTAAGCTTAGACGATATTTAATCTCAAAAATATCTTTTATTTAAAGAATTTACGATGACAAACGGGCACACAGTCCACCTGATTATAAAGTAGGGTTGTCGCTTATAGATCCACACTTTTACTGCATTAGCATCTTATCATCAGTCAGCAACCTCGTCATTTAATCTTAAAAATATACTTTGGAATGACAGACTATAGTATCTCGTAAAACTAATTCAAGTATTCTAGAAGATCATTTCATTTGAAAATATATTATTACGACTATTATGCATAAAGAATGCGTGACGTACATTATTTTATAATCATCGATGTAGTAAGTTAAGGTCGTAAGAAAATCCGTAACGTTGTTAACCGCAGGGTTTGTACAAATGTTATAAATCTTATTTTCTTTGACGCCAAAAGGCATGAATAGCCATAACGAAAATATCTATAATGAAGACAGGGCATTACATCTATAGTACAAACCTCTGGTGTTATAATTGCAAAAAATTAAATTTAAGTTAATGTGGGATAGGTTTATTGTTCGGAAATTGAATATTTTTAATTAATATGCGTAGGTTAGTCAGCAACCTGGCAGGAGGAGGCCTTCACGGATAGTCAGTTTCCCCATGCAAGCCAGGTGACATTTTTGAAGAATCATTCTGTTGGTTCTGATTTTATAGCTGTGTGATTGTCTTTATCTGGGATATTGTATTCTGATATACTAATTGCATTAGCATTAAATCGGGTACGAGTGGTTTAAATGTATCTCTATCTCAGCATTTGCTTTTAGTTGTCTCTAAAATATCCTCCTCTTGACGTATGACGACCATGGTAACGGCGGGGCAGGGGGTGCTAAGAATCTCCGGTGGAGGTTCGGTTGCCACCTATGATGACTCAACCTGGCAACATACAACGCACGCACCCTGAGGACCGACGAGAAGATACTGGAGCTGGAAGAAGAGGTAGACAAGTTGCGCTGGCATATTATTGGATTATCCGAGGTCCGAGGAGAGGGGGGGGGGGACACGGTAATCCTCGGTTCCGGCAACTTGTTCTATCACCGGGAGGGCAACCATCTGTCCCAAGGAGGTATCGAATCTATCGTCCACAAGTCTCTGGTCAATAACGTTGTAAAGATTGGGAGTGTGTCGACGAGGGTCGCGTACCTGATACTCAGAGTCACCAAACGGTATTCGCTGAAGGTCATACAGGTTTACGCACCAACCTCGGCACATCCCGATGAGGAGGTGGAGGAAATGTATGCGGATAATTCCAGAGCCATGCATTCCTCCAAAACCCACTACACGTTGTGGATGGGAGACTTCAACGCAAAACTAGGCACAAGAGAAATCGGTGAGCTGAAGTTAAGGAAATTTGGAGTGGGGCAACGGAACTGGCCAGTAGCTGGCCGTCTTTATGGAGAAAGAGGGACTATTATATATATACTATTATAGACTATTTATGATGAACTCTTTATTCCAGAAACGGCCCCACAGGAAGTGGACTTGGTCGAGCCCAGACGGTTCGACAAAAAATGAGATTGACTTCATTATGAAGTCCAGACGTCAATTGTTTAGTGATGTTTCAGTGATCGCAAGGGTGAAAACTGGCAGCGATCACCGAATGGTTAGAGGCACACTGAACCTAAACGTTAAGTTGGAGAGGTCTTGTGTAATGAAGTTAACGCTCTGTCCCCCTCGTGCTCTAATCCAGAATCCCGAAACCTTTCAGCTCGAGTTACGTAACCGCTTTCAGTGCCTAGAAGATTGCAATGCAGTGGAAGATATGAATGACAAGCTCGTGGAAACTGTCCATGCGGTCGGAGCTAAGTTCTGCAAGACCCGCCGCAGAAGAACACAAAAACTCTCCGATTACACTCTTAATCTCATGGCTGTTAGACAGGAGATGAGGCTGCAATCGTCAGCAGATTTGACAGCATACAGGCAACTGAACAGACAGATCTCCAAATACATGCGGCGAGACTTTAAATACTGCTCGTATTAAATAAGCGATCGTCGGAACCAGGGCTGCAAAGTCTTTGCCAGAGATCTATCTGCCAGAAAGAGCCAACTGTCATAGCCGAAGACTGAATGTGACAGCATCGTTTCCGGGACACCTGAGATTTTGAGTGAGATTGAGAGGTTCTATGGGCAGCTGCACACATCATCGTTGGAGCCACACGCAAGTGTGAGTAATGATTCAAGAGCAAATCTTATCCGACACTATTCCGATGATATCCCGGACGTCAGTCTGAGGGAGATTAGAATGGCTCTCCAGCACCTTAAAACGGCAGGGCCCCAGGTGAGGATGGAATTACAGCGGAGCTTCTGAAAGCGGGTGGAACACCGGTACTTGTAGTCCTTCTGAAGCTCTTCAATTTCGTCCTCCATGGTGCCACTACTCCGGAGGCGTGGAGCAGAAGTGCGGTGGTCTTATTCTTTAAGAAAGGCGACAACGCTCTCTTGAAGAACTACAGATCGATTTCCCTTCTGAGCCGCGTCTACGTGCTGTTTCGAGAGTCATTACGAATCGTCTCGCGCGCAGACTCGACGACTTCTAGCCTCCCGAACAAGCCGGTTTCCGAAAAGGCTACAGTACCATAGACCACATACATACCCGCGGCAGATTGTACAGAAGACCGAAGAGTACAATCTGCCACTTTGCCTGGCGTATGTGGACTATGAGAAAGCCTTTGATTCCGTCGAAATTTGGGTGGTGCTACAGTCCTTTTAGCGGTGCCAAGTTGACTGTCTGTATATCGAAGTGCTGAAGTGTTTGTACAGTAGGGCTACGATGGCTATCCGAGTACAGAACCAGAGTTCGAAACCTATCCAACTGCAGAGAGGTGTAAGACAGGGTGACGTTATATCCCCGAAACTCTTCACCGCTGCGTTGGAAGACGTTTTCAAGCTACTGGACTGGAAAGGATACGGTATTAACATCAATGGTGGGATGACGCATCTGAGACGTGGTCCTTCATTACTGGCCATATGAGGACGCTCAAGGTCGCTCAGCGAGCTATGGAGAGGGCTTTGGTCGGAGTTTCTCTGCGTGATAAACCTAGAAATAAGGACATCCGCAGTAAAACCAGAGTGACCGACAAAGCCCAACGGATTAGTAAGCTAAAGTGGCAACGGGCTGACCATATAGCTCGAAGAACCGATAACCGATGGGGAAGAAAGGTTTCTGTTCTGTTCTGTCGAATGTCAGCGTCGTACTGATAGGCGTAGTGTAGGGAACCCCCCACTAGATGGAGTGATGACCTAGTAAGACATGCAGGAAGTTGATGGATGCAGGTGGCTCAGGACCGTGCTTTGTGGCATTACTTGGGGGAGGCCTATGTTCTGCAGTGGACTTGTGAAGGGCTTTAATGATGATGATGGTGATGGCGTATGGTGACAGTTTGAGAGAATCCGTCAACGTGTTTCCCGCGAAAGGCGCAAGACCTCTAGTACTGCGTTTGTCGATTCTCGTACCAAGCGTGAAGTTTAAAACCTTCCTACGACAGGAGAGGCCCAAGTTTGGCAGTCAAATTTATGGGCAGATAAATTGGTAGCTTTTGACTTTCGTACCGTGCAATTTACACCAAGCGTGAGCTACCACGATTTCAAATCGGTTAGGGTTTATTTATATCTATCTTAATGGGAAAGATACATGTGAAAATAAATTTTGATGTATTTACTTTTGTCTTATGATAGGTGCCTCAAGTTTCAAACATAAATAAAATTCCACGATAAAAATAATAAATAAAGAAACCCTTCTAGAAGGCCTCAGCCCGTGACCGGAATAGTAATTCCCTTTTAACGGACTCTTCAAAGGACAATAATTTTTATATCAGTGTACGGTATACATTGATCTCAGAATGTTTATTTTATGTGCACTTTCCTTTCTGATGGTTGTCATAATGTTTTATGAGTCATAATCGGTACTTCTATTTCAGTAATACTCTGTTATATACGTGGTAAAGCAACGCTACAGCTTTATTAAGACTGGCTGCATCACCAATAGGTCGACTTGACCAGGGAAGGGCCACGCTCTAACAGAATCATTATACTTATTATTATTATAGCCTAATAGATTTGGACTGCAAAACACAGGGCACTTTCATGTATTATTTCATTGAAGGTATAGTCATAACTGGCACGCTTTATGGCTGCTGCACTCGTATACATACGATATATCGTTATATCATAGCGATTAGTCTGTGCAGACCGATTTGCGCAGATTTATCGATCATGTGTATGACAAATCGTTGCAGATTATTGTTTATTGGTGGCAGTTGCGATTTCTTTAAAATAAATTGTTGTTGATTGCGTTTGTACAGTTCCGATTTCCACATCAGCCGCACTGTTCAGCAGTTCATCACGCTCGCGCGGATCACTCTTTGCAACATATCGAAAGAAGAAAGTGGTAGACAATGCGAACAACTGGAAGAGTTTATAGAAATTTGCCTTTGGAAGATATAATCAAGGGACTACCATGATCGCAACAAAAAATGCCGTCTACAACAAACTGCATGAAAAATACAAAAACATTTTTTTTAAACTCAGGCCAGGCCCAATAACGCAAGTGCATCGTCATCTTCCATCGTGGATGACATGTTTCATGCGCGAGCTGATGCGGAGAACTGACGATCCCGATATCGCTGGCATGTGGATATACTAGGGGCGTTCAATTTAAATCCAAATTCTCAAATCGCTACCACATAATGCGTACGCGTGTAGCAAGCATTAGAAGCCACAATTTATTTTTAAATATTTTCGGACAGATTTTGCCGCCCATTTATTACAGGGTATTATATCTAATTGAATGCCAGCTTTAAATAAGTATATATAATAATATCATGCTTATACTATTGTAAGTATGTATAGAGAACTGAAGTCTGTTTTACTGGTGACATATACAATGTTCATCTTTGTCCTCAATGATAAGTATTGTGATTTTTAAGACGGCGATAGGCACGGCGAAATTAATGTTTGTGGCTATAGGTGTGTTCTCATATTTGAGGAATTACTTGGAATTTCCTAAATGGTGATATAATTCTATATTATATTCATAGCGACAATAGCCTAATGGCACGGCGCGGACCGCGAACTCAAAAAGGTCGTGGGTTCGAATCCGCCATTCGACTACTGGCGTGAACCACTCGTAACACAAGCAATTTAAGCTTACCACGAGTGGTTAAGAGGAATACTAGTAATGTATTAAATGCATTGTTAATATTCTTTAAAAAAAAAAGAAAAAAAATCTAACTCAATTCATACCAACCACCAACACGACAGTTGAGATACTACTGTTAGCGAACGAATTAGGTAAGAGTGCACCAGTTATAATTAGACTTGTAGGAAGGAAAGTAGTTTAAAGAATTTGTAAAAACATATGTTTTAGATGCTTATTTAGGGCTCTGTTATTAGGAAAAACGGAACCCTTATAGGATCACTTTGTTATTCGTCTGTATGTCCGTCTGACAATGTTAATCTCAATGTCAACTTTGTTAATAGTGTTACGAGCTTGAGGTTCGTGACAATAAAAATTGCCTAATAGTAATTGGTGTTGCACTAGTATATTATACTTTTGTAGTTAATGTAATTTAGATAATGAAATGTTGTGTAAATTCTTTGTTGATTGCAATAAAAAGGGCTTTTCTAAGAGCTAGTAGAGGTATCAGGTATAAAGGAGATGGCCAAAAATTGTATGAACCTGTGCCCCAGACTGTACAGAGATGAAATCTATGTCATTTGAGAGTACAGATGTATTATATTATGAATTAGAAAAGTGCATGTAGCTACGCAGTAGTGGACAAAAGTTATGAAGATTTAAAAAAGTTGATTTTGGCAGTTGGTTTTTAATTTTATCATTATTACACAATGTAGATATTAATAAAGTTTCAATTCATAACTATTATGTTGGTTAATGTATACGCATGATAATTAGGATGTATCCTAACTATTTTAGCTAAAAAAAAACAAGGACAGCAGTATTTTTCAGTCTTTGAAATTATTATTCGTAACGAGTTTTTGTAACATAACTATTATTGATTGAACTATATTAGACAGAAAATAATTAAACTTACGTATGACACCGTTTATAATTATTGGAGCACTCGCGTGTGGCTACGGTACTTATTAAATAAAAGTAAAATACGATGAAACTCAAATACGAAGGAAAAGCGTATATATATATATATATATCATATACGGAAAAACGGCGCTTAAGGGGATATAGTAAGTCAGCTCAAATTCTAATTTCGTCGCCACTTGCCCGCGCGTCGTATGCTCTGTACCGACATGTTTGTAATCACTAATACTGTAAGTAGAAAGGTCGTTAGACACTTATTTCATTAGGTTTATCATATTTATGCCTGTTTCTTAACGCCAAGCCAGTCGGTTCTTATTTTTATTTCGGTTATTTCCCATTTTAATTTTACGTCGTCCTGTTGCGTACTGTATATTCTGATCGCAAGCGACACAACTTCTCCCTTCAAAAGCCGGAGCGATACTAACGGGGCGACAGGAGTCATGCTTACGCGCCGATAGTTTAGGTAATTTCTTTTTACAGTGAAAATAATGGTATTTTAAAAAAAGTAAATAACATAAGCACTGCTTTATAGTTAGTTCAGTTAGTATGCAAAGTTTCATGATCTTATTTAAAGTATTTTATGAATAACAGCGGTTTATTGTTTATTTTGGAGGTAACTTTGGATTTTTTGTCTATCGAGAAAATTTTACGAAATCGTGTTTTCGTCTAACATAATCCTTAACATTAATCCTCAACTTTACCATATATTTATTTCAAAATTAATGCTGCAATACTTTCGGCATAACGAAGGATCTTGCTAAGCCATTTGAGATTATATTTCCCCTTAAGTCGGTAAACGTGAATCAGATCAAGTCTGACATTGACACTTTGACTGTTTTGATGCTTGACGGACGGATTCAGTGTTTCAATTTTTATGTATTAATTCATATTATTTTTATGTATTAATTCATTAATTGAAGGCTTTTTTATGCATTACATATCATAAATAAAGTAATTTTGTGAGTTCAGCTATTGTTTTTTCCCCTACTCTGATCTTTCTAAGTATTATATGGCCACATTAAAGGTGCTATTGAGTGACTTCAAAGAGAAGAAATCCCTTTAAATACTTTTAAATTCAAAATTCTTTTTTTATTTATTTAAATGAATAGCAATAGTCTTATTATTGTACAGCTTAGGGCACATTTTGACCATCTCATTTATATCAAACACAAAAGTCTAGTCTTCAGGAAGTGTACAAAATTCAAGTTTCTAATTTCATTAAAAAAAACCATTCGTCTATTGCGTCAAATATTAAAATACCATCAAACTCAATCATTAAAACATATTATAGGGTCTTGTTGACCTAGAATCATAAAATTTGGCAAAGAGTAAGTTCATTCTGTACGAAAAGTTTTTACATGTCACATAAAATAATTTTTCGATTACTAGTACAAGGTTACGTTTGCAATTGGAACATGAACAGTTTTTTGGCAGATAATATTTTAATGGCAAAGTTAATTATGATATTCAATCCGACATAATTATAATTGTAAGAGAAGTCTTCTAAATTAACACCCGATATGATGGGTAGCTAAGATTTAATATGGAAATATAATAAAACTGATGTTACTACATTACCTACCAAAGTCTATTTGATTCACATAAGATTTAAAATTAGAGTTGGATGCTCCAAAAATAAAACAAAAAACACAAAACTGTTATTAATTTAGATACTTCTAATTACAATTACAGTCAGGTTTTTTTTTTATTTATTTATCAGATCAAAGAAAAATTACATTTAGATATAGGTTTAATTAACATCTAAAAACCACAGAGGTTTGCCTTGATGCTAAATAATTAAATTTAAGTAAGCGAATTATGTACAAAACATAGTCTAATTCAATAGTTAGGTATATAAGTAGGTAGAAGGTATAAGAAGAATATAAAGACTAAAAAGGTAAGTTAACAACTTAGTTAAGGTCAGAAGTAGCAAGGTAAAAGTAAGAGCTAGGCAGGTAGTACATTATTATTAAGTAGATATAGTATGTAATTATAATTTAGATAGGAAAAAGCTTTTGAGTTTAGTTTTAATGTTATGTTGTGATACTTTTTCGCCTATATCGAAAGGTAAGTTATTTATTAAATGTGGTAGCTAATAAGCGGCCGTCCGTTGCCCGTACTACACGCTACTACCGTACTACATTATTAGCAGTGATGTGCCGGAGTCGGTTTTGTGTCATAGCGCGCGTACGTACTGGATGTTCTATATATGATTTTAAACTGTCGCAAAATAAATATTGTTTTAATAACATGAATTTAATTTGGTCATAAACTGGTAAGATTTTACAATGTTTAAAAATCGCATTTTTATCATCAACAATTAGGACACGTATATCAGGGGATACATACATATATTAAGGGATGAAATACCATCTCAATGGTCCGAATCTGTGCCGGACGGGCGAAACTCTCCGGAGTAAATGTTGTCGAAGATACTACGCGAGTCGCTCACGTCCTACACCTATAGGTTCCGGTGGGTACTTTCACTGCCGTCTTTGTGGGTGCCGCTGAAATATTGTGGACTGTGGTTCAAATCAAAATGCATGATTAACAAATAAAAATAGCAAGGTAGTGGCCAGCGGTTCGACTGATTGATTAGTCGCGAAATTTTATAACTATTGATCACGGTTGTTAAACTACGGTTGTTCACTATTGATTGGTCACTGTATATTTCAAAAGATTTCTTTAAATTGTACGGTGGTATCAAAGATCTATTGGTAGTAGCTGGTTTTCTAACACTACTGACTAGCAGCTATTATCAACTAAACTAGCTGATTTTATCACTTGTGTAACTGCGGATATCAGTTACCACTTTCACTATAATATGTAACTGCGAATATCAGTTACGACCTTTTTCGACTAGCTAACACTTTCACTATGTGTAACTGCGAACATCAGTTACGACCTTTTTCGGCTAGCTAACACTATCACTATATGTAACTGCGAATATCAGTTACGACCTTTTTAGGCTAGCTAACACTTTCACTATGTGTAACTGCGAATGTCAGTTACGACCTTTTTCGGTTAGCTAACAATTTCACTATTCACTATATACTGCTACTAGTCACTTCAGCTACCACCGGATACCACTCACTTCACTTCACTGTCACTGGTAGTTCTTCACACTACTACGGGTACTGGGTCCCGAGCCCCTAAGGTAGACTTTGGCAATACTTTACAGTGAGCCGCTTGCCATTTTCCGTTTTGCCTCTTTATTGCATAAACTTTTCGCTATACAAATGGCATAAATTACAATATTTTCAATACAAAACTAATTGCTACATTAACATGCTACACATCATTAAATCGGTAGTTTGGTACTTTATTAGTATATCATAAAGGTTACTCAAAATATTAACATTGTAAAAAGTTATTAAACGAAATGTCCAAAATTTTCATAATATTTGGGTACATTAATTCTTTGATTTTTCTATAACTACGAAATGCGTTTAATTATACAAAAATATCCCTACACTTCTTTAATCTATAAGCCATATGCTAATTCAATGTCATATTTATAACTCTTTTAGAACATAAAATTATTTTCCTTATTTTTAGTATGAACTATTACGCAGTTAATTAAAAACTTTTAGAGAGTTCCACGATAAGACGCGCTGTGATTGGTCGATTTTTCTTAATATAATAAAAGTTGTTTATATTACTTGTTATCAAAACGACATTCTATACAAATATACTAAGAGTTATAAATATGTTACACAACTATATTAATACACGTTTTCACTCAGTTTCTTCGGTAATTTCATTATTAATACAAAAAACAATATTCTTTATCACTTTGTTTCTTAACGTTGTTAGGCCGTCGCGAACATCTCTCCCGCCGTGCAGCGTCGTGACGATTTTCTCACAGCGGCGCTGCATCCATTTCGGTGAGCGACGTTGCTTCTACTTCGGCAGCGGCACGAGTTTCCTGGTTGGCCTCTTGATTAGGCCGTTTGCTGTGCGTACCTCCACAGTGCGGATCTGTCCGTCCGCACCGGGGTAAACAGCTTCCACCCTCCCTCGTGGCCAGGTGTTACGAGGTAACTGGCCGTCAGCTATGAGGACTGGATCGCCCACCTGGAGATTGGGACCTCGCCCATGGGCCTCCCGCCGGTTTTGAAGTTCCGGTAAATACTCTCGGACCCAACGCTGCCAGAACATGACAGCGAGTATCTGGGAGCGTCGCTAGTGTCTTTTGCTATTCATATCCTTTTCATCAAATACTCCAGGTGTCGGCAGTCTCGCAGATCCTCCTAAAAAGAAGTGATTTGGAGTGATGGATTCATCGTCGTCGCTGTCTACAGAGATGTGAGTCAATGGTCTGCTATTTACTGTGTACTCCACCTCGCAAAGCAGCGTGGCTAATACTTCCTCATGCGGATGTCTCTCATGAAGGACGGTGTATAGTGCCGTCTTCACGCACCATATGAGACGTTCTCTCTTGGTTGGTGTTTCATGCAGCAAATTGATTGGAAATCGAGCGAGCTTTAGATTGAAGCTCAGCTGATCGGTACCCGGTTTCCAGATTAATCCGAGTATCTTTTCCTCGGTTCCTTTGTTTCCCAGATCGACTGACTCAGATGCTTCATGGTCAGGTTCTAATTCTTTTACAACTTCTGGTGCGTTGGAAACCCATTTTCTTAAGTTGAAGTGCGCGTTTTTATGTATGTCGCGTACTTCCTTCGATATTCGCATTGCCTCTTCCAGAGACTGGAAACTGTCGAGATAGTCATCCATATAGTGGTTTTGAATGATAGCTTCTACGGCTTCTGGATACTTGTCTTTGTATTTTTTAGCGTTCCAGTTCTTCGCGAATATGGCTGTGCAGGGTGAACTGGCTGCACCGAAAATGATCGACGTCATTCTATATTCTTGTGGAGCTTCATTACGTCGATCCCCTCTCCAGAGATATCTCAAGGCATCTCTGTCTTCGGGTCTAACTTTGACCTGCATGAACATTTCGGCTATGTCCGCGGAGACAGCGATTTTATGGCGGCGAAAACGCATCATGACCTCTGATAGTGATTGCAGTAGGCCTGGACCCGTGAGCAAGAAGTCGTTCAACGACACCCCCTTTGTTTTGGCTGCGGCATCGTGTACTATTCGAAACTTCTCTGGCTTCATTGGGTTATGGACGTCGAAATGGGGTAGGTACCATGTTCTTCCCGGTGTGCTAGTTTTCGGTGCTATCTCGGCATATCCTTTTTGTACAAGGGAATTCATTTGTTCATCATACTTCCTTTTTAGATCTTCGTCTCGATCTAACTTTCTTTCAATGGAAACGAGCCGTTTTATTGCTGTTTCATAATTTCCAGGCATCTCGATATCCTTTTCCTTCCAGAGAAGCGCTGTTTCTGTGTGCCCGTCTTGTAACTGACGGGTGCTGCTATTTAGTATATCTTTAGCTTTCTTCTCTGGATCGGAGTTTGGTCTTCTCGGATTGATAACGAGAGATTCCAGCGCGAAATATTCGCGGAGTTGGTCATCTATAGTTTCCTCGCTCTTGTGCAGCTCATTGGCCGCGTGGACGCGCTGATACGGGGCTTTGGTGTGTGCCCCGTGTAGCACCCATCCTCATTCTGTGAGCGAGGCAATTGGCTGGTGCGGCGGACCTCTTCGGATTTGAGTGGCTATCAGAAGTCTCCAATTGTCCTGTCCTATTAGGATCCTTGGGTTGCCGGAGTCATATATTAGCTGCTCCTTTAGGTCTTTCAAGTGGTTGCACTTGGCTATGTCTACTGCACGCACAGTCTGTGGCCCCAAGTTTAGGCTTGCGACCGTGCGTGCTCTGAATGGCACCCTTTTGCTATGGAGACTCTCCAGCGATACTTTAATTCTTCGGGATTCCGGTGAATCGGGGTAGTGTTCCCGATTGCGGTGATCTTAAACGGGTCGAACCGCCCTTTAGCTCCAATTTGTTTGGCGATCTTTTCATCCATTAGTGAAACTGTTGACCCATCATCTAGCAGGGCGTGTGTGTTTACAGCTCCCGCCGGTCCAATTACTCGCACTGGAATTATTTTTAAATAGGCTTGATGCTTTGACACACCGAATGAGTTAGCTACGGTTTCCTGAGGTTCTTTTTGTTTGACCTCAGTTTTCTCCTTTGTATTGTTATGGAGAAGTCGATTGTGTGTCGCTGTGCATCCTTCTATTCCACACTTATTGGTTTTGCATTTGTGTGTCTGATTTCTATAACGTATCTATATCTTTTGATGATAGCTGCTTCCTTAAATTTTTTACATTCGGATCCGTAGTGACCCTCCTTTTCGCACACTCTGCATTTCGGAGACGGCTTAGTAGTAGCCGCGTGTGCTCTATGTACTTAACGATTGCTTTGGGCTTCATTTATAATTTCTGGAGGCGCAAATGCACTACAGTAGCGAGCTTGTTCGGTAATAAACTCGCTGAAGCAGCCGAGGTCTGGTCTAGAGTCATATTTTTCGGTGTAGATTCTATACCACTGGGCACGTATAGAGTTTGGCAGTTTGTCGGTGAGGTGTCGTAGCAGCTCTGCGTTGACGAGGTAATGATCTCGCTTTAGGGCTCTAAGAGTGACGACGCTTCCCCTCACTTTGCTCGCGAATGTGCAGATGTCTCTGGGCGCTTCTGAACAGCATGCTAATCCTCGTAACTTCTCGGTTTCTGCTTGCGCAATTGAATCTGGACGCCCAATTCTCGCATAATCTCATCTGGCTTAGCATGCCCGATGAGTTCTGAACTGACTGTTTCCAAGGCTCTTCCTTGTAGACTTCGTTTTAGTCTACCAGTGTTTTCAATGTCATTGAAGTAGCCTCGGGTTGTTTCGTAAATGGCACGGAATGAAAGCCACTCGGTATGTGCTCCGCTAAAACTTGGCAGTGTCATTATAGCTTTCGACAAGACAAGAGGGAGAACTATTACAAGATGGGAAGATGATATTAAAACAATAGCTGGTCCAAACTGGAGACAAGTAGCTCAAGACAGAGTCAATTGGGCATCACTGGAGGAGGCCTTTACCCATTCTGGCATTCCGGTAGATTAAATAAAAATAAGTTTAGACAAATAAATATATTATTATCAAAATAGTTATAGATATATTATAAGTAAATAGATAAATATAAATTTATGAAAGCTTAATACTACACAATAAAGTTATATAAAGCATTAATTATATAAATATTGTTAAATAAGTACTATCATATAGGTACATATACTTTAGATACAGATAAATCTATTTTAAGTGACTAATAGATAAATAACATAGAGTAAACCAAACTAACACATGCATAAATTATAAGTAATGTAAATTTACAGGAAATAAAATGCTTTTTTATTTTTATTTATTTTTTATTAGGGGATACAATATTTTTGAGAATACTAAATTGAAGATCATAGATCTGTATTAAATATGATTTGTACGTCCGATCATAGCTCGACAAGCCATACTGAATATAAGATTCAGCCAGGGAGTTGTAAAGCATAAGTCTTACTTTGAAGGGTATGCGATTTTTTAGGATTTTTATATTGGCTAGAAACTGAAGCAACTTATTACACACATGTTCAATGTGGTAGCTCCAGTTAAACTTTGAATAAATATTTTTGTGTGGTCACAACTTCGATTGTAGGGCATTGGCAAGTTCCTAGTTGATGGAGGCAGTCGTGTTTATGAGCAATTAATGGTTTTGGAGTAGGATACCTCATATATGGAGCTTTGATAATCATGAGCTTGGTTTTATTGGCATTTAACACTAGACCAACGTCATGGCACCATCGTATCAACATGTCTAAGTCGGCCTGGAGAGCATTACACGCATTTGAGATATCCTTACCCGAAACAAGAAGACACGTATCATCTGCGAATTGGTAACAGGAACTTTGTTTCAGAGAGTTATTCATCTCGTTGACATAAGATAAAAAGTGCAACGGGCCAAGTATTGATCCTTGGGCCGTGCCTTCTGTCACATTCTTAGGGTCACTGAACGCGTTATTTAATTTAACCGTAAATGTACGATTTTGGAGGTAATTTCTACACCAATTAAGTAACAGACCCCGGATACCACAATCATCCAGTTTATGGATTAAGAGTTGATGTTGCAGCGTGTCGAAGGCACGAGAAAAATCATAAACAAGGCCAGTACACATTTTTAAGGTTCAAATGCTCGTTTACCTCATCTGTAAACTTACTTCTCTTCACAAGTCCACTGCTGAACATAGGCCTCCCCCAAGTAACGCCACAAAGCACGGTCCTGAGCCACCTGCATCCATCGACTTCCTGCATGTCTTACCAGGTCGTCACTTAATCTTGTAGGGGGTCGCCCAACACTATGCCTACCGGTACGAGGCTGCCACTCGAGAACCTTTCTTCCCCATCGGTTATCGGTTCTTCGAGCTATATAGCCAGCCCATTGCCACTTCAGCTTACTAATCCGTTGGGCTATGTCGGTCACTCTGGTTTAACCGCGGACATCCTCATTTGTGAGTCTATCAAGCAGAGAAACTCCGAGCATAGCCCTCTCCATAGCTCGCTGAGCGACCTTGAGCGTCTTCATACGGCCAGCAGTGAAGGACCACGTCTCTGATCCGTAAGTCATCACTGGCAACCGCACTGGTTGTATACTTTAGTTTTCAGAGATTGAGGTATACCTGACGAGAAGATGTGTCGTAATTTCCCGAACGCTGCCCAACCAAGTTGAATCCGACGATTGACCTCTCGGTCGAAGTTGGACGTAGTACTTTTACCTGATTGAAATCCGTACTAGTTTTTGTTTATGACTTCGTGCTTGCGGTAAAAATTATAAATCTGCTCACAGATAACTTTTTCAAATTTCAAAAAAAAGGTCAACGAATATTTAATACAACACAAAAAAATCGTACTTGAAATGAAAGTAATCGTTATTCTACTTGGATATTGTAACTAAAAGTTATTTCATCTTGTAGGGTTCATTGTTAAACCAACTTAGTTCCTTCAAATTCGCTTGGAATACATAAATAATGTAACAGAAACATTTGGGCACCAAACTCCCACCCTTTTTGTATACACGCAGAATTTGTAAGCTTGAAATACCAACACCTTTAGTAAGAAAAGGGTCTTACGGTGGAGGAAACGCGAGACTAGAATAAATAAACAGCTACAATACTAATATGTTAGAACCATGATATGTAAAATGTACATATACGTACGTATATTTTAATACTGTTTCAATTAACACAACGCATTTATCATTCTTCACACAACAGTGAAGAATGACAAATGCGTAACGAGCGACAGTAAAAATACTTTTCCTTTTTTTACTTTAGGAATACCGGGAAATCGTTTTACAGTCATAAATTTCACACTAACAAATATACAGACCCAAACGATAATTTGTAGGCAATTTTACGGCTTTAGACTTTGTACCGAGATAGAATCATGTTATACCGAGACGGTATAAAACAATTCAACAGACAGTCACTTGATCATTAACCATCTAGCTATCACCATAATTAAAAAACATTAAAGTTACCGTTTCCGTTACTTTTACCGCCTACCAAGGTTCACTGATGAACATAGGCCTCCCCCGTAGAATGCCTCATATTTTTAAATTATATTCCCCAAATATTTCCCATATAGGATAATTCCCATAGTTGTCATGTTGCTTGCGTTTCTTTATTTTTAATCATTATTGGAAAGACACTCCTGCCTGATGGGCTGATTTGTTTAACTCTGTCGCCTGTTACGACACCCACAGGATAATGTAGGTTAATGGATGTTTTTACACCGCCGCTACTCTGTAGAAATTAAATAATCGATTTTTGTTGTATTGATTGTTCATGAATTAATATGCGAAGTTGAATAGACATTAAATTTTCGTTCAAAACTATGTTTTTATTTACGGTTATAAGTTCCATCTGGGTATATTTAAAGAAGGTGATTATAGAAATAACAGAAATGTTTAAAGAATGTACACATATTTACGTTATTTTTGCTACATATTTACAGTGGTGTCTGGTGACAAAATGCTATTACTCATCAACATAATCGTCATTACAGCCCTTCACAGGTCCACTGCTAAACATAGGCGACTCCTAAGGAATGCCAAAAGTTACTGAATGGAAAGGAGCAGACTACTAAAATACAGAATATCCTAGTTTGGGAGTCAGGGTTCAATGTTGTTTTATGATGAAATAGAAGTTACAAATAAAGATATTTATTATTATTATTATTTAAAATCATCATCCCACCAACATCAGGCTACGTCACCACAAACTCGAAATTTGATAATTTTTGTCAAACTCCATAATTTACATTTTAATTTACATTTGACCGCTGGACTTTTTACGTGAAACAGATTCTAGTTCAAACCTAAATTAAAAAGTAACAGAAATTTGATATTGATGCAAAAGTAAGACATTATATATTTTTAATGTGAAACAGAAATTAATAAAAACTCATAACAAGTCCAAAGCTTATTTTTATTTTATAACTATGTTTTATATTATTTATACACACATAATCATAATATGTTTATTGGCTTAATGAACAAACTTTATCTGATAGTAAACAGATTTAATAAATTAATTATATATACTGCCAGTATGAATTAACAATTGCTAAAATAAGAAAACGTGCACCATGGCGTGCTACAAAGGCTAAAAATAAACGGAACAAATATATTTTTTTATTTAAATCCAGGCTTTCACGAAAACGGTGACAAATTTAATCACAAAGGAAGGGTGGTACAAAACCCAAAGTATGACGTGGCTTAACGATTCAAGTCAGCCTCCCTAACAAAGACCTTTGCCAAGCAACGAGACGTAAAATGGAACAATTTGCACTGATATACCATCCGCTAACGATGTCATAAGGCCATAGTCTACTGGCGTGGGATGTGACAGTAATGAGGAGTCGGTCCTAGAGTACTTTCCTAACGAAAATGATGCTATAATTCCATATACGCTTTCGGTTATTTAATAATACATTGAAATCTATTAGACATTTGTTAAAATTTTAATGTATTTATTTTAACTTATCTTTTGTATCTTTTGTAACATTGTATTATAAGAGTTATTTTTTAATAGTAAGTTAAAAAATATTGCTTAAAGTAACACCTATTATATTTGCCACAGTTCGGCACAAGTGTATTCTAATTTCTAGAAATTTCTCGGAACAAAGAAATATTTACCGCACTCCCCTAATACGTATTATTAGATTTCTCATCACGTCCTCGAAATAATTGAGTTTTTATAGATAAACAGGTCTCCTTACTTAGTTTTCCTCCAATGCGGTACACGTGGTGAATCTGGTTGAAAGAGTGATGAACTCGGTCTGGTTTTATTGTGCTTAACCATTTCGAAGCATGGCAAAACTTCTAAATAATATGATGAATATCGATTTTGCGCAATCAAATCTCATAATTGGAACTGTTGTAGCTCTGAGGCAATGTGCTCGATGTACCTTTCTAAGTACAATAGCAACCCGCTTTAGATCCCTGCCGACACCAATTAAATTGTGAATTTCGATTTCTTAATATCGTTCCGTGGGTGTCGTAAGATGCGACACAAGGTAATAACTGATACAAAAAATGAGCAGCTGCATATATCTTAATCTATCTGAATCTGTTCACTACTCAAAGTTAATAAAAAAAACTGCGGTTGCTCTATGAGGCAATCTGTGGGAATGGTCTAAGTTCAGCTGTAAATTTTACGAGTATAGACTTTAATAGATAAATTGAACAAAATATGTTACACTTTGATTTACTGCGTGCTCGGGGGTGAAGAAAAACATCAGCAACCTAAATTATACACTATTTTTTATAGGACATGGTGACAAAAGAGCACACAGTCTACCTGATAGTAAGTGTTTTCTGTGGCCCATAGACATCTACATCTATCCACGATTACGAATCAAAATGCAGATGCGTTGTCAGCCGCGAAAACTAAGATGGAATGCCTCGTTTCCCGTAAAAATGGTCTCCGATTCTCTACACCCACCATACGAAACACAGTAGCATTAAGCTACTATTTTACGCTGGTAATCTGTGAGAACGTAGTCCTTCCCCGGTCGAGTTGACCCATTCATGCTACAACTATTCTCCTAGTATAACTGCAGAATGGCTCTATTACGTATAACCAACTATAAAAATTAAAAGAAAATCGAAAACGTGTGAAGTGGACATTTCGGGGCAGTACACCAGACACTTTCTAGCTCAAAAACACTCTCAGTCACAAGAAGATGCCTGTGCCTAGTACTGGAACGAATGCGGCTAACTTTAATATTGTAATTATATCTCTTGTAATTTTCTCGAAGCAGGCATGTTTATAAAAATGAACCTTACTTAACATTAAGATGTTATGGAGTTCCAAGAATACATGCCTTTTGAGTTTTATTACTTGTATTTTAGCAAAGTTAATAACTTAATTATCTGAATACAATAGATTATGTTTGTGTTTATGATCGCTAACCAGCTCTTACCTTGTGTATCTGTATTTTATTCGAAGCGTATGTGTTTATGATGTAATGTAGGTTATAAATAAATTATCTTACATGGTACGGTATTTAGTATGTGATGCAGTGGTTTTGAAATGAGATAATAAGTAAATCTAAAAAAATATAGTAATCATACGTGGTAGAGCCATGCTGCATCTATATAGTTGTAGCACGAATTGGTTGACCGGGGAAGGACCACTCTCTCGCAGAATACCAGCGCAGCGTGAAATAGCGGCTCTGATGTGTTTCGTATGGTGAGTATAGAAAACTGGAGATCCTTTTTTTGGAAACGAGGCATTCATTTCATTTTGATTCTTAATCAAGGAGAGATGTATATGTCTAAGGGCCACAGCATCCACTTACCATCAAATGGACTGTGTGCTCGTTTGTCACCCTTATTTTATATAAAAAAATGTTTGTTACAAAAAATAAAATAATATTATAAATAAAAAATGGTTAATAATAGAAAATTGGGTTATAATATTACAATAGTCTTCATAGCCGGAAGTGGCTACAGGAATAGTAATAATATATTATTATTCTATACTCACTTCATTAATGTAAATAAGTTAAGGTCGAAATTATAACCAGATTCGTATGTTTTTAATACAATAAGAGTAACACTGTGCACGATGCACACAGTCCACCTAACGACGACTAACGTCCAACTGACGCCTAACATAAAATGTTTCGTTACCAAAAAAAAAGGTTCTTCAGCTCTTTACACTAAAAAATAAAAAATACAGCAGCATTGAGCTGCTATTTGACATTTTACAAACATGTTTTTAATATTGACTACATTGAGTAAGTCGATTAAAGAACCGAAAGTGAACACCGTACGTAGCATTAGTTTCACTACCCTCCAGCTTCAGTCCGTTTGATATGATTCTGACATTTTTTGTATAAAAATCAATCCCTCAATTATCGTTGGTCAGTCTCGTCTGTCCATTGCCACGATAAAAAATTTAAAGAAAAATTCACATAATAATTATAAAACCTCTATTCAAAGTCGGTAAAAAGAAGGGCAGATACTTTTACCCACCTCTATTTGTATACTGGCAGCTCGGTACGCCCTGTCTGCGGTGTTCTGCGCTTGACATGTGAAGGTTTGATTATGATGCTCTTGCTTTGGAGTCATTTTTATAATAGACCTACAAAACAGTAAAAGTTTATATATAAGTGGTATCAAAGTAATGCTTTGTAAATCGAACTAATTGTATACCATAGTTAAATAAAACGTAAATAAAATATACATAAAACTGGTGTGTAGCTGAAGTTAGTCAAATTTACACTTAATAACACTTCATACATATGTGTATACTGTAAGTTCCGTGTATATAGCTGTGCTTTAAATGTTAAATATCTCGTGCTATATGAGTGCCTACAGTACAATCATCAATTTATAATATTATTTGTTCCTTGGGGCAAGCCATTTTTATCATTGGATTTCCGAATGGTTGTAATGTAAATGATCAAGATGATTAAAATATTAGGTATATTATAAATATAATTATTACCATCATTATTACAGCCTTTCTCAAATCCACTGATGAAATAAGGCCTCCCTCAAAGAATGCCACGAAGCACGTTCCTGGGCCATCTGCACTCATCGATTTCCTGCATTGTTACCAGTTTACTACTCCATATAGTGGGGGTGGTCGCCCTAGATTTCAATTACTTTTACGAGGCCGCAATTCGAGAAGGTTTCTTCGCCATCATACTACTAAGAGCTACAATTCCGACAAATATTTCTTGCCAATGGAGATTATATAATTTATCATCTACAACGCCACTTACCACTAGGTTGGTCGCAAGCACTGGCTTATTAAGAAAAACAGAGGCCAATATCCAACTGATAATTCTTCACAAGCTGAAGCAAGTATATTTGATTGATGATTGTATAATGATTTTATAATAACAGTGGCGACCAGTGTTTAATCATATTGAAGATTTTGTTCCATTTCATTCACATGCGATAAAAATTGAATTGAACAATAGAATATTCAAAATGAATATCCTACGGTAATCCTACTATTCAATGCATGTATTGAGAAACAGAGGTAATCTCTCGAACTAATACCCTTGGCCAGGAGTAAGTGATTTTGCAAATATTGGGTCCTTACTTACGAAATTAGCGTTTTGTCGTAGTGACCAATTTAATCTGAAATATCTCCTCTTTGGTTAAGAATCCCAAATTCAAATTAATAAATTCATTTAGCGAATAAATTTGAGTTTTGAAAACAGTCATTCATTTATTTTTCCTTATTATTTTTTTTTTTTTTGGCATCGCTTATTACCGCACACTCGAAAACATGAAATATCGGTGTATTTGCGAGTATGCGCTCTACCGTGGCACCAGTGCTGCAGAAACAACTCAAAGGATTAATGATGTGCTGGTGTTGCAAAAGAAAGAATGGTACGTTTTTGGTTTCAACGTCTCCGTTCTGGAAATTTTGACCATCAGAACCAACCCCGTGGACGGCCGGAGACCAAAGTGGAAAATGAAGAATTAAAGGTTATTGTGGAAGCAGATCCATCACAAAGCACTTCAGAGACAGCTGCAGGCTTCAGGGTAAGTGATAAAACTGTATTAATCTACTTGAAGCAAATCAGGAAAGTAAAAAAACTTAAATGATGTGTACCTTCTGAATTAAGTGAATCGAACTTGCAAACACGCTTCGACTGCTGTGTTACTTTGCTCAACCGACACAAAAATGAAAAGATTTTAAATCAAATCATTACTTGTGATAAAAAGTGGATACTGTACGATATTCAGAAGCACTCGTCGCAATGGTTGAACCCAGAAGACTCAGCCAAATCCTGCCCTAAACGAAAATTGACTCAGAAAAAGTTACTTGTGAGTGTTTGGTGGTCTAGCGCCGGTGTCTTTCATTACAGCTTTCTAAACTCTGGCCAAACGATTACGGCAGATGTCTATTGTCAGCAACTGCAAACCATGAAGGAAGAACTAGCTGCTAAACAGCCGAGATTGGTTAATCGCTCTAGGCCACTGCTGCTTCACGACCAGGCAAGACCACCCACTGCACAACAAACAACCACTAGGTTAGATGATCTACAATTGCAATGTCAGCGCCATCCACCGTACTCCCCGGACCTTGCTCCAACAGATTTATATTTTTTACAGAATTTGGACAACTTGGACAACTTCTTACTAGGAAAAAAATACAACTCCGATGCGGCAGTCGAAACCGCCTTCAAAGAGTTTATTGATACTCGCCCCCATTTTTTTAGTAAAGGGATCAATAAACTACCTATGAGATGACATCATCATCATCATCATCATTACAGCCCCTCACAAGTTCACTGCTGAACATAGGCCTCCCTCAAGTAATGCCACAAAGCACGGTCCTGAGCCACCCGCATCCATCGACTTCCTGCATGTCTTACCAGGTCGTCACTCCATCTAGTGGGTGGTCGCCGTACACTACGCCTACCGGTACGAGGCTGCCACTCGAGAATCTATCTTCCCCATCGGTTATCGGTTTTTCGAGTTATATGGCCGACCCATTACCACTTCATCTTACTAATCCGATGACCGACTACACTGACACATGACTAATGAGATGGCAAAAGTGCATAAATAACAACGGTGCATACTTTGATTAATTAAATATATTTTACAAAAAAAATTGACTTATATTCCTCCCGTACAAAACGCCAATTTCGTAGTATATAATTACCTATTATTTAATAATTATTACGTTACTTCTGCATTGATATGTTCTCTTGGTACGTTTTACCACGGCAAAAATTTCTGGGTTATATACTCCTGGGCAATTTACAAACTAAGTTATAATGTCTAATCAAAAGTTATTAACTACGCGGGGAATATTATGTTATAAAGTGCCATATACGTGTACCTACGTGCCATATACGAGTACGTGTACGTGCCAATTTAATTTTCAAGTTGTATCGTAATATAAACAACGAGTTACCTAATGATAATCTAGCGGTAGTGTAAGATAATGCACTACGCCATATCATCACGTGGGTGTCAAAAGGCTACGGAGGCAAACGGAGGGTAATTGAAACAGGTGATGGACAGTAGGATCTTCGTGATAACATCTCAATACATTAAAAATTGTGTCATAAGAAGCGACTACGAGAAACCCTAGAAGTGTTTTATGGTTTCCGATAGATAGCGGTATACATATGTAAGGACCCATTATTGTATATATTTATTTGTCCCATTGTTGATTTGTCGTTAGCTTGAGATACTCTGACCGCTGAGGTATAATATTGTCATTGTTGTAACCAAGACATCGATATCGACTTAAAGTAAGATAAAATAAATACCATCGGTCACCTATTTACATTTCTTACTTATCTCAGAATCGGAGAAAACATTGTTGTTATGCTAATACAAAATAGTTTTACAAATTACTAGGTACACATACCTAGCCGTAAATCTTTGCCCGTCCGATAGTGGCTCGATAGTATTCGTAACTCCTTGCGTTATTACTCCAGCATTACTATCCACCCACGTAATCTAAAACAAAAATAGTTTTAAAGCCTCCGTAAAAACAAAGTGAGTGTAAAGATAAGTCGACATCTCCGGAACTTTCATTACCTATTATGTTGAAAACAAGTCAAGTATGTTGGAATTTTTTTATATTTATGAGATTATTTAAAAAATCATGTACCAGTTGACGTGATAAATAAATCGTGTATTTGTACATAAAATGTAATAAGACTCGAATATAATATTACATGGAGAAAAACAATTTCTCTATATTGATACGAATAATATTTTTGCTGATGTAATTGGATCGAATATATAAAGCTTACTCTATCGGATTTAGTTCCAATTTGTAAGGGACCAAACATCTTTTTCGATTTATCAATATAATGAACAAAATAGGACAACTAACTTCGAAGAAATAGTCACATGACATTAACGAAAAGAGAAAATACTTAAAAGTTAAACCGTTTTTCTTTTGCGCAATAACGAAACCTTTTTATAAAAATTAAGCAAACATACAATTGAATCCCAGGGATCCATTATTTTTAGTACACGTTGAGATCATATTTTATAAAAAAAATAGGTTTTTGGAAGTTCTTTTTTTAAAGAAGAGGAGACAAACGATGAAACGGCTCACCTAATGGTAAGTGGCTACCGCCGTCCATGAACAACAGCAACATCAGGGGAATTGCATGCGTTGCCGGCCTTTAGTTAAGTGCGTTGCTTTTTTTAATTTTCTCCTATTTAGTGCGAAATCGCCGGACAATAATTGCGAGGAGAAAGGTAACGTTTTCATACCCACACACCGTACTACAAGAGTCTTAGGTTAATAATTGGGTATTGTAAGAAAGTTGAAATTATCGTCACATGTTGTAAAAATTCACATGAGATTACTGAACCGATCAAAATCAAAAGTTATATAAATTAAAACTTATATATTTATAAAAACTTTATAAAAAATTATACATTTCAATCGTATAATAATAAATAGATTGCTTGTACAGAATTATCGAAGTGCTATTTCGAATCATATAGTAATTATCACATATAGTATTTCTGAACATAATAAATTACTTCGCATAAACCTATGCATTTGCATTAATATTTCTACGATTCTCTAAAAGCTTTGGTCTCCTTGGAGATTGCAGAGTCGCGAGAGCATATTCAATTCAAATCCTAATTGTATCCGTTCCCGTGGGAAATATAGCTATTAACTCTATCTTATTTAAGTGATTGATTACTTTTGTGTAATTAAGGACTTTATATGTATTCGTTATTAGCTTCTAATTAATACATTTCAATTTTTGTAATTATATAGAAAAAAAATAAAAAGACACGTTTCATTTGTTAATTGTAACATTAAAACCATTGAAAAAGAAAATAGAGTATATAAAATATCTTCTGTAACAATACTTTAAAAACTCAAGCCACATAAACAATTGTAACAATGTGAAAACAAACGGGGGTGGCAATTAATAAATCTTAGAAACTTGAGACGGGAAAGGAAGAAGTTCTGAGAAATTGTAATTAAGTAGTAGGTACTTGTTAATTTAGGCACCAAGAGTTCACAAGTGCTTAATTCCAAGTCACCGTCAGTTTTTAGCGTTTGTGGAACAAAACTTTATAAATTAAGATGTTTTATCCTGACTACGTCTTCGATTATGCTTTTTTCAAAAAATATAAAAAAACAACTTATATACTTTTAAAAAGTCATAAATATTAAACGACTTTTATGATATAATCTTTTATAGTAACCATTTCATCAGAACTTCCTTACAAAATATAACAAAAAGTTTTTATCAAAGTAACATAAAATATCTACGCGTATCGAAGAACAATTTAGAAAATTTAAATTCTTACCTCAGCTGCTGGCTTTCCACCAACTGACACACATTCCAATTTGACTGTTCTGTCTTCAGCGGTAGAGAAGAAATTCCCTTGCAGTATTTTGGGCGGCTCGGGTGGAACGAGGACTGTGAGTCGGGCATATCGAGACCTAATTGCAGGTTCACCTGAACAAATTGTTTCAATTAATTTCTATTGAATATTATCCGTTGTTAAATGATTCTTCCTTTGTCATAAAAACGTTTTATAATTGTATAATTACGAAATATTGTGTCTAGTTATACATATAATTATTTATCGACCTCCGATGTGTGGTGGATATGTAAGAGAAGCAATATCACCCCGCGGTTGATGGCAGTCATCATCTTAATGCACAAAGCTTGGAAACTATGGTAGGCATATGGTCAGCAGTGGACTTAGTAAATTCTAATAAATCAACGACTGCATTATGACCTCTTGGACCTCTATGACGTCTTCTTTTAAGCTTTCAACATAACAAATCGTTTTTTTTGTCCACCTCATGGTAAGTGGATGCTGGGGGCCACCCCCAAATTTATACTCGATCAAGAATCAAAATATAAATGCGTTGTCACTTTTGAGGACTACGATGGAATACCTCGTTTCTGGTAAAAACGGTCACCGGTTCATTACACTCACCATACGAAACACAGCAGAATTAAGCTGTAATATTACTCTGATATCCTGTGAGAGCGTGGTCCTACTCCGTTCGAGCCGACCCAATCGTGCGTGCGGTAAACTTTCTCTACTTATTGCTTCTACTTGCGCGAAGGTTATAGACATAGTGTAATTAACTTACAGTAAGTGGCGCGCCTATAGTACTGACAATTTTATTTAAAAGTTATATATTCATTTAACTGCAATGAATATGTTATCACTCCTATTGAAATAATATAACTCTTCTAAATTTAAAAACAATATTTCCGTAATTATTTCTTACGCGGCTACCAGTAAATTTATAACGTGGGTAGCAGTTAGTTTCAAATACAATTCTTAGATCAGAATAAGAGTCTTCTATTTAATGCTCGTCAAAGCTGCATTCGTTGGTTACTGAAGAATACCGTATGCGAGGGGGGTAGAAATTTGATAAGAAATTGATTTATCATCATCATATGTATACCTGATTGTAAACTCATTTATACTTATTAATATTTTATATCAAAATGGATAAAATAAGTAAAAAAAAAACAGAGTTAATGATAACGATTGTTTTTTCTCAAACGAAGAAAACAATGGGTAAACTGGCTTGCGGCGTTGTACAACTTTGCACTATTTAACTTACAAACTTTGTACGAACGTCTAAAGTTTTCTTTATAGGAAACAATTCGAAGAAAACTTGAGACTTTTACTGTCTTTATTTTCTCCAATTGTGATATGAGGTGTCTGGAATGACTAACGATCTATTGCGTAAGACAAGTTTATTTTATTTTTTAATAAATTTCAACTAAGTCCAAGCTGCAAGAAACTCAATGATAGTTAAAATTCAGATAGATTAATGATATAAAATATATTAATTTATTACATTACGTGTACTAAAACTTAGTAATCTTTATCAGGTGTTGCAATACTTGTTAAATACTTTAGGTGCTTAATGATTTCTTATATTTACGCGAACACTACACATTTAAATAATACTAGCTTTTACCAATTTTATTGCGTATATTTAACTTTTAAATTCCCGACATTCTTCACATGATGTGAAGAATCGACGCTCCGGGAAGTCTGCAGTCTGTGAACACATGCAGGATCGCCCCTGATCTGATGTAGTGACTACATCAGATTTGATAGACCACAAATCCTCGCTAAAGAATACCGGTTCCTTCAAAGGATGATTAGCGATCAAAAAACATCCTAATTTCAATAAAGAAGATGGCTGGATCCCAACCCAAATCTCAACCCAAGCATACAACTGCAAAACTTCAAGATACGATAAGTTCATACTGTGTAGATCGAAACAAAAGTTAAATTTTAATCTATGGTAACCGCGGTTAACTATGACATCGTGACGTTGAACATCTCAGTTCCCCCCCCCCCCGTGACCATGGGTGCTGTAAAGTGCTCGAAATGTCGAGTATTTAAAAAGTTAAATATACACGATA
Source organism: Parnassius smintheus behrii (assembly GCA_036936625.1). NCBI lineage: Eukaryota > Metazoa > Arthropoda > Insecta > Lepidoptera > Papilionidae > Parnassius > Parnassius smintheus. The sequence continues at coordinate 20,645,094 of JAUPFT010000031.1, forward strand.
AAATCCGTAAAAGCTAGTATTATTTAAATGTTTAGGTGCCTAACCTATGTAATAGAACATAATGAAGTTGAATTAAGTATTTAATAAAAATATTATTTACATAAGTTAAACGATATGTAGTTAAAATTATTAAAATATTTTTAATTATATATAATATAATATAAATAATAAATACAATTAATTTCGCAGTACGCTGGCCACCCGGGTTAAATCCTCTCCGCCACCAATGAAATTGTTAATTGCAATTTAAGCGCTTCTTTTTCACGTGCTCGATGGTAAAGGAAAACATCGTAAGGGAATCTGCATGTCTGAGAAATAAGAAAAAAAAATATGGTTGACCCTACAGTTCGTCCCTGCTACTTTAGGCTAATCTAATGCAAAGTGCTTCAAATTTCACCTGTTACGACGTTTTTGTGTTCTTCGGGCTCTTTCAAGCTTTTTCGAGCTTTTTGAGTTTTTTTTTATTTCGATGAGGTTTGTGGCAATCGACGCAGGTTTTAAGCTTAACAAAAAAGTTATCACAAAAATTGATTTGACGAAAAATTTTCAGGTTTTTTTGAAAAACTCTTTTTCGAGACTTCTTTCGACAATGATATATCTCGAAAGAATCAACCGATTTTGATGTGGTTAAAGGCAATTGACGTCATTTTCTCAGTAAAAAAGCTGATTTCTTTATAAAATTGATCAAAAAAGTGTGTCGAAGTAATTCCAAAAAAATCTTTTTAAAAATCAAAAAAAAAACTCGATTTTCTGAGGTTTTCTCAGAATCTAACATGCCAATTCGATATAAATTCAGCAAGGCCCTTTTACATTTCACAAACCGCTTCACGATCGGACACTCCGCTTTGATATTATGTAGAAAGACAAACGCACGTCATCTAAAAATCCTCGAAACATCGAGATCTGATGAGAACTCGAATTTCAAAAACCAAGGTGAAAATAATAACTTCCCTATTTTTAGAAAATAATTGATTTTCATAGTGGGAAGTTAAAATTATTTCTAAGACGTGAAGTACACATTGGGGCTGTGCAGCGGAAGTTGCCCAGCGGTGGGCCGTATATAGGCTGTAACTTTAACTTATTAACGTAATAAAAAATGTATGCGTAGATGCGATACAAAGGAGACGAAAGAGATGTGTCAGGATCGTACCAAATGGAAGTCCATTATCTCTGCCTACCCCTCTGGGTGACAGGCGTGAGTGTTTTTGTATGTAATAAAAATCACATAATCTGATTTACTGTAACCAAAGTTTAATTTTATTAAAACATTAATAATACATTTTAATTTTAGAGCTATTCTACCAAATTGTACAAAAAGCTTTTTATTAAATACTTATTCCAGAACTTTTAATTTTGGCAAAGCATTATTTATTTGTAAAACTTCGTCTGTCTATCATTATCTAATCTAAGAGTCACGGTGAATAAAGGATTTAGCGCTCGTCTTAAAACTTTATAATATTCTGTCAAACCGGATTCGAACTTGGCTTGCACCACTGAGTGTGTTATGTGCAATTTTAAGCCCAAATTTGCTACGTATTTAGTGGTAAAGGGAACTTTAAGGAGGACTTACAAATTGAAAATATACATACGTTTATTTTGTGGACATGTAATGTCCTCTAACGCATGTTAGTACAGCAGGGCAGACTTTTTTCTGTGTCCAAAACCCTCACAGTAATGAGAGGCGGACTACTAAGCGTAATGGAACATCAATAGCCTCTTACTTTATAAACTATGTTGTTAACCTTATTATGTTATCGCCAATACCTTAAAATGCTCCATGTATGATATGATGATTATTTTTATCATATGATGATTTTTTGAGTTCTGTACATTATTATTTATAACTTTCGTCTATGGAAAGTACATTTAAATTTATAATTGGTGATTCCTAACAAGCTAGTCCTAATACGGTTTTTATCGTTGATTATCTAAAACTAGCGATCCGCCCCTGTTTAGCATGGGTGACTTCTAAACATCTACAACAACGGCACCTACCGGGTACAAATTGGAACCATTTAGGGACCCATTCAAAAACACACGTATAACGTGGTAGAGCCACGCAACAGTTACATTATGGTTGTAGCACGAATGGGTCGGCTCGACTGTGAAAGGACCACTCTCTCACAGAATACTATCATAAAACAGCAACTTAATATTGCTGTGTTTCGTATTGTGAGTGTAGAGATCCGGAGACTCCATTTTACAGGAAACGAGGCATTCTATCTTAGTCATCTGGGGTGACAACGCATCTTCTTTATCGAGGTTAAATGTAGATGTCTATGGGCCACAGCATCCACTTACCATCAGGTGGAGTATGTGCTCGTTTGTCACCGTTATTCTATTTAAAAGAAAAACACAAAAAATTTCATCAAAATCGAGCCGTTTTTCAGTTTTATGAGACTAACGAGCTGCAACTGATTCTTATATATAGATATAACTGTTATTTTTAAATTACGTACTATGTTTATTACCGTCAGAGAGATTTCTAAAGCAGTGGTAAATTAAACATAAGTGTGACTTTCGGTAAGCATTATTTATAATCTATATTGAAAAAAAAAACACCTATTTTCATTTTTATTTCTATGAATGTAATTGTTGCGAATGGTGGCAGTGTGAGGTAATCCACAAAGATCTTAAGCTTCGGATAGATGGTGGTATAACCATTACGCCAACGCCAGACAATATATCCAGTAAACATGTGTCAATCATGAATGATTCGTTCGTTTGAGCTGGTACACTTAAAAGTGTTGATTCATTCATCTGTTTTTGAATGTTCTGGTACAACCAATCACAAACAATTGACGGAACCTTTTTAAGTCGTGATTAGTGTGAACTGTGAATGAGTCTGATCGGAATGAATTGTTGTCAATGTAGGGTACTGGCACCCGAAATGATTTTATTGAATGATGAAATATATTTGAATGATCGATCCGAATGTATGCATGACAAAATGTACTAGAATGATTCGGTCACGAGAAATGAATAATTGACGCATGTCTAATATCCCGACTGGTGTCAGAGAGCATCATCAAAGGTATGAGACAAGCGTGACAATTAAAAATAATACGCCCTGAAATGGAGGAGGTCCGTGTCATTCAAATGATATTTACATCCTAATGAATCATAAAAAAATTAGTTGATATTACTATTAACTTATTATTATTATGCCACTGTTTATTATGAGATAAAAGTAAGAGGAATTCCTACGAATATAAGTACAATATAAAAAGTTTAATTCCCACAAAAGGCATGATGAAAGGTACAGGCCGTTATATTTTTTACTTTAATCTAAGTTGGTTGTATCATCATGCATTTAAAATATTTTTCTCGTTCATGCAAGTATTAACATAGTAAATTCAGTCTTAACATTCCATAGAACTGACGATGACCATGAGATCTTACACTTTATATTAATGGTACAGTATGTATATAGTTTATAACGTAAGCAGTCTCAAAATAGAATGACAACTAAATTAACCTTTTCCATAATATTATGCCCAAATAGCATAAAAAACGCCTATAAAAATTTACTCCGTTATTTCTTTTAGCAGTATTATTAATATAAATGTGTACATTTTCTGAAAGGCCATCTGAATTTCCATTGTACTGAAAATATTAGCTAGATAATCAGGAGCTTACGTAAACGGAAGCATCCAATTAGTTTCAAAGCCTGTCGGAGCACACGACTCTTATCGTTACGTTCTGATTGAGTTCTCGCATCGGATGAATTTTCCAAGTTAACTAAATGATGTAATACAATGTGCTGCTCACGCAAACTTACATATAAATGCTTTTAATATAGTATAAACAGGATAATCTTTCGTATATATTAGAACGAGAGTAAATTTTGAAGTTTCCTCCCATGAATGTAAAACCCAGTAAATCTTTCGACGTATGAGATATGGAGAGGAAGCCATCTTTCAAACTTTTTATAGGTGCTCCTACGTAGCAATTCTTGTGTTCAGGTTAAAGACCTTTCCAAGAATGCATCACCTAGCACCATCATCATCGTATTCACAGTATAAGATATTAGGTTTCGAACTATTTGCCATTCAATGCTGATATTAGTATGAACACAAATCACGAGCGAGATTGATACAAAGGCATTGTTATCCTCTTTAACAAAATCCAAACAAAACATTTAAACTACAATTTAAAGACTTTAGAAATTGAATGGATTTTAATTAAATAGATTTGTAACATTGATATTTAAATTAAACAAAGCGATTGTATTAATTTTGGTAAACTACAAAACAGAAAGTATTTTAGATTGCTTAACTTATAACAAAAGCTGAATAGACTTTAACAACCCATTTCAGTTTAGATAAGTGTATTCAAACAAAGAAGTTGTAATAGAAAGTGAATTTATCAAAAGGTTTATTCCATTTAATAACAAAAGCTTATTTAAATTAATTACGCGGACCTTTTCTAAAACATCTGAATAGCAGAAACTTGAATCTGAAACGATTGAGATATTTGAGTATTGTATGGCGGCTTATTATAGGACAGCAATGTTTTGTTGGTGGACTATCTACTGAAAACAAATGTAAAATTATTTTTTATAGAATATGATGACAAACGAGCACATAGTCCACCTGATGGTAAGTGGTTGCTGTGGCCCATAGACATCTACATCTATCCTCGATTACGAATCAAAATGTAGACGCGTTGTCATCCGTGAGGACTTAGGTAGAATGCCTCGTTTCCAGTAAAAAGGGTCTCCGGTTCTCTACACTCACCATACGAAACACAGCAGCATTAAGCTACTATTTGATGCTGGTATTCTGTGAGAGCGTGGTCATTCCCCGGTCGAACCGACCCATTCGTACTACATCTATACCATTAATAAAACTGCAGTATGACTCTACCACGTAAACGATTTTACATCAAACATTTATATTATTTAGACGAGGTAAATATATTCAGTATTTACCTCGTCTATTATTATTTCACCTAGGCTCTGGATTCGACGAAATATAGACCTGAAGAAATGCCTGAGGATCTCATTCCTATATAAGCAACAACCGAGTCACCTAACTTTAATTAAAAAAAATTTTTTTGAATGAGTCAGACTAAATTGAATTACAATTAAGTACTTACTTTATATTTGAATTTGCTTTTCCTAAACGGCAATAAAGTGATATTATATATTTATTTATTTTAAAACATGAAATCATACTTAATACAAGCTAAGAATTCAATTTATTTAGTTGTTTTATTTTATATTTCAATTAATTTGAATAAAAAAGTTACCGATTTAATAGCAAATAGCGTTAAAAAATTGTATTAAACAAATTTAAGAACTTGTTACATAATAATATAGAAACCTAACTAAAAATAATAATTAAAATTATAATATTTACTATACTATACTAATTATTATACCTTTAATTATAGGAAAGAACCAGCCCTCTTATCACCAGCAGCGATGACCAGTCGTGGATACAGTTCCTTTAGGAACTTCACTGCCGGACAGATAGTCTCTACAGCAAATGGCACAAATATGTAGTCATTTCTCAAATACTAATACATGCGCCATTTACTAAATTCGGCTGCCTTGTACATTGTACATTGCTATGATTTAAGGAATTGCTATGGAGCTTGGAACCCGTTCAGATCTCAAATATTTTACGAGCAAAGTTCACAACCTAGAACGTCATTTTTACCGAACTTGCTCCCTTTTCACATTTATGTTTTGCTGGGGTATAATGAACAGTAATACCTAATATTGGTACTGTGAAATTTTATTATTTTTCAAAATTATAGAAAATCAAGTGAAATAAATAACAACAGAGTGAGATAAATGAAATTTAAAACACTCCACAACATAAAAAAGGGTAAAAGAAATATGAAAGGCAAATTACGACACAGCAAAAGGAACTTCCATTACCAATATAGCCGATTCTCAAAAAATCTACCTAAAAGGGAATAAATGACGACATAAAGGAAACGCGCAGCAGGATTTTCAATTTATTAAAACAAATACAATTCCCCGAGTCGTAGTAAAAACAAGACTAACTTTTGTAATGGTGTTGAAAAATGTGTACTTACTAAAAGCACTAACTTTCAACTTCAACGAAATTTATTCCAATATAATACAAAGAAAATTGAATGGATTGAATTTCAGATTAATGTTTCTCAATAAATTTATAAAAAACAATTCTTCGTGTCTTCTTTTAGGAATTTTACCATATACCATATACATATTTTTATATTTATAGAGCCACGCTGCAGCTATATTATAGTTGTAGCACGAATGGGTCGGCTCTACCAGGGCAGGACCACGCTCTTACAGAATACCTGCGTAGAATAGCAGCTTAATACTGCTGTATTTCGTATGGTGAGTGTAGAGATCCGGAGACCCTTTTTTACTGGTTACGAGGCATTCCGTCTTAGTCCTCAGGGGTGACAGCGCACTCTGCGTTTTGATTCTTAATCGAGGATAAATGTAGACGTCTAGGGGCCACAGCATCCACTCACCATTAGATGGACTGTGTGCTCGTTTGTCACTTTTATTATATATAAAAATATATATAAAAAATACGGTGACTATACTCCGGCCGCTGAGTTATTACCGATTTGACACATGATGAATTGACAATACTAGTGAAGTGACTGAACCAGTAACCCTAATGTCATTTGAAAAGAGTTTGTTTTTAAATATTCTAGTATAGTGTGTAATTAAATAAAATCAAAACAATAATAGTTAAAGACACAGGTTCTTTATTAGGTGGAGTATCCTTGATGGGCGTAGATAATTGGTCGAGGACATATCAAAATAAAACAAATTTGTAAACAGTGTTACACATTTTAATGAATAGAGTAGGTACAAGATGTTTTAATAAATGACTACCTATCATTTATTAAAACAATTATTTAGTGAAATAATACTAATTTTTACGGAATTTATCGTGTATATTTAACTTTTTTGATAGGGTGATAAACGAGCACACAGTCCACCTGATGGTAAGTGGATGCTGTGGCCTATAGACATCTACATCTGTCCTCGATTACGAATCAAAATGCAGATGCGTTGTCACCCGTGACGACTAATATTGAAAGCCTCATTTCCGGTAAAGAGGGTATCCGGTTCTCTACACTCACCATACGACAGCATTAAGCTACTATTTGACGCTGGTATTCTGTGAGAGCGTGGTCCTTCCCCGGTCGAGTCGACCCATTCGTGCTACAACTATACTACTAATATAACTGCGGCATGGCTCTACCACGTTTAACGTGAGATCTGATGACATCTCGATTTTCAAAGACCAAGGTGAAAATAATAACTTCCCGATTTATTAGAAAATAATTGATTTTCATAGTGGGAAGTTAAAATTATTTCTAAGGTACGTGAAGTACACATTGGGGCTGTGCAGCGGACGTTGCCCAGCGGTGGGCCGTATATAGGCTGTAACTTTAACTTATTAACGTAATAAAAAATTTATGCGTAGATATAAAGATACAAAGGAGACGACAGAGATGTGTCAGGATCGTACCAAATAGAAGTCCATAATCTCTGCCCACCCCTCTGGGTGACAGGCGTGAATGTTTTTGTATGTAACAAAAAATCACATAATCTGATTTACTGTAACCAAAGTTTAATTTTTTAAAGCATTAATTAATACATTTTAATTTTAGAGCTATTATATATATATATATATATATATATATATATATATATATATATATATATATATATATATATATATACCGAATTGTACAAAAAGCTTTTTATTAAATACTTATTCCAGAACTTTTAATTTTGGCAAAGCATTATTTATTTGTAAAACATCGTCTGTCTATCATTAGGTATCTAAACTAAGAGTCATGGTGAATAAAGGATTTAGCGCTCGTCTTAGAACTTTATATTCTGTCAAACCGGATTCGAACTCGGCTTGCACAACTGAGTGTGTTATGTGCAATTTTAAGCCCAAATTTTCTACGTATTTATTTATTTATTTTATTCTTTATTGCACCAAAGATTTTGTACAAAAGGCGAGCTTAATGCTATATGGCATTCTCTACCAACTAACCTTGGGTAGAACAGAGAGTGAGTTATGGGCAGTAGTCATGATCACATTCAATTCAAAATGTACATGCTACACATACATAACATATATATATATATATATATATATATATATATATATATATATATATATATATATATATATATATATATTATATACATCTACACACTCACACCAATTCCACCAAAACCATTATCGCCAATATCTTAAAATGCTCCATGTACGATATGATGATTATTTTTATCATATGATGGTTTTTTGAGTTCTGTACATCAAAAGTAAAAACTGGGACCTTATTATTAATACTTTCGTCTATGGAAAGTACATTTAAATCTATAATTGGTGATTCCTAACAAGCTAGTCCTAATACGGTTTTTATCGTTGATTATCTAAAACTAGCGATCCGTCCCTGTTTCGCAGACTTCTGAACATCTACAACAACGGCACCTACCGGGTACAAATGTGAACCATTTAGGGACCCATTCAAACACAAACGTATAACGTGGTAGAGCCACGCAACAGTTACATAATGGATCGAGGATAAATGTAGACGTCTAGGGGCCACAGCATCCACTCACCATTAGATGGACTGTGTGCTCGTTTGTCACTCTTATTATATATAAAAATATATATAAAAAATACGGTGACTATACTCCGGCCGCTGAGTTGTTACCGATTTGACACATGATAAATTGACAATACTAGTGAAGTGACTGAACCAGTAACCCTAATATCATTTGGGAACAGTTTGTTTTTAAATATTCTAGTATAGTGTGTAATTAAATAAAATCAAAACAATAATAGTTAAAGACACAGGTTCTTTATTAGATGGAGTATCCTTGATGGGCGTAGATAATTGGTCGAGGACATATCAAAATAAAACAAATTTGTAAACAGTGTTACACATTTTAATGAATAGAGTAGGTACAAGATGTTTTAATAAATGACTACCTATCATTTATTAAAACAATTATTCAGTGAAATAATACTAATTTTTACGGAATTTATCGTGTATATTTAATTTTTTTACCCGACGTTTAGAGAGCTTTACAGCACCCATGGTCACGGGAAGGACTGAGATGTTCAACGTCCAGCTGTCATAGTTAACCGCGGTTACCATAGATTAAAATTTAACTTTTGTTCCGATCTACACAGTATTTTTAAATTTTAATCTATGGTAACCGCGGTTAACTATGACAGCTGGTCGTTGAACATCTCAGTCCTTCCCGTGACCATGGGTGGTGTAAAGCTCTCGAAACGTCGGGTAAAAAAGTTAAATATACGCGATAAATTCCGTAAAAATTAGTATTATTTCAATGTGTAGTGTTCGCGTAAATATAAGAAATCACAATTATTCAGACTCTGAACCAGATTCGCCAGAGCTGTCATCGCTATCAGTCACTTGTATGACAATTTCATTCTCTATAATGGTGTCCACTATTAATTATATCGCGTTCATAATCTTCTGTTATTAGTTTTCGAGTCTTTTCGACGACCTTGACCCAATCTTCTTTCGTTATTTTGCTGCAAGCATCTTTTAATAGACCCATCATTTTATTAGTACTGAATGGCGCAGTCGTATTATTACGAGCTGCGTAACCTGTAATGTAAACATTAAATAACGTTAATTTATTACATTAAATAAACGAAATGTTACACAATTACCTACATGTAAGGGACATGAGATATTTATTTCTTAGTTATGTATCTTTTTACTCATATGCTGAATATTGGATGTTATAATAGTACAAATTATTCATATTCATAACTTATGCGATAAAAAACAATACCTTTGATTTGTGCCCATATTAGCTCAATGGCATTGTACTGGCAGTGATAAGGCGGAATTCGAAGTACCCGATGTCCATGTGCTAGAGCTATCTCATCTACTTCATAACGGACTCTTGATGTTTTATTTTCGCGTACCAACTTTACTAAGTCAGACTTTAGCATTTCGGCAGTAGCTTCAATTCCATTTTGGTGTAGCCATGCTACGAGATCAGCTTTCTTGTCGGCCTGAGTAGGCGCTTTATTCACTTGTTTCGAGTGATACGAAGCGTTGTCCATTATTATGATAGAAGGCTCTGGCAGGCTGGGTAATAATTGATTTTCGAACCAATTCGTAAAAGTGTCTGTATCCATCTCCTCGTGGTAATCGGAAGTACTTTTTGACGCGAAAGCCAGCAGTCCATTTTCAAAGAAACCACTTCCAGCAGAACCGGCGTGACAAATTATCAGTCGCAATCCTTTTCCAATTGGAACCTTTGAGGTTGATGCTTTTGTTTCGTCAGTCCAAGAGCGTGACACAGTGTGGTTCGCATTTAACCATGTTTCGTCAACAAAAACGACGTTGTCCCAAGACTCGATTTTTCTGGATTCTCTTAAAAACTCGCTCCTTTTAATTATTAAATCAAATCTTTCCATTAATATTTTCCTTTTATTCGTTTTTTTATATTCAAACCCAATTTCGTGCAATGGTTTTGACAACGCCGTTTTACCGCCTTTAAACAAGCCAGCTTCTTTTAAAGAGACCAAAAGCAAACGTCTAGTTGGAAACTCGTTCCTAGTATAATAACCATATATGTGGTTTCTTATTGCATCTGCATCAAAAACATCAACACGTGTCACGGGCTTTTGTCTTCGTTTTTTCTTAGGAGTGCGTAAAACATTATCTTCACTTCCAGAGGCACCAAATTTTTCTTTATTTATATTATATAGTGTTTTTGCACCAATTCCAAGAGCTTGTGAAACCCGATCTTTCACTTGAGTGACAGGAATCAATGGGCCGCCATTTTGTGACTCACGTTCAAAGTAATCCTGTAGCTTTAGTACAAGCTCACGATATTGACTATTCAATGTTTTTCCTCGTTTCGGCATTTTCAACAAAATTACCAAACACAAACAAAATTAGTCCAATAAAGCGCAAAGCGCAACACATAAACAGGAGAAAGCCGAGTCAAAAAACAGCGGTTACACAAGAGAACGTAGTCTGTGCGCACGAGAGTACGGAAGACGACTAAACAGATTAAAATAGCGGTGGTAAGGGTGTTACCAGAATAGTATCGCCAATTACTTAAAAAAAATACACCTATAACATTGCTTAATTGAAGGAGAAAATTATATTTATTAAATGTTGTTTTATATATTATGAATGTTAAAAATTATACGTAATCATTTTAATTGTATTTATTTTTAAATCATAGAAAACAGTATTTCTGTCTTTGGATCACACATAAATCTTAAAAATTATAGAGATACTGGCAACACAGTGCAATTAGGAGACGCAAAAAAATGGTAGCATTATAGTCTAGTTGCTCGAAGGAATAAGTAAAATAAAAATATCCAAATAAAATAAATATCATATCTATTCCATTGAATTCAGACCGAATACTATCAAGCACATCACTATGAAAACTAGACTAGACTAGACTTTGTACAAGCGCGCCAAAGAACATAAAATAAATGTTTTCATATTATTTACATACTATTTTAAGTTTTGAAACAGAGTTTATTGGAAAATTACTTGATTCTGACATTTTGACATAAAGTTTTATATTAAAGAGGTATTCTAAATCATTCGGCAAATGTGTCGCTCGTGCAAGGTTATATCGATAAATTTAAGAATAATCTGTCAAATCGGTAATAACTCGGCGGCCGTACTATACCTGAATACATTGACACATAGCACCCTTCAACGTTTGGGACCTAAGTATATAAGTGCCAAAATACAAAGTAATACGATTAATTAGTATTTTCTGCAAATTCTGGAATGTAATAAAAATAAATAAATAAATACATTTTCTGTTGTTTAGATTGCCGCTAGTTTTTATCGCACAAGAGGCTATAAGTTTGTTTGATAAGACGCAGGTAACATTTTAGATTATACAACCAATAGGCAATTTAAAAAATATGAAAGTGTTCGAGCTTTAGTTATTACACAGTCCATTTTATGGTAAATAGATGCTGTGGCCCATAGATATTTACATCTGTCCGCGTTGATTAACGAATTAAATGCAGCATGCTTTGTCACCACTGTGGACGACGATAGAATGGCTCGTTTCGAGTAAAAACGGTCTGATGAAACAGCAGCATTATTTGCTATTTGACGCTGGCATTTTGTGAGAGCGTGATCCTTTCCCGGTCGAACAGACCCATTCGTCTAATAACCATATTATCATTGCACCATGGTTCTACCATAAATGTTGTGCTTTAATAATTAAATATTTTATTAAAAACAAAGTCGAACGTTTTAGGTTAAATACTTATTTAGCAGTGTAGTCTGCTAAAAATTAAACATTGAATTATATCAATTCCTGAAATTCCCTTTGTTATATATTCCTAATAAGCAGTCAATTTCTGCAGTCCTAATTAAAAGGAAACTCCTTAATTGGCATTATGGATTCCAAAGGATATCGTTTACAGTAAAGTTGAAAACAATTTATCAAATGGATCCCCGTTTCTCAACAATTAAGTAGCGTTTTAGATTACACTCCAATTTAGTCTAGTACTATTATAACTTTTCTTAAAGTTTATTAATACAGTTTTAATGATAATGAGTTATTGAAAGACTAAGTTCTACTACAATATAAAATAAATCCTTCCTAATTATCTCGAGTTGAAATTTGATTCTATTTCTATTGTTTCATTTTCATATGAGATTTATAAAGCTGACTAAGTGGTCAAAGTAATGTAAGCACTAATCAACATTAGTGCAAAACATGTTCATTAAACCGTAAAATAAATTTGCATAGAATAAATTAGATGTTGCCGTAGTCCGAAGCACTAGAGTATTTATATCTATAGTAACAAGAAAAAAATAAATCTAACAACGTGCATACGTCCTATTATTCGACATAGTTCTTTAGTGATTTTTAACATAGTTTTGAAGTATGAATAGGACAGAGTTCACCGAGCTGCTTCAGTCGTGTTCACCATCATATTAAATTTCTTTGATGATTGAACGATGTTTTCTTTGACAGCCGAGTACGCGGTAAGATGTTTCTTAGTATTGCAACTAACAAATACATGAGCCCCGGCGAAGATCGACCTCGGTTTGTTCACTTATGCTGTTATGCCCTAACTTCCACGGCTATTTTCTTAACCTACTATACTACTTATTGAGATACTGTGGTTTACTATAGCTAGCCGCTCGAACTATTACAGTATTTAACGGTAATAGTTGCCACTCAGTACAGAAAAATAGCAGTTTAATAAATTAGTGGATTAAATATATGTGTTAAATTCATTATGAATGAATATTTTTATATTTTTTTAAATAACATACCTCGAAGTCCAGAGCTGACTTGGCACTGATATTTGGCATCATCTTCTAATGTTACGTCTCTTATGTCCAAGGAATAGTCACCTGTAGGTAAAGGAATTATTAATATCACAAACTCGCACACTATGCACTTATTGTATGCAATTTTTCATTAGTACACCCACTGTCTTGTATATTCGTATTCGTCCTTAATATCTTTCTTTCTTTTCTCGTTATTAAGTAGCTTAAAATGTATTCTATTGGGAACAAATTTCTCGAATTGCCATTTACACCATTCCGGAAAGTGAATATAACGCTGCTCTTACGGCTCTCCACAAGATGGAGTGCAAATCTAGTAAAACATGAGATTGGCTCACTACTGTGTTGTGGGGCATTTCTTGAGGAGGGTTTATATTCAACAGTAAACTTGTGAAGGGCTTTGATGATTATGATCATATTTGATTTTGCTCACAGTTTATTTAACTCAATTAAGATACTTCAAGGAGCCTAACTTAAAGTCAGCTAACAAAATTAAATCACTTTTTTCTGTTAACAGGTAATTTAAGCTTAGTTCACCGGGTTGCAAATACACTAAATACACATTTTGATTTCTATTTGAGGAAAGATATTGTAGTGTCAATAGACCGCTGTAAGCAATTATCATCGGGTGAGGTGTGCCAGCTAATCAAGCTAAACTGTATAAATAAGTGCAGAGGCAAAGCAATCTTATTCTCTATAGTACGAGTATATGAGCACAAAGAAGAGCAAGAAACAAGATTCCCAGTTCTTCCTACTAAAGTCGTTATTTACAATTTTACGTAATGACTTAACAAGTTCTCCTGATTAGACTGATACCAAAATACTCAAACGCTACTCAATTTCAAAATGCGGTTAAAGTGTCACCACTAGAAACCATATCTTTAAATTGATTAGCGTTCGAATTAGGCTAATAAGAATATTTTGTACATGTCTTAAATTGTACTATCGCACTCCTATGCGATATGTGTATAGCAGTGGAACCTTTATTTAACTACCATGTTGTCTTCATTTCTCTTTTTTAGCAATGAGGTTCATTAAATTTCTGTGCATATATTTTTTTGCATGCAAATCGATCCACTGAACTGATTTTAGTGATACTTGTTTCATTAAATAGGTTATATTCTGAATGGTACAATTTTGAAAAAAAAAAAGACGTGTGGCACTCGGGGACTGCCGCGGTAAAGCTATTACATAGCATTTTTATCAACTTATGCAATTATAATTAATTATTTATTTTATTTATGCAGTTAAGTCTTTGATATTAAATCAAGTTACACTTTTTGAGCGTGGTGACCGATAAGAAAACAATTTTTTTTCTCTTATTGTATAAATGAGAAATATTTTTAATATCTTACAATACATGTAGGTTATTCAGGAATTTTTATCATTCAGTTAGCAGCTAGTGTACACGCATACGACTAGTCGCACGCACACAAACACCGTGCCGAAGTCTGCCGAGTGCCGAAGTCTGCCGAACTGAAACGACGTTAGACGATGCACGGCTTTTAACGCCACACCTCCGTGCCCGTCGGAGTGGGGAGCGTGAGGTGTTTTTCGTTACGGAATTTCTGGTTTCGGTCCCCGCGCTCAAGGCCCGCGATAGAAGCTATGCAACAGCTTAATAAGATATCACCCCTAAGAGTGGATTTTTATCAAATATTAATTTCCCAATATATATAATAAAATATATAAAATATTATGTTACCTTCTTCATCGCTTCCAATCATTTTGTACCGATCATAGCCACTAAGATCTCTATGTAAACCTAAACCGAAGTCATCTTTCGTCCACTGCAGCTGACCAACTTTGTTCTCTACTCGACATGGTAATGTCACCCTGGATCCAACGACAGCAGTCTAGAATATAAATGAATACATTATTTTTACATAAAATACATAAACCCTCACGCCTGTTACTCTGAGTGGTATGGATTAACATTATATTTGACATAGTCCTGACACACGTCTCTCGCTTCTTAAGTCGTCTACTAAGGTAAAGTACTTGTTGGTTAAAGGGTTTTTTTTTTAATATAGGGGCAAACGAGGGCAAACGGCTCACCTGATGATAAGTGACTACCGCCGCCCATGAAAAACTGTAACATCAGGGGAATTGCAAATTGGTATCTCGAGTTCTATCGCGATGTGAAATCGAGCGGCTGGAATTAATCCAAAAAATTCCTCTGAGCGCTCCCCGCGGTAAATACGATAGAATACGCAAAGAGATGCAATATCTCTCCGCAGCGCCAATGAGTTAAGCCGATCAGAAATTGATTCTAACCGTTCTGCACAGAGATGTGAACAGTATCCCATGTCAGGCCGAACCCGCGCCTTGTAAAGTTGCAGGCGGTGTGCCGACATGAAATCCTGTCCAGCTTTTAATTTGGTTCATCTTCAAGATATCAACAATTTTGTCGAAAAATTCCCATATAGGTCTTCACTAACCAACTCTGCCACTCACTTCTGCAGCATAAAATTGCTTTGTCGCTCATTCGTCTACGTCATTCATTCTTTCTACGTGACCAAATCATGGAAGAATTTCTCGCTTGATCCTGATAACTTCTTACAAACCGCGCTTTTGTCTTATTACATGGTTTCTCACACTATCATTGAGACACCCCTAACATACTACTTAATAACTGCATTTCTACAGCAATCACTTTACTCTAAGTAAAATAAATGCTGTAGAAATAAAGGAGCCTAACGATTATCCTTTTATAAATGACAGGCCTGTGATTAGCCTTAAAAAGTATAATTGCTGTAATTATTTGCTGCAGTACTTATACTTTATTCATTTAAATGATCGGCCATGTTATGCTGTAACTGTAATATGGCTATAGCTCATACACATTACTTCGACCGAGGAAGGACCACGCTTTCACAGAATACGAGCGTCAAATATCCCCATAATGCTGCTGCCTCGCATGGTGAAAACTGGAAATACTTTTTAATGACAACGAAGCATTCCATCTTAGTCCTAAGTTATGACAATGCTTTCTGCATTTTGATTATTAATTAGGGATAGTTGTAGGTGTGGGTATCTATGGGGCAAAGAATCAACTTACTATAAGGTGGACTGCGTGCTCGTTTTTTATTTGTCGTTACGTTTTTCTGTAACCACCACGCTTAGCTAAGGTGGAGTTGTTATTGCATTCTCAAGTTAAGTCGAAGGTAAGCATAGATTAAATGACAGAGTCACGAGACTATAAATAATACATGGGAAAGGGGTTTATATATTGGTCATTTTAGGATTCTAAAGAATAAGATTCATCTGGGATCCCAGGTACTTAATTAGTGTGTTAATTACATGTTTGAATAATGTGCAACCAACGTCTACAATTAAAAAATCTATCGAATACATACATCAAAAATACTTTCATGTCACTATTTAAAAAGTTTTGATGTAAAAAAAATTACCTGATCCTGTGGTTCCATTGCAAACTTCTGTTCAATATAACCACTGCACACACCGAAAACCGCGAAAAGCACTACATAACACATGCTACGAGTCCGCAATAAAAGAAATAATGGCTGCGCACACCTACTGGTGATTCGTAATCTACATTTATAGTTCGACATCTCTGTCCCGTCACTCCGCGACTACACAGAGTTTCCGTTGTTCAGTACCGGCATAGGGATATCCGATCTATTTTCGTAATTTCACATTTTGAGCGGAAGCTCAGCTTCCCCTATACATTGAACGCGTGGTGAGTTCTATTCTCGTGACGGTCTCGTTGAATTTAAGCGCCATGTTTATTTTCGGACACTTTTTAGTGGAATGATAAATAGACCGTGTTGCGTGATTTATTGTACATTGAGCGTTTGCGACGATGCGATGACTGGTGTAGGGTCAACTGAAACAAAAAAGAAGCATAGTTTAAATGTGCGCCACTAAAATAGTTCAGGTATAAATTTCGAAAATACCAAAATAAACCATTAAAGTTAATAAAAACTTATTTAATGTTTCTGGTGCATTTTGCATTTACTTAAAACTATACCAAACATAACTACAGCAGTGGTAAGGATAATATTTAGATTATTTTCACATCTATCTGAATATTACAGAGGGACACAAATTAGGAAAATGGCCAGCAACTTCTACGTAATAACGACTAAAAATAAAAAAAACTGCGGTTGACAACCCGCTTGCCAAGTGTGGCAACTATGGCAAATATCTCCTCCATGAGGCAATCTACGAGGGGAGGCCTATGTTCAGCAGTGGACTTTCATAAGCAGTAATGGAATATTACACATTAAATTGAATTATGTTATTGAATTTTGCTGCGTTTTATTTTAACCTATTTTTAAGTTTCTTCGCTATCAAGGGTGCTACGAAGCACTCAAGTCCTCGAAAATAAAAATAATTTAAAATTAAACGTGATAATTATCTTTTCACAAAAAGTAAAGGTCAACTACAAGGAACTAATAAGAATAATATAATTTCACACTCCAAATTCAGTACTAAGGTATATATAGTTAGTTATTAAAGTATTATATAATATAATATAATCATCTCTATATTATTTATCGTTTAAAATATTTTTTTACTCTTTAAAAGGGACTTAGGATTATCACAATTTAAATATTGTCTAAATAGTTACATAAAAAAACTTCCCCATTTTGACACCCTTAGGGTTAGAAGTTTTTCTCCTAATTTCTATTGGAGAATCTCCAAAGTATAAGCTGTTAAATAATAGTTGTCTTTTTCTTTGAAATGGTATCATTGAAATATGTTTACAAAATGGCAGATATATCGCGAATCGTACATATACCTTCTTGAAATGGGCTAGAAAAATTCGCAAATTTTGATTTATTAAGAGTATTATTGAAATAATTGATTTTTAATAGTCAACACGTACATTAAATAATATTGATTATTTTATAATTGAAATAAATTGAGATATTTTACTACATTAATCGCCACGGAGGGTACTGAAATATTAGGTTCTGGGACTCCCTGCTTAGAAGGAACCATCTTCTTGAAAAACGTGAATCAGAAATGAATATAAAAATTATATTTCATTTTTGCAGCGAGCTACACTGGCAAAGGAATAAGCGATAACAATAAGTACAGATTTGCGCAATTTGCAATGGAAATGACTTTCAGAACTCAGGTTAATCAAATATATAAATAAGGTGGAAAAAAGTTGTTCCAACAGAGTATAATTCTCGGCTCCTGCGTTACGCCGTTTAAGTTATAATAATGTTTCCCGGGAAAGTTCCAGGTAAAAGTTTGCACGCCAATGGTTTCATTTTTGTGTTTCATGTTTTCATTCTTTTTCACGAAAATTACACTGCGCTAAAAATATAGCGTTACATAAATTGACAATAATTTAAGTTTGTATCCTCTGTATAAAGTGTGTGATACAACATTATCAACTTATAGCTACTATGTAACATTTTATACTATTAAGTAGAAAATATGTGCTTGTACAGACTCGGGTATTGAAAATAACATGGGCGGACGCGATAAAATCCGTAAAAGCAGTTTTAACCAATATTTATAATATTGTTAAATAATTCTATTTCTTTTTAATTATTTATTTATTCAATGATGTAATTCAAGTTTTTTTTTCTTATAATCTTTTCATTTACTAAATAATCAATGCATGTTGTCACTACCTATAAAAAGATATACAATTATAATGTGCTTAATATGTTATGAAAATGATTTTTGTATTACTTTTGTAATTTCTGTTGGTAATCCTAATAAATAAATAAATAAATGCCTAAAACAATAATTATCTCGTTGTTATCAATAAGACAAAGTCGAAAGTATATGATGTGATATAGTGCAATAGAAAATTAAAAAGAAGAAAATATATTATTTAAAAATATTTATATTCATATAATAAAAATATAAACATACATAAACATAAACACAAACACTCACACCTGTCACCCAGAGGGGTAGGCAGAGACTAGAGACTTCCATTCGGCACGATCCAGACACACCTTTCTCGCCCTCTCTACATTAATATATCTACCTGAGGGTACTCCTAATTTGGCCCGTTTTCAATATATCGCAAATTTGGTCGACACAATTTCGCCTAGGATGTCCCTTTCCGACTATTTTCATAATTTTATATAAGTTTATATGTATATTACTAACATATCTTAAAAATAAATTTACACAACTAATTCACCATCATCACAAGCCCACATAATGCTGAACATAGGCCATTCTAAAAGACTTCCACATGTCTTATTAGATTGTTATTATATCTAGTGGGAGGCCGAACTAAGCTTCGCTCACCGTTACTAGGAAGCCAATTTAGAATCTTTATTTTCCATTGTTTGTGGGTTCTTCGACAAAAGTAGTCGGTATCTAAAAAAAAAGAGTTATAACGGGGACTGGTTGTGTGCTATATTGCTAGTTGTAGAATATAGATTTGGCGATTAGTTACAATTAAAGTTAAAGATACAAACTATATACTCTTTTCACTTGTAAGCGGGTATTAGGGCAAGGCAATATCTGCCACACTGCTTCAATGCGTGTTGGCAAACTTCACATGTCTTCGAAATATTTTTTATTATTTCTCAAACATGCAGGTCTCCTCACGATGTTTTCCTTCACCGCTGAGCAAGTGAAAAGTCAGCATTTTAAAGTGGAATGAACAATTTATTTGATGCCGGCGAGAATCGAAACCGGGTTGCTCGCGTACTATGCAATTTACATCGTGTGTTTAGCCCCTGAGCGGCTTAGTACTCAACACGAAGATCAGAGACCCGTGATGGGGTTCAACATTACCAGAGCGAGGGTATGTAGTTCAACCTCAGCACCAGCTCTTATGATATCTTTTATGTGCACCCTGTAGCGTGATGAACATACACAAACATGTTCCAATTATACAAGTAATAGATTTCAACTGCTGCGTTCTTGCTTATATATATTGCTATTCTTGACAGTTTTTCGTATCATAAACAAAACTACAAACGAAATAAATAAATAAGGTTTTATTTGTGCTACTGGTTGCTAATCCACCTGACGATCCCCAATAAACAACATAACTGAATAGGGAAAAAATCAATTTGTATTAACCACGTTCGAAAAAAAAGATAACCATTTTACAATTATAAACATACTTTTTAAACAAAAGTGACATTTTATTTAATTTTTCTAACCTTACCGGCAATAACGCAACGTCGGTGTAATACGACTTTAGACAAATTTGAATAATCAGTTTTAAATTAAGGTCAAATCGGATAACCTTACTAATTGGAGAGCAACTTCATTATAATTAAGTAGATATAGATAATATGATGAAATGTCAACAACTTGCTTGACTTATATTAACGTTATGTTTGGTATTTGGTGGGCTTCAAAGAAACAACAAACATTTTGTAAATACCGTAAAATTATAATCATAAAATTTAAAAAAAAAAAACAGAAGATTCATGCCATGTAGTGGCGGTGTAAGAATATCCACTACCTCGTACCGCCAGGCGACAGAAATAAATTGAAACAGGTGATTGGCAGTAGCATCTTCCTGATAATAACTCAAAATTATAAAAACTGCAGTGGACAGCTCGCTCGCCAAGCATGTCGACTATAGCAAAATTCCTCCTATGAGGCAATTTAAGGGGGAGGCCTATGTTCAGCAGGGAACTTTTATAGGCTGTGATAGACGGATGGATGAATAATACAAATTTTTTTATAGGATAGGGTGACAAACGAGCACACAGTCCACCTGATAGTAAGTGGTTGCTGTGGCCCATAGACATATATCCTCGAATACGAATCAAAATGCAGACGCGTTGTCACCCGTGAGGACTAATATGGAATGCCTCGTTTTCAGAAAAAAGGGGTCTTCGGTTCTCTAGACTCACCATACGGAACACAACAGCATTAAGCTACTATTATACGCTGGTGTTTTGTGAGAGCGTGATCCTTCCCCGGTCGAGCCGACCGATTCGTGCTACAACTATACTACTAATATAACTGCAGCATGGCTCTACCACGTATGATAATATATTTAATAATTATAATGGACGTCTTATTTTAAATAATTCTTATGATTTCTTAGAATTATATACATATTTCGAAAGATTGACATGAACACTTTATCAACGCATACATGTTGAATTTTCATTTAACATGCGTGGGTTGATGAACGCAGAACCAATCTTATCATGTTCGTCATGCTGCTCTACATCACCAGACGATGCAATTTGGATTCAGAATGACCAAACCGTCCGTTATCAGAAGTACAGCTAAAAAATAACTACTTAGTTAAGACAAAAGTCGAAAACGATAGTATTTAAGAAAAAGTCTTTAGCTAAAATTTAAGTTACCCATTATTTGTGATGACATGCATTAATTATTATAATTAAAAAAAATTGTCTTCTAACCTTTATACAAAAATAAAATAAGATAACGTCATTAAATAAAAAAAATATCAAAACGACTAGTCGATTTAAATAATTTATTTATACCTGATTTCCTTTTCTATGAAAAACGTTTCACATTCACAAAAGTAAAAATATTTAATTCACGATAATAATAATTAGCCACCGCTTTCAAATGAAATAAAATATTTCAGAGCAGTATCATTCTCAACAGACGATCGAGCTTAACTGACTTAAGTAAAAGGGGGATGCCCATATTAGGCCATCGAACGCCCAACAATGTGCATTTGTTAAAAAAATATATCTTTATTTATGGTTATTAATCGCGGTATTCATTTATCCTAAAACAATGGGAATATTTTTGCACAAATTAAAAGTACCGAAAAGATAAAAATAAAATTAGGTAAATACGTAATTCATTAGTCAGTGAATAAAATAAAAAATGTTGCCAATCACAAAAATCATTAAAAAATCGATTCCCCTTTTCAATCGATTACTTATGGTGTCATTATTACAATGCTTATATGATCTTTCGATAATTATTACGATGTTATGATATAGGTTTAAAATAACCGTTGACAATGGATATTTATCCAAAGCAGTCGATACGCAACCGTTATTAACCAAATGTTTACCGACTACAGACGAAAAAGGATGGTTATGTTTTTACTGTGTGTGCGGATTAGGCTATGTTGAATCGTTTTTTGCTATGGTGCTTAAAACGTAGGATGCATTTTATTATTGAGGGAGCTACTATCAAAGAATATTTTATTCGCTTAACTCGTAAAGTACTTGACCAACTTTAAGAATTCTTTCACCACTAGATTGTTATGTATAATTTTAGATATCTAATATAGGGTTAATTTTATTATTGAGGGCGCTACTTTCAATGAATACGTTTTTTGGCTAATCTCAAAAATTACTAGACCGATTTTGAAAATTCTTTCACCATTACATTGCTAATGAGGGCGTTAGCTGTGTGATAAATTATATTATTACAATAAATAATTGCGAGATTAATATTTTCTAAATAAATAAAACTAAATACCTACCTAAGATGTTCAAATCCAATTATTATTTTTACAATTTAAGAATCGTATTTACACACTGTACTTACTCAGATTGATTATTGTAGATAAAGAGGTAATAAACCTAAAGTAAAAGAGCTCCGCTTAAACGAAAAAACTATTTATTAGAATAAAACTAAATGTTGAAAAAAAGTGGTTCAGTGCGAGTCGGACTCGCAGGCCCATGAAGAGTTCAGTAGTAACAAGCATATATTTTAAATCGAGTCAAAATACCACTGTCATTATCGCCAGCAACAAATTATTTTGTTTTTCATAGTGTTTGTATAAATAACAAAGTTGTTTTTGCGGTTCCTTAAAATGTGCTACTTGTATCAAAAAAAGGACTATTATACATTAAAGGGGTTTCTGTGGTTTATTCATTACCAAAGAGAAAAAACTTATTGCGCAAAATAGGTTTTTATTAATTTCAAGTCATCAAAAGCGGCAGTCAACCATTAAAAACTAAAACAACCGTTGTTATAGGCTCGGTTGAATTCATTGACAACCTTCACATTTATAGTTATGATAATTAAACAAGCGAATTACTAGCTGATTTACCAAGAATTCTTTAGAGTATAACAAAACGCTACTGCACAAGTTAACTGTTATTCTTATCTGTTTTTAACATAACATTTAAAATGGAATCATGTTATGATAATTCAAGAAGTTAATTTCCAGCTGATTTACCACGAATTCTCTAAAGCATAACAAAACAATACAGCACAAGCTAACTGTTCTTAAAAATACATTTGAAATAGAGTTTCAATAAATAAAGGAAATTATATTTTAAAAAGCGTGCAGAACTTAAAACGCGTCAAAGATTATTCTTTTTATGATATTATTAATCGAATAAAAGTCGATATCATTCCATAGATTTTATGACCGTTAAGTGGCAACATCGTATCCGACAGGTAGGCCGCTGTCACTGTTATGTCACAAGAATTAAATTACGTGTTGTTATCATGTTATTGTTTTGTTATAAAAGTAAAATGCAATTGTTGATCTCTCAACAATTGGTTCGAACACAGCAGGTAAATAGTTGGTACATATCACGATGTGGTATGTCTTCCTCTAAGAAATGCTTTATAACTGAGTTTACTTGAATAATATCAATATAATAATTGTAGCTTCTTTATTAGGTACAAGTTTCGAGTACAGTGAACGTGTAGTGTGGCACTCGCAAAATGCACCAATAGTTCGTCTTGAACATCTATACATCAGCTGTGGCACTGACACTTATGAGAATAAGATCACACACATTGTTTGTCTTCGATTTTCCACGTGAGGAATTATTTGCGCTACGTGAGGTAAGTGTTTAACATGTTTAACATTTCAATTTATTAAATGTGATCCATATATCTGATAATTATACATGTTTTTACACTGATTGTATATCAACTCAAGAACTTGTTTTATTTTTTCACATCTGCCCTAGCTGTATCTGACAAACATACTAGCTTATTTATGAGATTAACCAGTTTTATCAACTACCAAGAAAGGAGACAGTTGATTTTTCATTGTTTTTGGACTGCTGGTAGTCTGTCAGTCCTTAATTATTAAATAATATAGGGCATTAAATCCGTCCTTGTGCAGTAACATTTAACTTGATAAATATTTTATTTATATTTGAGTTTGAAATAAATCTATTTTATTTTTATTTTTTCACTTTGACTTCATTTTTTGTATTTTACATTATTTCAGTTGTCATGCCGTGTATATCATAATTGCTGGCAATGAACTGATAGAACAGCATCATGTTCAACTGCAGAACGGGAACCATCTGAATCATCTAGTCCATCCTCGTTGCAATCTGAAGTGAGTAATGTATTGCACCCAGAACAACAAAGCTTAGATCATACATCACACAGTGTACTGCTAACTAATTATATAAAAGCACAATGTTTTTTACCATGTTGTAACAGTTCCATCAGCATTGCAAGTATGTCTCTTTTGTGATTAACTACATTTTGCGATAACAAACATACATAGTGACAAGTACTATGTATGTGTGTTATACTTGGTAGAGCCATGCTGCAGTTATATTAGAAGTATAGTTGTAGCATGAATGGGTCGGCTCGACCGGGGAAGGAGCACCCTCTCACAGAATACCAGCGTGAAATAGTAGCTTAATGCTGCTGTGTTTTGTATGGTGAGTGTAGAGAACCGGAGACCCTTTTTACTGGAAACGAGAAAATGATTTAGTCCTCACGGGTGACAACGCATCTGCATTTTGATTTGTAATCGAGGATAGATGTGGATGTCTAAGGGTCGCAGAAATGTCTCCAGCAGATGGTGAATTTCAGTTAATGACAAGATATGCTAATAAATCCAGAGCCGTGACTATGTGTCGATATGGGTAGTAGAGGTGGTGAATGGCATTTTTAAAACTGAATTTAAAATATTTCATCAAAATTACTTTAACAGGGCTTCTACACATTTGATGATAGACTGCTGTGGCTTCTGCTATAGTTAATAAATTCCACACAAAAATAAGGGACAGGGATGATGCGGCTCAAATACTTGAAATAGTTCATCAAAATATGGAGACAAATAATGATTTTTCTGAGTATGCTAGGGAAAACAATCTAAATAGAGCTAGGGCAGGCAGACTTTAGAAATATAAATGTAGACTTTAAAATGTTAGGGAATTTCCTGTTTTAACTTACAGCGACTTAATATTAATTGCTTGTGTCACATACCAATTAAAGCAAGCTCGCTACTATTATGGTGAGCATATAAGATTTAATGGTTGCTACCGGATAGAACTCTGTAATAACCAGAGGAGCAGCATTATGGAAGGAATAAAGTTAAGCCCTAGCTGATCTTTACTTAGGGCTAGAATTGCAAGTCATCACTATTAGTCGTAAAGTGTATTTTATTATATAAATTCTATATAATATCTAATATATAAATTCTTTTTTAGGAAGGATGCTTGCTACTACCACCTGCTTAGGACCCTGGTAATTAATGAAATTAAAAACCCAAGCATACCACTGCAAGACTTCTAGACACAGTAAGTTCATTCTGTAGATCGGACAATAAATAAAAATTAAAAATCTGAAGGTACTCCGGGTTAACACTGACATTGGGACGTCGGTCACCTCAGTCTGCCGTAACCATGGGTGCTGGAAAGCACCCGAAATGTCTGGAATTAAAAATCAAAGAAATAAAACGCGATAAAATCGATAAAAATAGTTGTTAAAAAAACTGCATTTGTGAAAATAAAAACTTCAAATATTTTCAAAACCCCGACTTTTTTTAAAGCAATTCCTTTACCATTTCATTGTTTTAATTGCATATTATCATATCTATATGCTTTTATATGTGGGCACTCATGGCCGAAGTGTCTATGAAGACTGGGCATGCCCCTTTTCAGACTAAGGTGGTATTTTTAACTAACCCCTCGTAAGCTAAGACTGACTCACGTTCCGATGAAACTTATCTTTAAGTTTAAGGAACTTTTATTTATTTTTGGCTCGTTAGTTATACTATGTAGGTAAAAATCGCAGGTATTAATATAAACTATAATCAAGTCATATTTTACTGTTTTTTCTGTCACGGTTCTTGTGCTGTGTGATTTCACGACTCATCAACAACAATAAAATAACAACAATTTTACTTTGAAATACCTTTAGGCATCTTTTCCATTACACGGTTGTTCAAACGTACGGTGTGTAAGCCGTACGGTTGAAAAAACGTGCTAGCTTGTACATGATACGGCAAAATCACCGCGCGAGACATTGGTAAGTACTGGCTAGTAGCGCTTTTTACTCGGGCTGTGTAGGACGTGCTGCGTCATGAATTTTCTTACGAAAAAAAAGATTATAGTTGCTTATTACATATATAGGAAAAAGAAAATAGAAAAAAAAGGGAAGTAAGGTTTTGGATACATCCGATTTTAGAAAAAAGGGAGGAATATGGCGCGTTTCATACACTTGTCAAGAATCAATTGAGAGAAGATGAAGACAAGTTTTACAATTATTTTAGAATGCAGAAAACTACATTCGACAACTTGCTCCGAAAATTATCCCAGGAACTAAAACATCAAGATACTTTTATGCGAGAGAGTATATCGCCCGCAGAAAGATTGGCTGTAACTCTGAGGTAAGTAGGTACAAAATTAAATGACATATTTTAGTTTAAAATTGTTTATTGCACACAAACAAAATTATTACATGTAATTGAATTTTAATAATTATTAATTTAAGAACAAGTAAATCAAAAAATACACTACGCTGAAAATGCTACTCAAGTGCGGTACTAAAATCGAATTCGTCTTCAATAGAAACTTGAGAATCTGCCGAGATACTTTCCGCATTTACACTATGTACAGATAATTGTGATTCGGGTCGGTAGTGGATTGGCTCTAAACCAGAACCGTGTCCAAAATCATGAGAAGACGTCTGTGGACGACTTATTCCATAGCTCGATCTAGCAGCTGTAGAATATCCATATGTTGACGATTGCGCATTTGAGGATGCTGTACCACTTAAATATCCTTGATGGCCTTGATCCCATTGGTTTCTTGATGTAGGTATATACTGAGTACACTGTCTTTGTTGAATATTTTTAATTATTGAAATTACTTGAAACTGAAAGTCTATCATATTTTCATCACTGAACTTGTCAACTGTATCAGCGATTCCCATAAAAAAGTTCATACTACGGCTTTTCTTTTTCTCATCTCGTTCTGCTGAATCCATAAACTTCATAAACCTAATGTCAACTTCACTTAGTTCATTTTTTCTTTTTTTTTAGCCCTTTGCGTCTCACTCCGTTCAGTGTATCCCGAGCTTGATTGATTCGGGACTGCACTATCAAAATTTTCATTACTGAGGCTAGAATCATGAACATGTTCAGTCATGTTAGAATCGGTCTTGCGATGCTCAACATTTTTGTTAGGAACATCATTTCATCATAGAACATATATTTTCTTATTTTTTTTGCTGAAGAACCAGACTTACATTCATTAATTTTTTTGTCATATTTTATCCAGCTATCTTTCATATTGGTCCACTTCTTCATCACCATTTGCCCTGAAAATAAATAAATAATAATTATTAAATTCAAAATTTATGAAAACCCCCGACCTAAACTGAATCGACCCCGACCTAAAATGGGGTTTTAGTATTTGAACCTGAACCGTTTTGTTTTATATTTCAGGTATCTAGCAACAGGAGATACCTTTACTGACCTATACTACAGCTATAGAATTGAAATAAAAACCATAAGTTGCATCGTACGTGAAGTATGCCACTACATTTGGTTAGAACTGTATAAAGAATATATGAAAATGCCATCTAAAGAAGACTGGCTACACATTGCAAGCAAATTTCAAGAATCTTCCAACTTACCGCTGTGCTTAGGAGCGGTCGATGGAAAACACATCAGACTTATTAAGCCAATTGATAGTGGCTCGATGTTTTTAAATTACAAACATTTTTTTTCTATAGTTTTGATGGCAGTAGTAGATAGCGATTACAACTTTATATTTGATTCCAGTGTGTTTAAAGAGACCCCATTTTGGAAAAATTTAACAAACAACGGATTAAATCTACCCGATGCAACACGTTTGCCTGGAATTGACTACGATTTGCCATATGTGTTCGTTGCGGACGAAGCCTTTGCTTTGCATTATCACTTGCTTCGTCCATTTGGTGGTCATCAGCTTGATCAATTAAAACGTACATTTAACTACAGACTCACAAGAGCGCGAAGATTTGTTGAATGTGCGTTTGGCATTTTATCCAATAAATGGCGAATTTTTCACCGGCCAATGAATGTGTCCATCGATTTGGCAGTTGATATTGTGAAAACATGTTGTGTTTTGCAAAATTTTATACATAAGCAGGAAAACTTTCAGTTTCACAATGCGAGTGAAAATGAGTCCACCCTTGATTCAGAATCGGAACTAATCCAGTTACCTATCACGAATGCAGTTCGCGGAAGTTTGGCGGCTAATGAAGTTCGCAACAGATTTGCACAATATTTTGTATCTAACGAAGGTCGCCTCTCCTATCAAAACAACTATGCATAAGTAAAAAGTTAATAATTAAATATCTGTAACTTACCAAACTTGTTTTTCTCATCACCACTTAAATCTTCAAATGTGGGCTGGAAATGAATAAATATTTCTTTCCAGGAATCATATTTAAGCCGCTTATTTTTATAATCGTCGATGGTCTTATCCCATATTACAGGCCTTTCTTGAATCAACGTAATTAATAATTCTTGATTGTTCATTTTATAATAAAATCGCGAAACAGCGTATATAAGCGGTCACGAATCCGTGCGTACGTCCGGCACCGTCGACACACCCCGATAGACTGCCATACAACACTGGTGAAAATCACGCCGTGCGTAGACGCGGCGCGCCGAGGGGCAGTCACGGCGCACGCGGCCGCGGCGCCGTGCCTTGGCGCCACCGTGCATGTCGACAAGCTCATATAGTGATCCATACCACACTGACGACCGTGCCTACACGCGGCGAATTAACCGTAGATTTTCACGGCGAGAAACCGTGTAATGGAAAAGAGGCCTTAAGTTATTTTTTATCAGATATACTTTTAATTTAATATATACATACTAGATATTACTGAAATATTGAAGTACTCAAAATAACAGGAAAGAACATCATCAAAATGGATATTAGTTCGTCGGGGTGACAACTCATCTGTCTTTTGTTTCTTTATCGAGATGTAAGTTTCTGTAGGTTACAGCATTCCACAGCATCCACTTACAATCAGGTAGACTCTGTGTTCCTTTGTCACCTTTACTCATGTAAAATAAACAAGGCTAACACAATATAACACAGAAGTTTCACTAGCGAACACTTTATAAAGGATAATATTATAACTGCATCAAACAAAACACGGATTATATATATCACTCAATTAGAAAGAGGGACAGTTTGACGTCTTACTTCTTATTAGTTTGTGCCTGTGCCAAGCTTTTGCGAAATCAACGGTTACAGTTAATGTCCTGTACAATATACAGGTACCCTGATCTGAAGTACTGGGACTTCCACTACCCCATATCATTCCATGGATGTCGTACCAATGGGATAATATTAGATTAGACATATTATTTGGTTGTCATAATATGGAGTGCAAGATTGTATGAGTGAGAATTTCGAGTCCTGCTCTCATTTGTTATCCATTCTATGTCTTGCAAATATGCGTCACTTGGCTTATATTTGAAAAGACTTATACGCAGCAACAAATTGAAAAGCTAATTAAAAGACGATTTCTAAGATTATAATACGTATTTAGTGTTATATTTAGCTAAAGAAGAAAGCTTAGCTAAAGTTTATTTTTATCTTTAATGATCAATTCACATAATTAAAATATAAAACATATTATTTTTAGATTACTCCTAATATATTTATCATTTACGTTAGCTTGCAGCTGTTTGGGGAACGTCTCACATGAATTAATCAGTAGTAAGTATAGAATAGACAATTCCTCGCTCGTATACTGTCGCCCGTACGAAGTTCTTCGAGGCCGAAAATCGGAGATTACAAAAAGATTTTTAAAAAAATGTGCGTGGGGGGAGGGGGTGACGGTGCATACATGTATTTTTTTTTACTTGGTTTATTTGTACGTGGTAGAGACATGCTGCAGTTATATTAGTAGTATAGTTGTAGCACGATTGGGTCGGCTCGACCGGGGAACGACCACGCTCTCACAGAATACCAGCGTGAAATAGTAGCTGAAAGGTGCAATTCCGTAGCCGACTGCAGGCGGCAGCAGCATATTCTTTAGCTGTCAAAATATATCTCACGGGTGCCAACGCATCCGCATTTTGATTCGTAATCGAGGATAGAAGTAGATGTCTATGGGCCACAGCAATCACTTACCATCAGGTGGACTGTGTGCTCGTTTGTTACCCCATTATATAAAAAAATATATGTGTGTAGTATTTTTAATTCATTCATTTTAACTATTTTATATTAATGTTAGTTAACTGTATCAAATCGGAGACACTTTTAACTGAAAATGGGGCATATATTAAATCTCACAACACATCTGCATTTGGATTCTTAATCTAGGAAGGATGTAGATATTTATGGGCCACAGTGTACCGTCACGTGGACTGTGTACTCGTTTGTCCACCCATATTTTGTACATTACATAAACACTCACGCCTGTCACCCAGAGGGGTAGGCAGAGACTACAGACTTCCATTTGGCACGATCCTGACACACCTCTCTCGCCTCCTTCACATCCATACACCTACGCATACCCATATTCGCATCATGAGGAACCATATAAAAGAAATGGCCATATTTTGTATAGTGTGGAAATGTCTTCGTATTAACATATTTATTTTGTGAAGAAAAATCGTCAACCAAAATCCGAAAAAGACTGCAAAAAGCGAACATATCTAACAGTAATATAAAGTTGACCAAACCTTTAGACATGGACGAATTTGTACAGCCGCAGACATTAAATTGGATATTTTCTACACTAGTGTGATTCTAAATCCAGTTTCAACTCGAAACTCATGTCCTAAAAATAAATAAAGAAGTTAAATATTTAAGCTCTTCTTCACAAGTAACTGAATACATACGCTTACGCCAGATTAATGTTGCTATAATTAAACTGTGACGTTGTATCGATTGCCCGGGCGCGGAATGTATTTTTTAGATCTAGTTGAAAGAAACAATTAATGTAATTATAAACGAATAAGAATGTATAAAAATGATATTGACGAAATTTTTTTATAGGATAGTGTGACAAACGAGCACACAGTCCACCTGATCGTAAGTGGTTGCTGTGGCCCATAGACATCTACATCTATCCTCGATTACGAATCAAAATACAGATGCGTTGTCACTCGTGAGGACTAAAATGGAATGCCTCGTTTCCAGTAAAAAAGGTTTTTAAGGTCTTAAGGTCCAATAAAAATGTAATTAAGGTGTTCATTATGAATAATCATCATTTATTTTCAAGGGGGTGGGGGGCACACGAGTGGTGGTTGCAACAACTTTATTAACCTTCATCCCGGTATTTGCGTATTTAACAATATAAAATATTAACATACCCGACATCTCTGTAGCTAATATTGCTTATAAATGGTTACATGTTATGTAAATGTTTAATTCTAGTAAAATTTTCCTCAAACCTTAATGGACATATAGGTAATAAGAAGATATAATATATAGTATAATAATAAGATAGAAATAAGAAATTACATTAGTTTCATTGAGCTATTATGTACTACGTACTAGAGGCGACACTGCATTCAGCTACTCTGTTCCACTCAACTGCGGTTCTTACACCGCACTTTAATCAGTCACTCGCTAGACGCTTGTAGAGTTGTCACGTGTTGTGTTGATTTAAAAAAATCTGCCGTCGTGTGTACTTAGATATTGCACAAATAATTCAATAAATGTCAGTAAAAACCATGGAATTACTTTTCATCGGTTAATAAGATACTTAATCAATAAAAAAATTATACATTAATAATAAAACAAATTATTCCTAAGACGCCATCTCGTGTCATGGAATATAGATAATTAAATTAATATGTTCAGATGCGACATTTCTGTGGGTACTTAAGTATAGGACGAATATATTATTATACACAATTTTTTGTAGAAACATATATAAGTTATTATAATTAGGCTAAATTTTCATGTTTAAATCTGCTTATAATTCTTTTATTTTATTTTTAGGTTTTTATATCAAAGTCAAAGTGGAATAAATTCGTCAATTTTTAACTATCGCATGCCCAGCATTTATGAACGATTCTTATTGTAATTTAAATAAATTTATTTGTAATTTAAATGTGTATGGGTTGCGTCGGGACCCCCACGTGGTCGATTGATAGTATTTGATAGTAAATGATAGTCAATACTGGGAAGTTGATAATCGATATTTTATTGATAGACCCAACTAAATCTAATTTAATGATAGATGGGAAATGATACTGCGAGCACGCGTGACCGATATTGCTGGGCTCATTTAGCGTACTGACTCAAAATGCATTATTGTAGCGTTATAGCGTAAACTGCCGACGCCACAAAACTGTACGTGCTGCAGCCCGTACGAAATATTATGTTAATAACTTTGTTAAACATACATTCAGTATGTTTTTTTATATTTGCCATAGATACCTTTTAAAATATTCAGATAAAAATATAATTAAAAAGTAATTGTGATATAATATTATGTAATATTATATTAAATAAGCAAATAAAATATACAAAATAAATTCCAAAATTTAAATATTGTTCTCGATATAATTTACCTATTTAACAATTCAATCTACTATTACCTACGGATCATTCTACCTATGTTTATTCTATGATAAAAAAAAACCAACCGGGCGGACACAGAGTAGCGCACATTTTTTGTTTGAGATAGCTGTTCTAGTACGTAAGTACATATTACTTCAATGATTAGTTTATATTATAGTACCTTGGTCGACCACGATGAGAACGTAAACTACGCTTTAATATTGGTGGAGAAGAAGACGAGTTAATATTTTTCTCTTTTGTCTCACTCGAAATTTGTTCACTGTTTTCCGAACTAGAAGCAACAGTACTGTCCGTCGTGGTCAGCGACTCTGGCACTGTAAGCACCGTACTTGGCTTAGGTGTTATACAATCTCTAGTAACATTTGTGTCTGTCGAAGTACAGGTCAACGAATATCTCTTTTTATGGAGTATCTTAGGGTTTACCATTTGATCAATGTGTCTTCTTGTACTAACACCCGCCGGCAGGTTTACAGCGTAGGAATTCGGGCCAATTTGCTCACTGACCTGTCCTTCGACCCATTTATCAGTTTCATTTGAATAATTTCGTATGTAGACATGATCGCCTATACCGACGTTGCGTTGTGTGCCGCCAGTGCGCTCGACCTGTCGAGCTGTTTGTTACGCAACCGCTCTGCGGTGTCCGGCCACAACGCGACGAGCCGGTCGCGCCGCTTGCGGCCTAGCAACGCAACTGCGGGCGCAACGCCCGTCGTAGCATGTTCACAGTTCCTATATCGGAACAGCATTTTACACAGTGCTTGTTCGATATTTGCCCCCTCGTGATAAGCTTTTTTAATACCGTTTTTAACTGTTTTAACCGCATTTTCAGCAGCTCCGTTGCTTTTTGGTCTATATGGGCTGGTGAGAGAATATAAAATGCCATTTTTATTAAAATATTCTTTCAATTCTAGCGATGTGAAAGGCGGACAGTTCTCTGTTACTATTTGCGATGGCAAAACAAATCGTACAAATAGCTCCCTTAATTTAGAGATAACAACTTTGGCAGAAGTACTGTACATATGAAAAACTTAGATCCATTTGCTGTGCGCGTTGATTATAATCAAATAATGTTTACCCTTGTACTCTCCGAAATCGGCATGCAAACGCTGCCAGGGGCGACCCGGAAACTCCCAAGGAGTGAGCAAGACATGCGGCGGGGCGTCGCGCTGCTGACGGCACGCATTTCAATGCTTACACATATCCTCTATATCTGTGTCCAGCCCTGGCCAATACACTTAATTACGTGCAATGGTTTTCACCTTTTGATTTTGATTGAATGGATTCCCGAAAATTGTTGATTTTGATTAATTCTGTTGATTTTGCCAAAGAAAACATATACTATACATATAGAATTGTTAGTTTTGTCAAACTTTTTTTCTTTTTTTTCTTAAATAATATGATTAGCAAAACTATCTGTTAATAAATAACAGAAATTTTCAGACAAATTAACTGCCTTCTTTAGTTAATTATTTTTGTTATGTACTTTATTATTCCGAATAAAGATTAGAGAATTAAATCTTCGATTAAATTGCTTTTTAAATTAAAACGGTACTTCGTAAGTACGAATTTCAAAGAAGAAAATAGCCGTTCTACGCTAACTTGAGTGGCTGGACAGGCTAAAACAATACATGCCAATTTGTAGACACGAGGATAAGTGTTTTTTATTGACTCCCAGTGATTTAATATGCTTTCTGTCAAATTAAGAAGAGGTTCCTTAAGAAACATAGCAATTTCATCATCCAAGTTCCTGAATCCATGTGGGCGCATACTATCAGTCCTTAGTCTTATAAGGTTCTGTATATCGTTTGAGCCTCCACATATTTTGTGCTAAGAAAATCTTCTAACTCAGTTCGAGCATTATCCGTTCTTGTTTGCGAGTTAGATGTAGATGAACAAGGAGGTAAATTTTCTTTGTCTGTGTTCAAATTTTGCAAATGAAGATGTAAATCTAACAGTTTTCTTTTTGCATTAAGTTGCTGATATTTCCCTACCCAAAATCAGATAAATAATCTTTGTTTTTATTAGTAGGTGGGCATTTAACGTAATGTATAACAAATTGAAACAAAGTAGGTAGATATTTACATTTTAGTGCCTGTTTCAAATCATGCATTTAGATTTTGATATAGTTTTTCCAACTTCGAAGTATCTGTAGACACGGTTTATTTCTTTCGCCCCATCTCTTTCAGTAGGGGTCAATTTTTTAAATAATCTTCTTAAAAAAACAATAACTATGTAAGCACTGATGCCTTTACAATTCCGCTCGGATACCGCCACCAGCCGCTTTGTCGGTGCCGAAAGCTGCGTTGCCGCTTCGCGTGATACGTGCCGCAAAATCTGGCAACGTCGCGCAGCCATCATATGTACCGATACCCGATATCGATAAAGCTATCGGTAGTTTATAACGGTATAACACATATCAGTACCAATTACTGATAATTAATCAATACTAATATCGATATTAATAGAGAAGTATCGGTATTTTCAAAATACCGATATCAGTCACTGCTACGAGGTCAACCGTGAATATCTGTGAATTCTACCTTGAATGTTTATTTATAGAAAACTTTAAAGATCACATTATTATTTTTCTACTTAAAATCTACTTTCAATAAAATAAAATACAATAAGTATTTCGTCTAATGAGTTTATAATAATTATACAAAGTGGGTAAGTATTATTAAATGAATATATTAAAAACGTATAAAATGTTATAAATGCTTTAACTGATAAATAATACAAATTATTCAAAATTAAAGATAGTATTCAGAGATATTCACAGTTGACCTTGCATTACAGAACGTATGGACGAACGCTGTGCGCTAACCGCACTCTTACACTAAAATGGTTGAGCGCAAAAAATGTTTCAAATAAAATTTGTCGTAAATTTTATGTTTCACAATTTTTTAATTCAATGTTAACATCGTTGGAGTAGTAGGAACCGAGATAATCGCGAAAACTGTTTTTTTTAGCTTTGTCCCTGAATAACATAAGACGCAGACACGATATCTTATGAGCCTTTTGATACAACTTTAAGAACGCCAAAATGAATTTATTTACAAAAACACAGCTTACTACCTATCATTCCGAGGTTGACCCCTTTTTTATGCTAAAGTGACTGGACTATCGTGGCTACGGTCGTGGCAGACTTTCGTCCCATATTACTAGATTGAAGGAAAAGAAAGCGCATCTGTGTCCCGTCCTGTCCTGTGTGCATCCTGTGAAGATGGAAAGTCTCCGTTAAGACTTGCCACTGTGACCAAAATTCGGTCTGGAGGACATTATTACAATACTAATACTACGTTCTATTTACTAGGTGATAGGAATCATTTTCCTGTCTAGCAGTCGTTCTATTGATATTTTCAAAAGTTATCGTGATTACCCCTCTATGCGGACGTGATAAATCTACACCATATGCCACAGAAACCAATTTTCTAATGTAAAAATAGCAATTAATCGATTTAAAAAAAATAAGTTCAGCAATCATTTATCTTTCTGACAATGTGTTTTTTTATCTAGTTTATATGTTCACTTTGATTGTTAGATACGGTTGGATTCTTAATTTTTAGGCGCTAGTAGAACATACCCACGCAATTTGAGCTTAAGGCATGCAAAATGGCTTTCATTAAGAATTACATGCAATCTGCATTAAATTTAAAAAAAAATATCTCACACCAAAGATGTTTTATAGGTACAGATACCGTGTTGCTAACACATCGCACCGTTCACAGTGACGCCAGTCTTTGATTCATGTGTGCGTGAGTACCACGTGACGCGCATATCTTACGTACCATGCCTGCAGTAGTGTGCGTGACTTCGGTAATAATATTGCGAATCGATTGCCCAAAAATTTGGGAGATTTTATATTTCATTCATATTAACATACCTGAGTGTGTGCGAGGTGTGTGCTTTTGTGTCCATTTGTGAATGGGGATATACATACACAAGGGATATGGGTGGTTATATGTGTTTTATGTAGGTACGAAAATCGTACCAAAAAAAATAGTGAAGATAAGTAATAAAACCTAGATATAATTAATGTAACAGTTAAAAATTAAATAAAAAATCACGGTAGATATTTATGTATCTAACATATATTGAACTAATCTATTATTATTGAATATATATAGAGTACTATATTATTTTAATTGAATATATATAGATACACTTTCGTACCTTAAAACCCAAAATATTGTCGCTTTTTACGAAGATATAAATTATTTTTTAATCTTAAGTAAAATGACGTACAAAAGTAAGTTTGGTTAAGTATAACCGTAAAAGTTAACTTCGGCCAAGAAATAGCAAAGGTTTTTTTTAAATTCATAATATATCGATCCAGTTTCATAACTAGATCAAGTCCCCGGTTAAACAACCGGTTCAC
Organism: Parnassius smintheus behrii; assembly: GCA_036936625.1. Classification (NCBI taxonomy): domain Eukaryota; kingdom Metazoa; phylum Arthropoda; class Insecta; order Lepidoptera; family Papilionidae; genus Parnassius; species Parnassius smintheus. The sequence continues at coordinate 20,682,477 of JAUPFT010000031.1, forward strand.
AACGGTTGCGTATCGGCTGCTTTGGATAAATATCCGTTTTACATCTATTAATGACATTAAAATAGGAAAAAACATTCCATACGGTAGGCAACACTCGAATATTATTTCGCAGTATTATTACTTGCGTTGATTCAGCTTTCGTATTATTTTATCAAGAAATACACCAGAAAATTGTATATTTACTTATGAAAAGTGATGTTCTTATCCTTTGTATATTTACTTATGAAAAGTGATGTTCTTATCCTTATCTTTTTTCCAAGAGTAATTTTTACATGATTTCACAGCACCAACAGTCATTCTGTGAAATTAAAAACACTAGTGCGTGATGTACGTTCGCAAAGAACGTCGCTGGCGTAATGGCGGAACGATCGAACGAATACGCCAATATTGGCGCCTTTTAAATGGAAGCTTTTTAGGCGCGCGTACACGGTATCTGTACCTGTAAAAACATCTTTGATCTCACACCTTTGACGTTGCTCCCCGTCACCGGTCTGAGTATTACAAGTCTGCTATTAACGAAATTGGTATACCGCTATCTATCGAAAGCCATAAAACACTTCTGGCGTTTCTCGTAGTCGCTTCCTATGACACAATTTTTAATGTATTGAGATGTTATCACGAAGATTCTGCTGTCCATCACCTGTTTCAATTTCCCTCCGTAGCATTTTACGACTCCCACGTGATGATATGGCGTAGTGCATTATCTTACACCGCCGCTAGATTATCATTAGGTAACTCGTTGTTTATATTACAATTTGAAAATTAAATTGGCATGTACATGTACTCGTATTTGGCACGTAGGTACACGTATATGGCACTTTATAATATAATATATTCCCCGAGCAGTTAATAACTTTTGATTAGACATTATAACTTAGTTTGTGAATTTCCCGGGAGTACATCATACTACCCAGAATTTTTTGTCGTGGTAAAACGTACCAGGAGAACATAACAATGTAGTAGAATTGTAATAATTATTAAATACTAATAATAATAAAAATTAATCGATAAACCCGCCAAAACTGAACCGTCACAAGTATGTAACAGTCTCTGAATATAACCACTAAATTACGGTCGGTATACAGAACGCTTTCACACTCAGCCACGAAGCTGATCGACATCAAAGATTACTTCGTAGTTCGCTATAATTGCTCGTTGATTAATTAAATGGTCGATCGGTTAATTATCCTCGACTCGATCCGATGTCGATGTGACGTTGTCAATTTAGCTTCGAAGCTGAACGGAGACAAGGCTTGTTCATTTGCGTTACTCAAACTTCTCTAAATTTGACAAACTGCTTTGCAGATACCATCAATATTAGTTTATGTTCTTGACTGTTGTTCCAGGTGTTGTTGTTATTGAATACGCTTAAATTAAATTATGAAGAAAATAATTGTAAACTTCAATTTTATTAGGCTTCTCTTTAAAGAAACTTAATTTAAGTTTAGTATTTACACGATGGAAAAATAAATCGATTTGAATGTTGTATGAATGAAATTACATTTTCTTAGTTCCATTATACATTTGTCAGTAGCATTACATATTTTTGAGTGGTCTATTGGAAATTAATAAATAGATGTTATATAGTCTAACACTGTACCTCGGTACCTACTTTTGATCACATTATCGCATAGAATTTACGTACAAAAAGTATATTTATTTTCACAAGACGAGTGAAGACCTAACATGCCGTTTGCTACTGATTTCTTTGAAAAGTATTTCAGAGTTACCTGCGTCATTGAAAGCCAAGAGAAAATCATTATAAGTTATTACCGTGATTAAGTATTTTATAAATAACTTCAATGGCGTTTAATAGTTAATTTTTTTCTACTTTTTTATAGAATAAGGGTGACAAACGAGCATAAAGTCCACCTGATGGTAAGTGGATGCTGTGGCCCATAGACATCTACATTTATCCTCGATTAAGAATTTAAACAAAGATACGTTGTCAGCCCTGAGGACTAAGATGGAATGTCTCGTTTCCAGTAAAAAGGGGCTCCGGATGTCTACACTCACCATACGAAGCACAGCAGTATTGAGCTCCTATTTACGCTGGTATTCTGTGAAAGCGTGGTCGTCCTTCCCTGGTCGAGCCAACCTATTAATGCTACAACCATAATATACCTGCAGCTTGGCTCTACCACGTATAAAAGTACTACTTGTTTGTATAAGTTTCATTATATATTTAACAAAACTATTGAATCACTCTTATCATAATTTCAACTCACAACATCATTCATCAATTAACATAATATAACCGTAACGTTACGTAATTTCCATAGTTATTATTCATGGCTGGTAAGTTTACAAAAGCAATAAGATTTAATAGTTCATATAGCTGTCTTTTACGTTTACGCGACGAGATCTTCTATTACTGTCATGAGAATCTGTTCAAATAACGAGCAATTATAATGAAGTTACTTATCGCCTTTCCTCTACTTCGGTATGTGATGCGGTTCCGAGACGATCAAGCAACTAGTCGGTAAGCACGTAATTTCGTTTTATTTGATCAAACAGATTGATTTTGTGCTCAAATCTAGCCGCTTAAAAAGTACAAGATTATTTTTAGTTGCACAAATTAAGCTACGCTTTATGACGGTGGTTGCGAACTTCGTCCAAATTTCGCGTCAGCAAAAATAGATTAATTCACAAGAGGAACGAGGCACGCTCTTGGCTAAAACATCAAACCAACATTGTAATGAATATAATGTGTTTGACTTATACAATAATAGCCGTGGTAGCTCAGATGGTTAACGCTCGCTGTAAATATAACAGAACGCGAGTAACCCGGGTTCGATCCCTGCCGGCACCAATGAAATTGTTAATTGCAATTCGGAGTGCTGATTTACCACGTGCTCGGCGTTGAAGGAAAAGATCGTGAAGAAACCTGCATGTCTGAGGAATAAGAAAAAAATATTTCGAAGACATGTGAAGTTCACCGACACGCATTGGGGCAGCGCGGCGGACACTTACTTGCCCTAAAACCCTCTCATAAATGAGGGGAGGCCTGTGCCCAGTTGTGGGACGTATATAGGCTGTATAAGAAGAAGAAGAAGCAATAATATACGATTCTTCAAGCCATTTACCATGTTGTGAAGGTGTAACAATATACACTACCCAGTATCGTACCGTTGGTGTCGTGAGAGGGGACTGAGGAACACATTTCAGATGATGGACGTCAGCATCTTTCTAATAACGACTAAAAATAAAAAAACTGCGGTTGTAAACCCGCTTGCAAAGCGCGGCAACTGCGCAAATATCTATACAAGGCAATCTATGTAGAAGGCCCATGATCAGCAGTAGAGTTCAACAGGTTGTAAGGGTAACGGTTCAAGCCGTTTGTTTTTGAACCCCTTTATAATTAAGATTTTCAAACTGCTATAAGATGTAATTAAAAAATCATAACAAACAACAAAATAAATATTAGAAAGCGTGTTACCATATTCCTTATTCCAACCCACTCGGAACAAGATCAAATGATTTCTCAAAACTGGCATTTTCATTGTGTAATTACAGGCTGCCATTTCGAGGAAGATAATAAGAAAGCCTCTATTATATTCCATTTAAAACTAGGCTGGGATGCTGTACGGTATGGTTTCCTCCGATTCGGTCCAATTACCAAAGTTGAACCGTGTTCGTTCACGCACTGAGTATGATTATCTTATTAAAGTGAAACAAATATTGTTTTAAAAAATAAACACTGTTCTATCATAAGTATAGGCTTTATTGTTGCATTTGTATGTGAATGTATAATCAGAGATACGTTAAAAATAAAGTATCATTCCTGGATATTATGGTCATATTCTACTTTCAATTTATTATTTTCAATGAAAATACATTTTTCAAAATATGCATATAACCGAAATATATAGAGTAGTTTGGGGACTGATTCTTGGGTCTATTGTAACCGCGGCTGCTGATTATGAAGTCCAAGATTCGAATCCGGGGTGGGCGAAGTAAATACCTGTTAATGAGTTTTTCAAGTTGTATCCTGGAGTCAGGTATTTATAATTAGTGGTGTTTTATCCCTGAACCTCAGTAAGACCCTAAAGCTGTTCGTAATGCACCTGGTCCCTTTCCGGTAGGTATCATTGTCATCATCATTACAGCCCTTCACAAGTCCACTGCTGAACACAGGGCCGGCCATATAGCTCGAAGAACCGACAACCGATGGGGAAAAAAGGTTCTCGAGTGGCAGCCTCGTACCGGTAGGTGTAGTGTAGGGCGACCCCCACCAGATGGAGTGACGACCTTATTTTATAGGATAAGGTGACAAACGAGCACACAATCCATCTGATAGTAAGTGGTTGCTGTGGCCCATAGACATCTACATCTATCCTCAATTACGAAAAAAATGCAGATGCATCGTCACCTCTGAGGACTATGATGGAATGCCTCGTTTCGAGTAAGAAGGGTCTAAGGTCCTCTACACTCACCGTAAGAATGCTACTCCGGTCGAACCGACCCGTTCGTGCTACAACCGTAATATAGCTGCCGCGTGGCACTATCACGGATTTTAACTTTAACATATAAAAATGGTCAAAGTTATTTCAAAAATAATACTTACGAATTTTTATTGTATTCAAATTTTGTTCTCGATAAACATTCGATTTATCGTTATGGCTACTTTCCACGCCCACATCAACCTATTTATTGTGAAGTAAGTATACTAAAATTAAATTGAAAAGAATAAAAACAATGTTTCCATTTCATTAACTTTCAATCTAAAATATTTCTGTTATAAATTATTTCTAATAATAATAATAATTAATACCATTAAAAACATAACTTGTAAAAAAACCAAGTCTCGCAACTCAGTTCCTCTACCGTAAAAGTTGTGAGATCCATGTAATACCAAGTCGGTTAATTTATTCAGTTCCTACTTAAGGGTCCTTCTGTTTTAAGTCATTACGTAATTAGCTAACCTAACAACATTTTATGGTGACCATGTCAATTTTAATAGTCTTTTATGTTTTAAATATATAGATTGACTTGGCCATCGCATGAAACCACAATGTATCTCACAAGTAATACGTATTATATTAATTTAGATTGCTTAATGAGATTGCCAAGTCAATCTATATATTTAAAACATAAAAGACTATTAAAATTGATATGGTCACTATAAAATGTTGTTAGGTTAGCTAATTACGTAATAACTTAAAACAGAAGGACCCTTAAGTAGGAACTGAATAAATTAACCGACTTGGTATTACATGGATCTCACAACTTTTACGGTAGAAGAACTGAGTTGCGAGACTTGGTTTTTTTACAAGTTATGTTTTTAATGGTATCTCATTTCTTTTTGTATATAAGATAGTCCTAATTTTTTGCCTTTCCGGTACCGTCTACTTCTTGAGTACCAACAACGTACCTATGTACACCTGTAATACAACATATACACGTAGACAGATTCATTCACTGCAAATGTAACTTTGTAATTCTATATATTTATATGGGATTACAAACTTATTTATACAGTTAGTTCATCTAAAAAACTGGACAGAAATTAACAAATGTTTTAGTTTTTCCTTGATTTATACACTAAACACTAATTATATTCTAAATTTGAAGCTTCTATGTCTGCTAGAAGTGCCTTAGAGTTTTGATGATCGGTCAGTCAGTGAGTGACAAAATTAAGAAATTTTGACTGGTTACAATTCTTAAAATACTGGTTCAAATTGAATGAAATTTTAAATATACCATGTTTATACAATGCTTACTCGGTTACTGAAAATTCAGGCTTCTAGTTTTATTGACCATGGAGTAAGGGGTCGAAAATGGCCTGAATTGCTTCGAGAAAAGATGGTACGGCCGTGCCGCTTTTTTGCTCGACTTGGCGGGGGCACTGCCGTGCCCCCAGATAACTACAGGATGGTAAGAGACCTGATGGTAAGTGTACATTGTGGTCCATAGAGCGCATATTAAGCCCATTTCACCCTTGCTTTCCGTAAAAATGTATCTTAAACGTTTATATCCAATACGAGTAAGTTAAGACGAAAGTAGAGAGGGCAAAAAGTTTCCTCAAGAAATTAAACGCATTGGTTCTAATTAACGAAAACAGACAAGGTAGAAGATTGCAAAATAAAAAAAATATATATGTTTATTTATAAATGTTCCTTGTGTTTGTATTCAAAGGCGTGACTCCACCAAACACGACGTAGTATCAGTGCGTTTTTTCCCCTCGTTTTTTACCGTTCTCAATCCTTCTGGGAACGGATGTAACAGACTACCGTTTTACGGCTAGCATGACCACTTTTCAATTTTACGAGTCAACAGGTAATTTTGATACTACTGATTAAAAATAAAATATTTAATGTTTTTACTCACATAGTTGTAGCTGTATTTCATTCTTAATTAATGAAAAATGATCTATTAAATGATACACATATTTTTTTTTCATATTGATTGAAAAATAATACATTTAATGTTTTAATAAAAAATGTTTAGACAAATTGTTATATTATGTTGATTGATGATGGCTATAGAAATATATCCAATCGAACGTACACTACTGAGTGCCTAAGATTGCCCCCGTGAGAGAATTCACATAGCTTACGCAATCTATGTGAATTCTATCACGGGGGCAATGAGTCTCGTAGAGGGATATATGTAGATGGGCGACCGGAGCTTATAAGTTCATTCAGGATATTATTATTACACTGCCACTACTTGGTTTTTTTTTTTTTTTTTTTTATAGAATAGGCTGACAAACGAGCACACAGTCCACCTGATGGTAAGTGGTTGCTGCGGCCCATAGACATCTACATCTATCTTCCATTACAAATCAAATTGCAGATGCGTTGTCACCCGTGAGGACTGAGATGGAATGCCTCATTTCCAGTAAAAAGGGTCTCCGGTTCTCTACACTCACCATACGAAATACAGCAGCATTAAGCTACTATTTCACGCTGGTATTCTGTGAGAGCGTGGTCCTTCCCCGGTCGAGCCGACCCATTCGTGCTAACAACTATACTACTAATATAACTGCAGCATGGCTCTACCACGTAAAAATATATATAATAGATATTGGTTAATATATAATAGATATTGATAAGTAAATACTCTAAACGTCCCACTGCTGGGCCCCATCACTCTTCTCCTTTCTGGAAGTGTTTTCACATATCCTTGAAATATATAACTTTATTCCTGAAACATGCATGTTTTCCCACGATGTTTTCATTCACCGCTAAATACTTGGTAAATTATAATTTAAAATTGGAATCACAATTTTATTAATGCCGGCGGAGATCTAATTCGACTTGCTCACGTACTGTAAAATCTTGCGGTTAGCATTTAGTATCTAAGCTCCCATGGCTCTTTGACGGTAGCCATGAGAACAAGTATAGGAGCAGTACCGCACCCATTATATTACAACCACAATCAGATTTGGAGGCAGATTTGTATGCAAAAATAAATATATATGTAGACAGAGAGATAAAAATTTCAAAAATGTTTTTTTTTGTTATAAGTTCACTTCAATTTTATTTGTTTCTATATATATATGTATACGATAGCATAAAACGGCAACATAATGAGTGGTTTCATGTAGTGAATAAAGAGATCTATTGACATCGAGTCTGCGTTTTGGTCATTAGTCGATGATAAAAGTTGATGTTTATGGGTCATAGCATCCAATTACTATCTGGAAGACTGTATCTTCTTTTATCAGCTTACATCTATAAGAGAATTCGTAAAACGAGGCGTAAATTTTCATTTTCAACATAAACATACGGTTATGTCATAATATTGCAGTTTCTATACTTAAATTAAAAATTATAACGTGTAATAATAGTGGTATTGTATAGCAATAGTATAATGAGTTATTTTTGTATTAGATTATAAGGTATATTCGTATATCTATGTATGTGTATATACGGGCCTTTTTGTCTGGAAAGAATAACAATAAATGAACAACTTCAAATAAGGCAATTTATTACAAATTAAATACTACACACGTGTAGTCATAAGCAGTAACGGATTGAGCCCAAACATTTGATGAGCCCAATCAGCGTTGATTAATTCAGTTATATTAGTTCCCCTTGACTTCGACCCGGACGACGTTTGCTTACATTCTTTGAGCTGAATACAGGTTGATTGTGATGAAACACGTCAAGTGACGATATACTCAATGATATTTGTACTGCCAGGGGTAAGGAAATTTCATTACAGCGGGTCAATTTTGATATCCTTCGCCTTTTAGGGCCGGCTGATGAAAGCGACTTGAATTCGTCAATTTATTGACTGTTTTTTTAGGAGTTTCCAACCCCTGGCAGGGCAAAGGATGTTTTATTTATCGTCTTTATTTATATGTCTGTTTACCGTTTACCGGACGGGTGCGAAACCTTTTTTTCGAGGCTGAGAGTCAACGGGACTGTTTATTAAAAATATTTACATTGACTCGGTAAATAAATGCTATTCATGGAGTTAAAATCTTTTGGCTTCCGATAAAAAAAGCATTACGTTAGATACAAAATAAGAACAGTCGACGGAGAGCAGCGTCAAAGGTGCATGATGCTGATGCTGCGATAGCCAATCAGCCTGCCGACAATTAGGCAATTTCTCCCAATAAAGGGAGAGGCTAATCCCCAGAAATGATGAACTTTACCGGGTTGACGATGAATAAAAAGACGCATTGTATCAAAAAGGGTAAGTGGAGTACACAGAGCAGCGAGACACTCTTACCATATTAAGCCGCAAAATATGGATTTAGATTAGTTGTATTTGACGACATGTTACGCTAATGATACAGATATCACATACATATTTATTTAATAAAAATCCCATATGAACCAACATAAGAAAATATAAATTTTACATAGTTTTTCTTTATGTAGTTAAGGAATTGATCACTAACTTAAATAATCATATAATATAATACATGTGCGTAATAAAACGCAAGGTGATAAAAATAATGTTGTGTGAATAAGTCAACTAGCGCCATCTAGTGTCAGGAACGAGAGCGAGGGGAGCTTTGCAGAGAATGACATCACCGATCTCTCGACCGACAGCGCCACCCGAAGAACTAAGTTTCTAGAAAATCTATACTCGAACTCTCGGTACCTTACGCGTGTTTACTTGAACATTCCGGATATTTTGCTAATTTAAATAAATAGGTGGCGCAAGATGCGATCGAGGCAGAGTTTAACTCGGCGACACAAGCGAAGCTTCGGAGCGGAATTAAGTGAATTAGTGTGTTTAATTATTAGTGTTTTAACTTTAATTTGTGTAAAGTAAATTAAAGTGTTAATTTAGGTAATTTTATCGGCAATTTTTATTGTCACGAACCTCAAGCTCGTAACAATTGGTGTCAGAAGTGGGATAAAATAATGCCGATTTTACCTAAGGAGGAAACGGAGGGTGTCCGTACCCGAAGTCAACGCCAGCAGGAGACGGACCAGAGGAGATTTGGTGGTGCAACGCCGCAGATGTCTGAGGGCCAGCCGCCGGCTACGGAAGCCGGTCTGTCAGCAGCTTCTACGTCTGTGGTACCTGACTTAGGTGCTCTGATGGTGATGCTGCAGGAGCAGGCTCGCCGACAGGAGGAACAGGCTCGCCGACAGGAGGAACAGGCTCGCCGACAGGAGGAACAGGCTCGCCGACAGGAGGAACAGGCTCGCCAGCAGGCGGAACAGGCAGGCCAGTTGAAAGAGCAGCTGCAGAGCGGACAGGAGGAACAGGCCCGTCAGCAGGCGGAACAGGCTCGTCGGTCGGAAGAACAGATGCTCCTCATGAAGGACCTTCACGCTACCTTTGGGAAAGAGATAAGGCAGGTGAAGGATAGGGTTGCTCAACACGACAACCGTCTGTCGGAAGCTGAAACCCGAATCGAAGAACATGAAATGCGAATCAACCATGTGAACAATCAGGTTGACAACGTGATGGCTGACGTGAAGAAAACGCTGAACGAACTCAAACTTGGGGATGGAACTACAGCTCCCGTAGTAGCTTTAGCACCTTCGCTACGTGGGTTCAAGGTGCCACCGTTCGACGGGACTTCTTCCTGGTCAGCCTACAAAATCCAGTTCGAGGCTGTTATGAAAGCGAACGGCTGGAATAAAAGTCAGGCCATGACTGCTCTCACACTAGGCCTGCGCGACCAGGCCTTGACAGTTCTGGAAGCTCTTGGTGAGGAAGTGACTTATGAGCAACTCCTTGAGGCATTGGAGGCGAGATATGGCGACGCTCACCTGGATCATGTCTTTCGTGCGCAGCTTAAAGATCGCGTGCAGCGCATCAACGAAAACCTGCAGCAGTGGGCTCTGGAGGTGGAGAAGCTGGTGCGGAAAGCATACCGGTCTGTACCTGCGCTCATTGAAGGGAACCTGGTGCAGACATTCATCGACGGCATCCGCGACCTGGAGGTCAGAGCTGCTGTGAGGTTCGGTCACCACGAGACGCTTAAGGACGCCTTGGCCCATGCACTGGAGGTAGAAGCCGTGCGGCAGGACCATCGTTCGCATCGCGTCTGGGAGGTTGCAGCAGCTACAGTTCGCGACCGCAACAAAGGATACAGCCCTAGGTGCTATGGGTGTGGGGAAAAGGGCCATCTTCGATCCAGCTGCCCTAAGCGAACCCTAGAAAGGGAAGGTGAACGATCCCAGGAGGGTAGTGCGGCCAACAGCACCGCCCAGCAGCAGCAGGGAAACGAGTAAAAGCCAGAACTGCGGGGCGGGTGCTGGCTGATGTTAAAAGAGCCCCAAGGATCTCGATCTCACAAACCCATGATGGGAACAGTCTAATCATCAAGGGCGAGGTCAACGGAATGCCGTGTAAACTGACCATAGACACTGGAGCCTCTCGTACGGTTGTTAGTTCCCAACTTATAAGTCAGTTCCTTGGGGACTCCGCATACAACCGAGAACGCATTAATTTGGTAACAGCCACCGGTCAGCGTATACCCGTCCGTGGAGAGAAGGAGATGGAGTTGAAGCTTGGCAACGTGATCTACATGCATAATGTCATCGTGGCTGATATAATGGACGACTGCATCCTAGGCCTAGACTTTATGAGGAATAATTGTTGTGAGATCGACGTTAAGCAAGGTGTTTTGAAATGTGGACAGGAGGAACTTTTTATGGAAGGTGCGTTACCAGGGAACGTGTACAGCATTAAGAAGATTGTTCTTCCGCCGAGATCGGAAACGATTGTTCCGGTTAGTCTTCCCCGAAACGCTGGGCAAGCTCACCGTTGTGTACTTGTGGAAAGGGTTAACAATGACCTTCCATGGAAAGTAGCTCGAACCTTGGTCAGAACCATTGACATCTCAAGAATACGTGTGTTGAACCTTTGCGACCGGAAACAGATTATAGAAAAAGGCACACTGGTTGGCACTTGTGAGGAAGTGGATTGGTTACGTGGGTGCCAATATATATCGAGTGGGACCCCCAGCAAGGTTTCAGAAACGAGAGTGACCACACTTTTGGAAGACTGTCGCAGTGTTCTCTCCCCGAACGAATTGGTCAAGGCGAAGAAGTTGTAACTCAAGTACGCCGATGTATTCTCGTCAAACGATGCTGACATAGGAAAGACTGGCTTAGTTCAACACAAAATAAACACAGGAGAGGAATTGCCTATCCGTCAGCGGCCAAGAAGATTGCCGGTAGCACGTGAAAAGGAAGTGGAAAACATGATTGAGGGAATGGTGAAGGATGGTGTTATTGAACCTTCATCTAGTCCATGGTGTTCACCCGTGGTGCTGGTAAAGAAGAAGGATGGCAGCATGCGGTTTTGTGTTGACTACCGCCGTCTGAACGACGTTACAAAGAAGGACAGCTATCCCTTGCCAAGAATTGATGACACGTTGGACATGCTTACAGGAGTGAAATGGTTTAGCACGCTGGATCTAAAAAGTGGCTACTGGCAAGTTGAAATTGACCCTAAGGACAAGGAGAAAACTGCGTTCTCGACGGGAAAGGGTTTGTGGCAATTCAAAGTAATGCCGTTTGGGTTGTGCAATGCTCCAGCAACGTTTGAAAGGCTGATGGAACTTGTACTTACCGGGCTAATTGGCGATGCCTGTCTGGTCTACTTGGATGACATCATCATCGTGGGCCGTACATTTGAGGAACACCTTGAAAACCTGGGACGCGTGCTCATGAAGATTCAGAGTGCCAATCTCAAGATGAGTCCGAAGAAATGTTCACTGTTCAAACGGCAAGTCAAGTTTTTGGGGTATGTAGTGTCGGAAGAAGGTATCCGCACGGATCCAGAGAAAATTGCAGCTGTAAAGGATTGGCCGGTTCCAAAAGACAAGACGCAGGTTAGAGCATTTTTGGGTTTGTGCTCCTATTACCGGCGATTTGTGAAGAACTTTGCAGATATAGCCAAACCTCTGCATAAGCTAACCGAGGAGAAGCGACATTTCTGCTGGGATGAAAGTTGTAATAACGCATTCCAGGAGCTCAAGGACCGTCTGTGCAAAACACCTATTTTGGGATACCCTGATGCAAGCAAAGAATTTATAGTTGACACAGACGCAAGTGATATAGGACTTGGCGGTGTCTTGTCTCAACGGAATGGTGACCAAGAGGTCGTGATAGCGTACTTCAGCAAGTCGTTGTCAAAACCGGAAAGGAACTATTGTGTCACAAGACGCGAATTGCTAGCTGTGGTAAAGTCGTTGCAGCATTTTAGCAAATATCTTCTGGGGCGAAAATTTCACTTACGAACTGACCATGCTGCACTAAAATGGCTATTGCAGTTTAAAAATCCAGAAGGACAAGTTGCGAGGTGGATTGAATTACTGCAGGAATACGACTTTGAGATCGAACATCGCAGCGGGAAATCTCATGGCAACGCAGATGCATTATCACGAAGACCTTGTCCTGAAGATTGCAAACATTGTACTAGCCAAGAGAGTAAGGGAGTGGTATCCGTAAGGATGCTCAGGGCAGACCACCTCAGCAACGAGTGGAAGGACAGCTTACAACGTGCACAGCAGGAAGATCCGGACATCAAGCCGATCCTGGAATGGATGAAGGCCAGTGCTCCCAAGCCCAAGTGGAGCGACGTCTCAGCGATGAGTTCGACCACTAAAAGCTATTGGGCCCAGTGGGATAGCTTGCTGCTTCAGGATGGAGTTCTGTGCCGTAAATGGGAAAATGTTCAGGGAGACAGCTGTCATTTACAAATGGTTGTCCCTAAAGCTAAAGTACCGGATGTTCTACAGCTGTACCATAATGATTATTCAGGAGGCCATCTGGGAGTTAAACGAACTCTACTGAAGATCCGAGAACGGTTTTACTGGGTCCACTGTCGAAACGATGTCGAGGACTGGTGTCGCAAATGTACAAGTTGTGCGGCTGTAAAGGGACCTCAGACTCGTAGTAGAGGTGCATTGAAGTTGTACAATGTTGGTGCACCATGGGAGAGAATAGCCATTGACGTGGCGGGGCCGTTTCCGGAGAGTGAAAGCGGTAACAAGTATTTCATGGTTGTGATGGATTACTTCACTAAGTGGCCAGAAGTTTTCGCCATTCCAAATCAAGAAGCTTCAACAGTTGCAGATAAACTAGTTCATGAAGTCTTCTGTCGTTTTGGAGTACCTTTAGAGATTCACAGCGATCAAGGAAGGAATTTTGAGTCTCAAATATTCCAGGAAACTTGCCGAGTTATGGGTACTCATAAAACAAGAACGACTTCTTATCACCCGCAATCTGATGGAATGGTGGAACGATTTAATCAGACATTGGAGAGGTACCTAGCAAAAGTTGTAGACAATCGGCAACGAGATTGGGACAAGCACATACAACCGTTTTTGTTGTCATATCGAAGTTCTGTTCACGAAAGTACAGCAGTGACACCAGCTTTCGCAAACTTTGGAAGAGAATTACGGCTGCCTGCAGACCTGATCACTGGGATACCACCTGATGCCCCACGCAGTATAACCGATTATGCATATGACTTGCGGAACAAAATGAATGACATTTATGAGCACGTCAGACAATCGGGCCAGCAAATGTCTGAGAAAATGAAAACCCGGTATGACCGCAAAATGAACAATAAAGGGTTCAACGAAGGTTCGTTAGTGTGGTTGCACAATCCAGTCCGCAGCAAAGGGAAATCTTCTAAGCTTCAAGCTAAATGGGACGGCCCGTACCGGATTGTAACCAGGATCAACGATGTGACCTACCGGATACAGAAAGGCGCAAGAGGGACTCCTAAGATCGTCCATGTGGATCGCTTGGCGCGTTATTATGGGACCGATAATGCTCGGGACGAGCATGTCTTAGGAGGGGGCAGTGTTGTGTGAATAAGTCAACTAGCGCCATCTAGTGTCAGGAACGAGAGCGAGGGGAGCTTTGCAGAGAATGACATCACCGATCTCTCGACCGACAGCGCCACCCGAAGAACTAAGTTTCTAGAAAATCTATACTCGAACTCTCGGTACCTTACGCGTGTTTACTTGAACATTCCGGATATTTTGCTAATTTAAATAAATAGGTGGCGCAAGATGCGATCGGACAGAGTTTAACTCGGCGACACAAGCGAAGCTTCGGAGCGGAATTAAGTGAATTAGTGTGTTTAATTATTAGTGTTTTAACTTTAATTTGTGTAAAGTAAATTAAAGTGTTAATTTAGGTAATTTTATCGGCAATTTTTATTGTCACGAACCTCAAGCTCGTAATAATAATATTAACATGTTAAGGGGGAATATAACTTCAAATGGCTTAGCAAGATCCTCCGTTATGCCGAAAATATTGCAACATTGATTTTGATATAAATATATGGTAAAGTTGAGGATAAATGTTAAGTAGGTACTATGTTAGACGAAAACATGATTCCGTAAAATTTGCTCGATAGAAAAAAATTTAATTACCGTTATCTTCACTGTAAAAAGAAAATTACCTTAACTACCGGCGCGGCGTCCTGAAGCTTGGAAGCGGGCGGCAGGAAACAAGCTTCAGGACTAAATGGAAGTCTGTAGTCTCTGCCTACCCCTCTGGGTGACAGGTGTGAGTGTTTATGTTATGTTTTTATGACTTAAGACTTAAGAGCTTATGAGCTAACATTGAAATTTATTTATGTAAGCCCATAAACTCGTATATATCAAAATGTTGGTTTCGTCACAGTTGGGTAAAAAAATTTATCTAAAACCTATTTACGTCAAATTAGTTGCTTTTTGTTCTAATTGAAATTAATGAATTGTGCTTCTTTCTTACTCAATATGTGAGGCTTTATGTTTCTACCCGAATTCGTAATATTAAAAGAATTTTCATCATAAATTAACGTAAATGAGAAATTGTACACGATTGATAACTGCTCGAGGTTAATAAATTAGAAGAGTTAAATAAAACATGGAACACTAAAGAAATTTAACTAGAATTTTCACACGTAGTTTATTTATAACA
Source organism: Parnassius smintheus behrii (assembly GCA_036936625.1). Taxonomy (NCBI): domain Eukaryota; kingdom Metazoa; phylum Arthropoda; class Insecta; order Lepidoptera; family Papilionidae; genus Parnassius; species Parnassius smintheus. The sequence goes on from JAUPFT010000031.1 coordinate 20,697,830, forward strand.
TTTATTAATAATGACTCCGAGACCTTGTTCATTACCATATTGATTGGTAAATATTCCGGTGGCCGACCGCCCGCGGTTTTCCTATCAATCCATATAAATCTAACAGCATGAAACTTGTCCTAAAATAGATCTTGTTTTGACATATGTGTAATAAATGCAAAGGAATTTGATCAAATTGAGTTCTAAAGCTTTCGAAGCGTTATTATGAAGATATTTTTTTTAAACGTTACTACTCTCTCACCAGATATTTATCCAGTGCCTAAGAGGCATTTTACATACAAGTATCACCAGCGTTGAGACAAAGCTCTTTCTATAAAATTGAAACGACAAACAAACCTACAGCCCACCTGATGGTAAATGGCTACTGTAGGCCATAGACACCTGAAGCCAACTTCAAACAAAACAAGTTATAGATGCGTTGTTACCTCTGATAACTAAAATGAAATGCTTCACAGTCTGTTATTAAACTGGCTCTCTATTCTTAATATCAGTCACGCCATCTAGATGCTTGGCGCTCCATCACCGTAACATTTTACTGCAGTTTTCCCTGTCTCATACTACCTTTTAGAATTTGATATATAATTTTAGTAAGGATAAAAGACCTTCAAGAAAATAACCTTCTTCTTCCTCAAGGGCCGTAAGATTCATGCGATTTATCTGGTTTTAAGCCACCGCCGCGATCACTTACCATTAGATTAGCTGTCGTTTTGTTTGTATGTTTTGTATAAAAAAAAACATAAATTGACAAAAAAGAAGAATGACAAACATAAACACTCAAACCTCGAAGAATTATTATGTAGGCATTATAAATACTTATTACCTGTGGAAATCGAATCCACGGCCCGCAGCATTGAAAAAACTTAGCCACTGCGCTTGCGAGCTGTTTCACTTCGACTATTTACTTCAGTGAAAATAATAAAAAAATATTAATATAAGTGAAGAAATACTATATTTTATTATAAGTTATTATTAAAGTATATGTTGAAGACATGAGTGGCAGCGCGGTGAATACTCCCTTGATCTAAAAGCCTCTTACAAATGGGAGAAGCTCCGTGCTAGGCTCGACCGGGAAAGGACCACGCTCTCACAGAATAGCGTAAAATAGCAGCATAATTCTGCTGTGTTTCGTATGGTGACTGTAGATAAACGGAGACCCTTTTTACTACAAACAAGGCATTCTATATTAGTCCTTAGGGGCGACAAAGCATCCATTTTTATATAAACTATTTTTATATACACACACACACATATGTTTAACATAGTGTATATAAAAATATATGTATATATTTTTATATACACTATGTTAAACATTGCAGTATAATGCTTCCATTTACGTCCATAATAAAATAGAAGATGGTTAAACCGCCTTCTGTTGGAAGACATTATTTAGAGTTTAATATCTCTGATGGCTTAAAGCTCGGAGTGCAGTGGGTGAACTTTGGCGCTGCGAGACTGCGAGTTCGAATCTCGTACTAATTTAGTATTTGTATTCTTGTATTGTCTACAAATGTTTAGTTCTGGATCTTAATTCCTAGTATGGGTGTAACAAATAAAAATGACAAAAGATTCCCGTATTTTGCAGCTACAATAACTAGACACAAAGAAGCTTAAAACTTCTGGACACAAAGAAAAATACAAACTTCCCATTCAAAAACTATATTACATCATTTATAATAATAATATTGTCCTTCAGACCGAATTTCGGCCACGGCGGCCTGCCTCAACGGAGGCTAGCCATCGATGCAGGACAGGATTATAGCGTCTAAGTGTATGCGGAAGCACAGGTGCACTCTCTATTCCCTCACTCTCATAATCCGATGGGACGGTAAACTGACACGACCGGAGAGAGATCACGCGCAGGACCAACGGCTTTACGTGCTTTCCAAGGCACGGGGGTGAGACACCGCCAACTTCCTGACTCCGGGCAACTACTGAGAATTTCTTGTCAGAAAAACTCAATAAACCGAACCAGGACCTTATGATTAGCAGTCGCACTACTACAACCACTAGACTATCATTTACTATAATAAGAAAAATAAAGCAGAAGCCGTAGACATAAATGTGTAAGTTACATAAAATGTAAATTTACTTTACTTTTGTTATTATTAATGCTCGAAGTTTACGAAATAAAAAAATATTAAAATATACCTTTACCACAGACCAAAATAGAATTACAGATAGATCACCATTTCAAGTCGAAACCATAAAATCTGAATTATACAGAAAATATACGTAGTGTTCTATCTTTATTTGCTAGTATGGACCTACACAAAGCCTGTTTACAACTTTAAGTTTTAGAACATGTATTAAAAAAAAACCTTAATTAAACTTGAATTTATAGGTTTTGTAGCCTCGCAGCAGCTTTGTTGTGGTTGCAGCTGGAATGGGTGGATATACAAAGGATCACGCTTTCACTGAATTCAAGTGTAAAATAGCAACACAATTTTGTTATGTTACATTGTTTAGTTTGGTTGGTGACAGGAACTGGAGTACCCTTTTTACGTAAAAAGGAATTTTCCTCTTAGTATTCACGGGTAACAAAGCATCTTAGTTGAGGATAAAAGTAGGTAGGTGTCTATGGGACACATCATCAATTTACAATCAAGCGGACTACATTAAAAGTATATTTTGTTATGCTATATGCTCCAAATGTTTTTCTTTTTCGTATAATGCTACAGAATATACGTTGGTTTTCTTAAAACTCTTAACGGAAGTAAGTGTTGAATGCAAATAAATAATCATTACTTGTAATTTAAAAAAAACATTTTCATCATCAGACCCTGCTGGGCATCGGTTTTTTTCTTGTAGGGAGGATTTGCCTTAATCATCATACTTAGCAGGCGGTGACGATTACAATATAAGACAATCGGTCATTTTTATTACAAATATTTTTTTCTTATAATTATAACAACGTTTAAGTAATACTTGAGTTTCTAAGTAGGATCATAGCTAAATTAAAAAAATGGCGTCAAAATGATCGTCTTATCTGCCACGGCGATATGGGAATACGTTAAGGGGATATAGTAAGTCAGCTCAAATTCTAATTTTGTATGCTATGTACCGACATGTTTGAAATCACTAATACTGTAAGTAGAAAGGTCGTTAGACACTTGTTTCATTAGGTTTATCATATTTATGTCTGTTTCTTAACGCCAACCTAGTCGCTTCTTATTTTTATTACGGTTATTTCCCATTTTAATTTTACGTCGTCCTGTTGCGTAATGTGTACTCGTATTCTGATCGTAAGCGACACAACTTCTCCCTTCAAAAGCCAGAGCGATACCAACGGGGCGATAGGAATCAAGCTTACGCGCCGATAGTTTAGGTAATTTCTTTTTACAGTGAAAATAATGGAATTTTAAAAAAAGTAAATAACATAAGCACTGCTTTATAGTTAGTTCAGTTAGTATGCAAAGTTTCATGATCTTATTTAAAGTATTTTATGAATAGCAGCGGTTTATTGTTTATTTTGGAGGTAACTTTGGATTTTTTTTCTATCGGGAAAATTTTACGAAATCGTGTTTTCGTCTAACATAATCTTTAACATTAATCCTCAACTTTACCGTATATTTATTTCAAAATTAATGCTGCAATATTTTCGGCATAACGAAGGATCTTGCTAAGCCATTTGAGATTATATTTCCCCTTAAATCGAACCGATAAAAGTTCTATTGTGTATTATATTTATTTTATTTTGTATTATATTAATTCAATTTCGTATTATATTTAAATTTATTTTGTACGTGGTAGAGCCACACTTCAGCTACGTTATGGTTGTAGCACGAATGGGTTGGCTTGATCGGGGAAGGACCACACTCTCACAGAATACCAGCGTAAAATTAATAATTATTACTATTATAAAATTAATACTGCTGTATTTCGTATGGTGAGTGTAGAGATCCGGAGACCTTTACTAGAAACGAGACGAGACTTAGTCCTCAGCGGTGACAACGCATCTACGTTTTGATTCTTAATCAAGGATAAATGTAGATGTCTATGGACCAGAGCATTCATTTACCATCTGGTGGACTGCGTGCTCGTCTCTCACCCGTATTCTATAAAAATAATCTAACTTATTTTAGCATACCTACTGTTTGTCTGTTTCACGCAAAATGTTTCATAAATCATGTTTTGTCTCTCTTTTGCATTCAATCATTCATAATATTTCCTTCCTTACTGCCTCTCTAAATTGGCAAGATTTACCATAATTGGTCACGCTTTGCAAACGATTTAACGATTTCAAATCCAGTCAGACGTGTTAATATTCTAAGCTTTATTTATATCTGTATCGAGTTATCTGTAGAGACGACGAGTGCATGAAGAGAAATGGAAGAAATAATTTTGTTAGTCACCAAAGTCTTGGTAGAGAGAGAGTCGCGGCTCAGTTCAGCGCTTGCTGTAAATTTCACACTACGCCAGCAACCCGGGTTCGATCCCCACCGGCGACAGTGAAATTATTAATTGCAATTTCAAGTGCCGATTTACCACGTTCTCGGAGGTGAAGTAAAACATCGGTAGGAAACCTGCATTTTTAAGAAATAATAAAAAAAATATTTCGACGAAATGTGAAGTTCGCCAATGTCCATCCACAACAATGCTAAGTTCGCAAACGCATTTGGGCAGCGCGGCGAACATTTCACTACCCAAAATTCTCTCAGAAGTGATAGGAGGTCTGTGCCCAGCAGAGGGACGCATAGGTATAGGTTGTTACTTTACTTTTACTTTTATAGGTTTTGTACGCATTCGAGTCAACCAGTTTGTTTTATTTTTCATATTGCGGTTAGCAAAGGCAAGATTAAACGTAGTCACTTCCTAAAGCTAACACCACGAGTGATTGTAGTCTCAATATAATCATGATCCAATCATTCATTCATTAATTACAGACTGTCAAAGTACACTGCTGAACTTAGGTCTCCCCAAAGATTGTATCCCAACCAGCATAAAATCAATCATTAAAAAATATCCCCCATATTAGCCATAGTTGCCACGCTTAGCAGGCGGTTTGGCCCATATTAATAATGTCCTCCAGACCTAATTTCGGCCACAGCGGCCAGCGTCAACAGAGGCTAGCCATCGGCGCAGGACAGGATTATAGTGATCAAGTGTATGCGCAAGCACATGTGCACTCTCTATTCCATCACTCTCATAATCCGATGGGAGGGTAACCGACACGACCGGAGAGAGATCAAGCGCAGGACTTTACGTTTACTAGGCTTTACGTGCCGTACGTACGTAGTTTATTAGGCTTTACGTGCTTTCCGAGGCACGGGGGTGAGACACCGCCAACTTCCTGACTCCGGGCAGCTACTGAGAATTTCTTGAAAAAAAAACTCAATAATTGATTTTTTGGCCCGACCCGGGATTCGAACCTAGAACCTCATGATCAGTAGTCGCACTACTACAACCACTAGACCAACAAGGCAGTCTTGGCCCATATAATGGTTTGTAGCACCCTGTCACCTTTTACAAAACTCTGTGGACGATATAGGAAAGTGGATATTCTTACATCGCCACTACAAGGTTGAAATAATTTTAAACAACATAAACTATACATGCATTAAGTTATACATAAGTTTAATGAGAATTGTAAGCCAATTAGCGAGACCCTTTTTACCGGAAACGAGGCATTCCATCTTAGTCCTCACAGGTGACTACGCATCTGCATTTTGATTTATAATCGAGGATAGATGTAGATGTCTATGGGCCACAGCAACCACTTACCATCAGGTGGACTGTGTGCTCGTTTGTCACCCTATCCTATCAAAATAATTAGTTATTACGAATCTTATTATATATTTGCTTATAAAAAAATGTTATTACCAATCATCTCTATACACATTATAATAGATAATATATAACGTAATTTAAAAACAAGTAGTAAAATTAAAAAAAAAATTACAAGAGTCTTCAACATAAATAAAATGAGATAATCATCAATGTAGTCAAAGTGAATTAAATACGCATTAAAACTACTGGTTAGATCATGATCTAATTTTATGAAAATACATGAGAAGCACTACTTTTCAAATAAAATTATCAAAATCGGTTCACTTAAAAAATCTTAGATAACACACATAAAAATTACAGTCGAATTGAGAACCTCCTCCTTTTTTAAGTCGGATGAAAGAACGTAATTCTCTGCTGAACAATTGCCGCCCTCACCAATTATCCACAAATCCCTGCATATTTCATTAGCTCTTCACTCCGTTGGTGGGAGCATATGAGTAAAAACGGAACAGACAACAGAGATAAAGCTTCTTAAACGTACAAAATTGTTACCTATTTTGGTAGGGTTGCCACAATAGGTGAAGATAAATTAAACAAAACATTTGTTAAAAAAATGTTATTCAGTATGATAAAATACTTTACAAATTACTTACTCTAATAATTTTCTTTTTATAACTTTTGTTCTTTAACAATTTATTGTCTCTTTTAATGGTGTCGTAAATTCTGAATCTAAGATAAAGTTTTTTCAAGTAATCTAACGGGAAACACTCACATGGCATATAAAAGTTTTCATTAAAAATGCTTTTTAAATGCCTATTCAAAACGTTGATGATCATGCTGCTATAGCTGTTGAGGAGTCTCGTGAGGAGACTGTCCTGTCTGCAGCAGCAGTTAATGGTGAAGATCATGTTTAGCAGACAAAATTATATTTAAATACAATGTTTCGAGTCCATGGTAATAACTGTTAAAGAGTTCTCTCGTAAGGAGACAATGCTGACTGCAGTAGCAGTCCATGATAAAAATTGTGTTAAACTAGCAGAATTTAAGCTAAAATACAAAATTTCATGTCACCGCGTACGCGAGTCTCGCCGCGTACGCGAGAAGAAGCCAGTAGTCACGCACACACGCCCCGCGTGCTTGAAGTACTCGTAGTGCAACAGATTTGCACGGTTGTATGAAGTTTTATCTCTGTTCCGTTTAACTAATCATGTGAGTGGGAGTCCGAGTCTACACATCGAGCTATATTACTATCGTAAGTAATAATACCACAGAATAAATTACAGTACTACGTAGTAATACTTCAATGGACCTGCACAGCGCTTGCAAGTACGCAGCTGCAACTTTAGTCTCTTTCTTTTCCATCGGTTGTCAATACTTCAAATTTTATTAACATTTAACAAGTCTCGACTCGATTCTGTTAGTCATCACTCACAACGTACGCTGGTTGTACATTTATGCTTTATTATTCAGGTTACGCCAAACATATTTATGTGTACACTTGAACCTAAAACAGGATTTGAAGTTTCGGTTTATATTTTTAATTAGTAAAATTAAATAAAATGTTTGCTATTACATTCTTTTTTACAAAATGAATCAATTACTCAAATAGGTCGACACACTCAAGAAGGCGTGAAACTAAACCTCTAAGTTGTGGTTGTACAACAGGTTTTAGAAAACAAGTAATTTTGTTGAGAGACGAGCACAGGAAGTTGGATGTAACAAATAATATTGATTATGTTGCCATCTATTTACATTTTGATAATTACTCGAATAATACGTTTCGAACTACTAAGACTATTATCTTATAAATCGAATTATAAACAAATAATAAAGGACGTTCTAGAAGAAAGTTTATCGACCAACTTTTTATTTTATAGAATAAGGATGAACAACGAGTACACAGTCAACCAGTAAGTGGATGTTGTGGCCCGTAGACATCTACATTTATCCTCGATTAAGATTCAAAACGCAGATACGTTGTCCACCCCTGAGGACTAAGATGGAATGCCTTCCAATAAAAAAGGACCTCTGGATCTCCGAACTCACCATACGAAACACAGCAGTATTAAGCTGCTAGTTAACGCTGGTATTCTGTGAAAGCGTGGTCCTTCCCCGGTCGAGCTGACCCATTATGCTACAACCATAATATATGCATACATTCTCGTAGATTAAAGATGCTGTTAATTTCGCCTATTTTCAATATATCGCAATTTTATACGTGGTGGAGCCACCCTGCAGCTATATTATCATTGTAGAAAAATGGGACGGCTCTACCGGGAAAAGACCACACTTTCACTGAATACCAGCGTAAAATAGCAGCTAAATGCTTCTCTGTTTTGTATGGTGTCTAGAGAACCTGAGACCCTTTTTACTATAAGCAAAGCATTTTATATTATTTCTCAGGGGCGACAAAGCATCCCCTATTATATAAAAAATCAGGTAAATTTATGATCACTATATTGCAGATTGTAATATAGTGCAATCTGCAATATAGTGTCAATTTAGCTGCTTAGTGTTTGTATTCTTGTATTGTCTATAAACATTTGTTCTGGGTCCTAAATCCCAGTACGGGTGAAACGATTAAAAATGACAAAAGATTCCGCTATTTTGCGGCTACAATAAGTAGACAGGAAGAAGCTTAAAATAACTGTACACAAAGAAAAGTACAAACTTCCCATTTAAAAATAATATTACATCATTTACTATAATAAGAAAAAGGACATTTTGCGCACGTTCTTTCACACGAAAGACCACACGAACTGTCCTGGACTTAAATTTATAAAGTACAATTTCTCTACTGTTTCAGAGATTAAAAAATATACAATACAACTTCTTTGACGAGTCCCAGCTAAACAGAACAGTACGTTTTTATACCCTCGCTTCGCAATTCACAAAGGCCTCTGGAGGCAGAGTTTGTTATATAACTTTTTTATTTGCATTCCAATTTGAAAAGGCTCCCACCCGATAAGATGTTTTGCAACTGTCTGCTGAATATAAAAGCTACGAGCGAAGGCGGAGCGTTAAAACAGTCACCTAGAACAGCGGACGCGTCGAGCATTTAAAAGCCGGGAGATACATTATGGACATGAGAGGTAAGAGTATTCATGTTTACAGGAGTGTCGAGTACGTGAAACTAAGAGTTGAGTATTCATAAATGACAAATATTGCCAACACTGGAATATTAGTTTTATATGTGGTACGTTACATTAGTTATTCATACATGGTAGATCCAACTACAGCTGTATTATTGTGGTACCAACCATTTATCCACAAAAAGAGCCCTACTAATCTGTTAAATTATTCAAACTACGAGTCAGTAACCTTATTCTTAGGGGAAAGGGCCGCGAAACTTCGTAGTTTTTAAGTAAGTTAATTAAGTTAAGTAGTAATATCTTATTTTAATACAAAAAAATTTTCACGGCCTTAATGTTCTATCATATTGTAATTATATTTTAAAATTTATACAGATAACTAAACACGCCTAAATATAACGACAAAGTCTACAACCGCCTACTAATTGTTTCTATTGTGATGTTTAAAAAATATTCTAGACAATAAGTTCAATAAAATATTTTTTTATAACATTAAATAATTAAATGTATTCATCGGTTTCTTTTGGATAAGTAAATACCACATAAAAAGAAACCAATGTATTACTTGTATATAATGTACTTGCGATCCACCCCGGCTTTTCTTAATTTTGATAACAGCGCCACCTACCGGGTACAATTGAGTTTTTAAACCATCCACGCACTCATACACACAAATACAAATTCATCAAAATTGGTCTAGCAATTTTCGAGTTATTGCGAGACTAACGGATATATTGATTTTATGTGTATAATAATGTATGTCTATTGTATAGTTGAATAAATTGACAAAGTATTAGAAAACAAAATACAATATAAAAAATGAAGTTAACTCACTTTTCATATACTGGCATTTTAAAATATAAAATAAAAAAGATTGAGGGACTTTTCAATTTTGAGCATACACCCGCTTACGCTACCGGCAATCACTGCGAAAGCTCTCCGTGTCGAACCGAGGAAAATAGACGAACGCAGCAAGTTTTCCATCAAGATTCTGCTCTCTAGAGAGCTGGTACTATTAAAACGGCGCGAGAGGGACAGCAAGATCTAATTTATAAAACAAGAGGTATCGGGCATAATACCTAATTTCACTTCTTTGTTCGATTTTCTCGGTTGCTATTTCTGTAAACAAAACTGCTGACGACTACGCTGAAGCGGCTATTATTATAGGGGCACTGTTCTTAGAATTATTTTCATTACGTTTTATTTCTGTCCCTGTCAGATATTGTGGTTTGAGTTAATATAAATAGAATTATTAATAAATAACATTTTTAATTTGGGGAGACCGTTGGAATTTTTTCATATTTATTACCCAGAATAGATAGATAACAATACAAGTGTAGACCGTATTTCAAAAACTAAATATTCTTACCTTACCCTCTATGTACATTTATGATCTATGCCTGTTTGTCCACAAAAATAATAATATTGTTACGTGAATAAGTCAACTAGCGCCATCTAGTGTCAGGAGCGAGAGCGGGGTGGGCTTTGCAGAGAATGACATCGCGGATCTCTCGACCGACAGCGCCGCCCGAAGAACTAAGTTTCTAGAAAATCTATACTCGATTTCTCGGTACCTTGCGCGTGTTTACTTGAACATTCCGGATGTTTTGCTGATTTGAATAAATAGGTGGCGCAAGATGCGATCGGACAGAGTTTAACTCGGCGACACAAGCGAAGCTTCGGAGTGAAATTAAGTGAACTAGTGTGTTTAATTATTAGTGTTTTTTTACTTTAATTTGTATAAAGTAAATTAAAGTGTTAATTTAGGTAATTTTATCGGCAATTTTTATTGTCACGAACCCTAAGCTCGTAACAATTGGTGAAATACTCGTAACAATGGGAAAATGTTCGGGGAGACAGCTGTCATTTACAAATGGTTGTCCCTAAAGCTAAAGTACCGGATGTTCTACAGCTGTACCATAATGATTATTCAGGAGGCCATCTGGGAGTTAAACGAACTCTACTGAAGATCCGAGAACGGTTTTACTGGGTCCACTGTCGAAACGATGTCGAGGACTGGTGTCGCAAATGTACAAGTTGTGCGGCTGTAAAGGGACCTCAGACTCGTAGTAGAGGTGCATTGAAGTTGTACAATGTTGGTGCACCATGGGAGAGAATAGCCATTGACGTGGCGGGGCCGTTTCCGGAGAGTGAAAGCGGTAACAAGTATTTCATGGTTGTGATGGATTACTTCACTAAGTGGCCAGAAGTTTTCGCCATTCCAAATCAAGAAGCTTCAACAGTTGCAGATAAACTAGTTCATGAAGTCTTCTGTCGTTTTGGAGTACCTTTAGAGATTCACAGCGATCAAGGAAGGAATTTTGAGTCTCAAATATTCCAGGAAACTTGCCGAGTTATGGGTACTCATAAAACAAGAACGACTTCTTATCACCCGCAATCTGATGGAATGGTGGAACGATTTAATCAGACATTGGAGAGGTACCTAGCAAAAGTTGTAGACAATCGGCAACGAGATTGGGACAAGCACATACAACCGTTTTTGTTGTCATATCGAAGTTCTGTTCACGAAAGTACAGCAGTGACACCAGCTTTCGCAAACTTTGGAAGAGAATTACGGCTGCCTGCAGACCTGATCACTGGGATACCACCTGATGCCCCACGCAGTATAACCGATTATGCATATGACTTGCGGAACAAAATGAATGACATTTATGAGCACGTCAGACAATCGGGCCAGCAAATGTCTGAGAAAATGAAAACCCGGTATGACCGCAAAATGAACAATAAAGGGTTCAATGAAGGTTCATTAGTGTGGTTGCACAATCTAGTCCGCAGCAAAGGGAAATCTCCTAAGCTTCAAGCTAAATGGGACGGCCCGTACCGGATTGTAACCAGGATCAACGATGTGACCTACCGGATACAGAAAGGCGCAAGAGGGACTCCTAAGATCGTCCATGTGGATCGCTTGGCGCGTTATTATGGGACCGATAATGCTCGGGACGAGCATGTCTTAGGAGGGGGCAGTGTTACGTGAATAAGTCAACTAGCGCCATCTAGTGTCAGGAGCGAGAGCGGGGTGGGCTTTGCAGAGAATGACATCGCGGATCTCTCGACCGACAGCGCCGCCCGAAGAACTAAGTTTCTAGAAAATCTATACTCGATTTCTCGGTACCTTGCGCGTGTTTACTTGAACATTCCGGATGTTTTGCTGATTTGAATAAATAGGTGGCGCAAGATGCGATCGGACAGAGTTTAACTCGGCGACACAAGCGAAGCTTCGGAGTGAAATTAAGTGAACTAGTGTGTTTAATTATTAGTGTTTTTTTACTTTAATTTGTATAAAGTAAATTAAAGTGTTAATTTAGGTAATTTTATCGGCAATTTTTATTGTCACGAACCCTAAGCTCGTAACAATATTTTCAAGAAGATTTAAGATGCACATAACATAAATACACGTAACAAAAATAAATTATACCTACCACAGTCGAGAACAAAAATGTTAAATACAAGCCGCTACTAAATGGCAATAAACGTTTATAATAAATTACCACAGGAAATAAAAAACATATCAGAATTAACCAAATTTCAATCAAGCCTCAGTAAATATTTAAAACAAAACCGCTTCTACTCAATTGAGGCGTATTTAGATAAAAAAAGTTATACTATTATGTATTCTAAATTTATGTAGCTTCTAAGTATATTTTATGTACCTACATAAGCAGTATCCCCGTCAAATTTGCAGTGCCAGAAAAAGGCGTCTAAGTTGTAAGCACATTTTTAAATTTAAGACCAGTTATGTACACTTGGATTGCAAATATTCTAACAGTGGTAGAGCCACGCGGCAGCTTTGCTGTTGCACGTATGGGCCGGCTCAAACCGGGGTGGTACCACGACCTCACAGAATACCGGCGTGAAGTGGAAGCTCTGCTTCCGCGTTTCGTCTGGTGAGTGCAGGTGGCCGGAGGCTAAAATCCCCCCCCCCCCCCATCAACATGGTACCGGAATTAAATAATGATAGACTACCCCAGGAGAGTACCAGCACCCCTGGAGAATCCCTCGCTGAGCATCCACGACCATGTTTCTCCACTTCTGAGCGTGGGTGCTCAGGCTGCCGCGTGTATTCTGGGGGGGCAAAATTCCGCTCAAGACTACAACTGCTCGGGGCAAACGGAGCAACAAGACCAAGGCGACCCCTGCCACGCTGTCCGTGAATTTCTGCAATATCAGGGGACTTCACTCTAACCTAAACGCCGTCCACTACCATCTCGAGACGCCGAGGCCGGCTCTGCTCTTTCTGACCGAGACGCAGGTGTCCTCTCCGGCTGATGTCTCGTATCTCTCCTACCCGGGGTACAAACTGGAACACTCCTTTGTGCCTCGGACTGGAGTTTGCGTTTACGTCAGAGAGGACATCTGTTCTCGACGCCTCGGCAGACTTGAAGGTTCGGACCTGTCCATCCTTTGGCTACGCGTAGACAGCGACGACCATTCGCGCGTCTACGGGTGCCTCTATAGGTCCCATAGCGGTAATGCCGAAACAGACCGACTCTTCGACCACGTCCAAATGGCTGCAGATTCGTTGCTACAGCAGATCCCCTCCGCAGAGATCGTGATCCTCGGCGACTTTAACGCCCATCACGCCGAATGGCTTGGTTCACGTTTAACCGATCATGCGGGGAGATCTGTTCATGATTTTGCCTTGGCATATGGTCTGACACAACTGGTTACTTCGCCTACGCGTTATTCCAGATGTGGAGGATCATGCACCTTCCCTGCTGGACCTTCTGCTGACCTCTCACCCGGACGGATATCAGATTTCCGTCGACGCTCCTTTAGGCTCCTCGGACCATTGTCTGGTCCGGAGTGTTGTGCCACCCACGCTGAAATCGCGGTTGCATTCTGCAGGCTGCCGCCGTGTTTGGCACTATAGGTCAGCCGATTGGGATGGGATGCGGTCTTTCTTTGCATCCTACCCTTGGGGGCGGGTTTGCTTCTCGCCGGATGATCCCAACGTTGTTGCGGATTCTGTTACTGATGTGGTACTTCAGGGTATGGAACTTTTTATTCCTTCCTCTGTGGTGCCTATTGGAGGCAAATCTCAGCCATGGTTTGGTCGCTTCTGTAAAATAGCATCATGCTATAAGCAGGAGTGCTACCAAGCCTGGGTTGCTGCATCAGCGTCCCGGGATGTAAACACCAGCGCTCTAAAAAAGAAGTATAATTTCGCCTCTAGGTCCTTCAAAAGAGTCATTGCCAAGGCAAAGTCAGAGCACATAGGCAGAATTGGCGAGAAACTAGTTCGCCTTCCTTCTGGAACCCGTGCATTCTGGTCTCTCGCCAAGGCTGTCCAGGGGAATTTCAGTCAGCCATCTCTTCCATCTCTGCACAGGGAGGACGACTCACTGGCCCATACTGCAAAGGAGAAAGCCGATCTTCTAGGCTCTTTCTTTGCGTCTAACTCGACTCTCGATGACGGGGGGAGTACACCGCTCACCATCCCGCGGTGTGAGTGCTCCATGCCGGAAGTGCAGTTCACACAGCGCTCGGTTCGCAAAGCACTCCTCTCCCTGGACATCAACAAGTCGAGTGGGCCTGACGGAATCCCCCCAATTGTGCTGAGGACGTGTGCTCTAGAGTTGGCACCGGTTTTAACGCGTCTTTTCCGGTACTCCTACTCCCTAGGCGTAGTCCCAAAATCATGGAAGACGGCTTTCGTCCACCCGATCCCTAAAAAAGGCGACCGCTCAGACCCGTCCAACTACCGGCCAATCGCCATCACCTCCTTGTTCTCCAAAACAATGGAGTCCATTGTAAACTGCCAGCTCATGAGGTACCTTGAGCATCACCAGCTGATTAGTGACCGCCAATACGGTTTTCGCCGTGATCGGTCAGCTGGTGATCTTCTGGTCTACCTCACTCACAGATGGGCGGAGGCAATAGAGTTCAAGGGGGAGGCATTGGCCGTTAGTTTGGACATTGCGAAGGCCTTCGATCGGGTTTGGCACAAAGCGCTTTTTTCGAAGCTCCCTTCCTATGGGCTTCCCGAGAAATTGTGCGATTGGATCACCAGCTTTCTTGCAGATCGGAGTATCAAGGTCGTTGTAGACGGTGCAAGCTCCGATTGCAAGCCTATTAATGCTGGTGTTCCAAAGGGCTGCGTGCTATCGCCAACGCTGTTTCTTCTGCATATCAATGATATGTTGCATACCCGTAACATTCATTGCTATGCAGATGACAGCACTGGTGATGCTCTTTACACCGGCCGAGCCAATATTTCTCGGGAAAACGTCTCCGAGTGCCGGGACAAACTTGTGTCTGAAGTCGAGTCTTTGCTGAACAGAGTCTCGGATTGGGGACGACTAAATCTAGTCCAGTTTAACCCCCAGAAGACACAAGTTTGCGCGTTAACCGCTAAAAAGAACCCCATTGTCGTATCCCCTCAGTTTCAAGGCACTCTAGGCACTCTCTCTCAAGGTCTAACAGAGACTTGGACCAATGAATTGAAATTAGCCGTAATGACTATCGAAGGCTTTATACTTGTATCATATTACAATAGGATGTTATTTGAACATGGAGGTACAGCTATTTTTGTCAGAAACTCACTTGAATATAAAGTAAGACATGACATTGTAAAGTTGAGTATTGAAATGAATTGTGAACTAGCGGCAATTGAAGTAAAATCGTCTAAATTAGTTATTATTTGTGTATATAGACCTGATTATGATTATTTAATATTCGAAGATATTATGACTAAAGTTATCGAAAAAATAGGTAAGGAAAACAAAAGAATTATAATTGCAGGAGATTTTAATTTAAACCTATTGAAACCAAATAATAAAGTATGCAAATTTTTAAAACTATTGAGTGAATTAAAATGTAAATTCGTCTTAAATGAGCCAACCCGAACCAAAGGCGAGTCTTCCACATGTATTGATAATTTCATTTTAAATGACGATGATGATTTTCAGTACCACAGGGGTAAAGTATTAGACGTAAAGTTATCAGATCATAACGTCATAGAATTAAAGTATAAATTGAATTCTAAGTATCCTAAACCAAAGGAGAAGACTGAGGTTAGATCTAGAATAATATCTCAGGAAAATATAAAATATTTTCATTACTTGTTCTGTAAAGACTTTGAATGTGTAAAAGAGGATATAAATTTGAAACTTGACGCAAATGAGAAAATGAACATTCTTATAGACTATATACAATATTGTTATTACACTGCATTTCCATTAAAAACAATTAAACCTATAAAAAATAAGAATAAAATAACAACCAAAGGTATTTTGATATCTAGAAATAATCTTCAAAAACTCGAAATATTACATAAATTGTATCCAGATAAAATTAGAAAATCCAATCTAAATAGATATAAGAGAATATATAGAAAAGTACTACAAACAGCCCAAAAACTTAGGAACGCGTCTAGAATTAAAAAATCCACGAATAAAATTAAAACTACTTGGACAATTATTAAGGAACAAAAAAAATCATATTAAAACACAAAGAATAAATAAAATTACTAAAATTAAAAATCATTGTGGGGACATAATTACAAATAATAAAAATATGGCAAACAGTTTCAATGAGTTCTTTTGCAATATAGCTTAGCTGGTAAACTTGCGGAAAATTTAGAGGTTAAGGTTGAAAAATGTAGCAAATATTTAAAAAACCCAACAAATAATAAAATTCGTTTTCATAAAATAAATAATTCTGAATTTTGGAATATTATTCATAGTTTAAAATGTAAAACGTCTAGAGACATGTACGATATGTCAACAAAAACTATTAGAGAACTTATCATCCACAACAAAGACATGTTTGATATAATATTGGAAGTCTTGAATGATTGCATCATAGAAGGAATTTTCCCAGATAGCTTAAAAATAGGAAAAATTGTGCCACAGTTCAAAAAAGGACAAACTATTGAAATTGGTAATTACAGACCGGTGTGTATATTACCAGTTATATCAAAGATTTTAGAAACTGTCTTAAAATCTAGGATATTAGACTACTTTGAAAAAAATAATCTATTTACAGACTGTCAATTCGGTTTTCGTAAAAATAGATCAACGGAAATGGCTATTAGAAAAACAGTATACTTTATATTGGACGCTTTGGATGGATCGCAGAAGGTATCTAGCATTTTTTGCGATTTATCTAAGGCGTTCGATTGTCTGAGGCATGATATCTTAATTCATAAATTAAAATTCTACGGATTTGAAGGAAAAGAATTGAAAATAATGCAGTCTTATCTTAACAACCGAACGCAAATTGTTAATTTAAATAATACTAAGTCTGATTCACAACATAGTTACATTGGCGTTCCGCAGGGATCTATCCTGGGACCATTGCTGTTTTTAGTGTATGTGAACGACCTTGCAAATAATTTACCTGGGCGATGGTTACACTATTCGCGGATGATACACAGGTTGGTGTTAAAGATAAAAATGCAGTCCAAGTATCCAAGAAGACAAATGATATTTTAAATATGCTTAAAAGTTGGTTTGAAACAAACGGAATAATTTTGAATGCGGAAAAAAGTATCATTATTAATTATGCAAGCAAAAAAACAAATAAAGTCACAAAAAGTGACGTCACATTTTTAGGGTGTACTTTCGATTCCACTTTAAGTTATGAAACCCATATAGATAACGTCTGTAAAAAGTTAGCCAGTGCTAATTACGCTTTATTGAAGCTTAAGCCCATTATTGACAAGAAAACTCTTATATTCGTCTACTTTGCATATTGTCACTCAATTATTAGCTACGCGGTTACGATATGGGGAAATGCTACACAAATTGAAAGAGTACTGATTTGTCAAAAAAGGTCGATTAGAATTATACATGGATTGCAAAGATCGACATCAGCTAGAGCCTATTTCCAAAAAGCGAAAATTATGACTGTCGTTTCGTTATATATTTACAGATCGCTTCTAGAAGTGCAGCAGGAAAAAAGTAAACTACCAATGAAGAAGCACGTACACAATTACAATTCTAGAAATCGCGAAAGATTAGTTGTTCCAAGAACCAGATTAGTCAGTGTTCAAGCAAGGTCTTGCAATAAAAATTAAAATGTACAATAAATTGCCAATAGAAATAACAAGACTTCCGCTAAATGCGTTCCGACAAGTGATAAAAACATTCTTTTTAAATCACGCTTTTTACAACATAGAAGAATATATGCAATGTTCATTTTCTGACTTGTTTGACACATAAAATAATGTACTGTAAATGAGATATATTTTAATTATATTATTGTAATTGTATAATTTGTAATTTTAACTATATTATTGTATCTATATAATTGTAATTGTAATTTTGACGTACCAATGTTACGTAATGTAACGTAATGGCAAATAAATAAATAAATAAAATAAATAAATACTCCCCTTGTTGCCTCAGCCAGTTTCGGAATCCTCGGCGTCGACATATCGAGTGTCGTGCAGTTTCGTGGTCACTTGGAAGGGAAGGCCAAATTGGCCTCTAAAAAGCTTGGCGTGCTCAGCAGAGCGGGACAGTATTTCATGCCGGCACACCGCCTGCAACTTTACAAGGCGCAGGTTCGGCCGCACATGGAATACTGTTCCCATCTTTGGGCTGGGGCTCCCCAGTACCAGCTCCTTCCACTTGACCGCATCCAGCGCAGTGCGGCTCGAATCGTCGGCGACCGAGTGCTTTCCGATCGGCTCGATTCACTGGCGCTGCGAAGAGATGTTGCATCTCTTTGCGTATTTTATCGCATCTATCACGGGGAGTGCTCTGAGGAATTGTTCGGATTAATCCCAGCCGCCAAATTTCGTGAACGCACTACACGGCAAACGTCCCGATACCATCCACACCATCTGTATGCTTGGCGGTCCACCACTGTACGTTTCACAAGGAGTTTTCTTCCACGTACAACCTCTCTGTGGAATAGTTTACCACCGGCGATTTTTCCGGACCGATACGACCTGGGGACCTTCAAGAAAAGAGCTTACTCCTTTCTAAAGGGCTGGCAACGCACCCGCAATTCTCCTGGTGTTGCGGTTGATCATGGGCGGCGGTAGTCACTTAACATCAGGTGAGCCGCATGCTCGTCTGCTCTATAAAAAAAATGATTTGATTTGATTTGATTTAGCGGGAATGTTAATTGAAATTTTAAGTGCTGATTTACCACATGCTTGGCCTTGAACAAAACATCGTGAGGAAATCTGCATATCTGAGAAATTAATAAGAATATTATTTCTAAGGCATGTTATGAAGTCCGCTAACATGAGTTGGAGCAGCGCTGTTGGCAGTTATTTCCACTAAAATCCTCTCATCATTGTTACAGCCTATCAAAAGTTCACTGCTGAACATCCTTCCATCAAAGGCATCTTTATCATGAAACACAGTGAGATAGTCTACATGTTTGGGGTAAACAAATATCTCGAAGGCGTAATAAAAGCCGCCAATACGCGCTAGAGCAACATGACAAGCCATAGCTCCATAAATCCCTCTCAGAAATGAAAAAAGAAGTCTAGCAGTACAAAATGTTGAAACTAACTCTTTCTAAATACAAATAGTTTTTACTTAGTTAGGAAACATAAAGAGACAGCCATTATATATCTCGCAGTTGGGCACGAGTCTACCTTCGTTCTTATATGAGAAAACTATCCGACGCGTCTGAATGCTTCAGTGCATGTTGCCAAGCTTCAGTATGAACGAAATGATTTTTTATGTTACTCCTTTCCTTTCCTTGTGTCATAATATACGCATTTCATTAAATTTATAATATTATTACAATTAAGTTCATTCGCAGATTTTTTGTAATTTTTTGTAAAACTTTATTATTTTACTCTTAACCGACGAAAATGTATGCGTAGATATATTGGATGTAAAGGAGGCGAAAGAGGTATGTCAGGATCGTGCCAAATGGAAGTCCGTAGTCTCTGCCTACCCCTCTGGGTGACAGGCGTGAGTGTTTATGTTATGTTATGTTTTATCTATGTCATTAAATTTATTGTTGTGTAATAATAGCAGTGGATGTCAACAAAATGCGGTATAAATGAAATACGTACGTCTCACCGCTGGGCACAGGCCTTTTCTCACTTAGAGAGGGTGTAAGCGAAATGATATGTCCGCTGCGCTGCCTAAATGCGAGTTAACGGACTACTAACATGTTTTGCTGGCTTCTTAATTTCCCGATGCCGTTTTCCTCGCTCCTGAAATACCACGGCTCTTCAATCTACAACCACTACCACTACTAAAGTAGGTAGTGGGACTTCTTTTCTGCCCAGGAGTCCATTTGGTTAGGTATAGGTCGCGCCACGCGCAAATTAAATAGCGTCCAATGCGCATGTACAGTCAAGCAGAAAGATGAAAATTGTATTATGGCATTTTAATATCCATAATACGATTCAATGGTGCATGAGCATGCGCATTTATTCTATTTGGTTTGTGAAGAAAATTTTGATAAAAATGAAGCTAACTGATACGTTTCGAAGGTCTGGTTATATAGACGTATATTTGATTGGTGAGTTCCATCATAGTATAAAGAGGCTAAGTAGGTTATCTCCGGCCCAATCCGCGATATAATTGCCTACTGTCTCAAGGTTGTCACTGTCACCAAATCGTTTAAAGCCCGGCCCTTGCCAAAGATAATACATCTCTGTATAACTAATTCAGTGATCATTAGTCGATAAAGTTCAACAATGGTTTTCCTAACAAATACAGAAATGTATTAAGATTCGGAGCAGTATTATTTATAAAAAAAAAGGGATAAAATAAACCGGCGGGGCGGTGTGGGCGCGACTGTCCACGCTTCGTCGGATTCGGTTGTCGCCCAAACTGCTAACAAATATTTATAGACTAAGAGCTCGTGTTTAAATTATTTACTCAGTATATACTAGTTACTTTTACACGCGAACCTCGTGCGGTGTTAGCTGCGACTGGCGCGCTGAGAAACACTTCGAGATTGTGTTAAAGGGTGCGTGCGGCGCCTCATAGATACTATGGCGCACATACAAGCCGCGCGCAGTGCGTTTGTATGAAGATAACGTACTTCCCCTCTCTTTATACTATGGTTCTATCACATCTATTCATCCATCCATTACACCCATATAAAAGTCCACTGCTGAGTAAGGGTTTCCCTCGTGGATTGCCACATGGGGGATTTCGACATAGTTTCAACGCTTGGTGAGCGGGTGGGCAATCGAAGTATGTTTTGGTTTTGAGTTCTTATCAGGAAGATATTGCTGCCCATCTCCTGTTTCATATTACCTCTGTCTTACGATACCCACGGTACAATATGGGGCGAAGGATATTCTGGCGCCACCACTACACTGTTAGTTCATTGGTGAGTTCATTGCATTAAATGTTTTACGACATATATTTTAAGGCAAAGTATTTAATGTGCTTAGTAATCTAATATACAAAAATTAATATTTCTTTATTCGCCTTTTATGTGCTGTCATACCCTTTAAGAGGGAAGAGTAAGTCAGCTCAAATTCTAATTTCGCCCCCACTTCCCCGCGCGTCGTATGCTATGTACCGATATGTTTGTAATCACTAATACTGTAAGTAGAAAGGTCGTTAGACACTTATTTCATTAGGTTTATCATATTTATGCCTGTTTCTTAACGCCAAGCCAGCCGCTTCTTATTTTTATCACGTTTATTTCCCATTTTAATTTTACGTCGTACTGTTGCGTAATGTATGTTCTGATCGTAAGCGGCACAACCTCCCCGTCCAAAGGCCGAGGCGTAGTGACCGTGCTGCGAGAATCACGCTTCAAAAGGCCAATAGTTTAGGTAATTTCTTTTTACAGTAAAAATAATGGTATTTTAAAAAAAGTAAATAACATAAGCACTGCTTTATAGTTAGTTCAGTTAGTATGCAAAGTTTCATGATCTTATTTAAATTATTTTATGAATAACAGCGGTTTATTGTTTATTTTGGAGGTAACTTTGGATTTTTTTTCTATCGAGAAAATTTTATGAAATCGTGTTTTCGTCTAACATAATCCATAACATTAATCCTCAACTTTACCATATATTTATTTCAAAATTAATGCTGCAATATTTTCGGCATAACGAAGGATCTTGTTAAGCCATTTGACATTATATTTCCCCTTAACAGATTGTGGTAAAACTTTGTCAACTTATTGCTTAGACACCGTAGGTGGCGCTGTTGTAGAATCCATATATCAGTCGTTCGAAGCTATGGCAGATCGCCAGTAGGTTACAAGATTATTGAGTAAATTTTGTATTTTTTTTATAATGAATATTTTGATTGCTAATTGCGAAAATGCTCTTGGGTGAAAATGGAAAAATTATGCAAAAATGCATCAAAAAATTTGTACTCGGCATAGTTTTTTATTTTTTTTTTTATCGGAGAGGGTGACAAACGAACACACAGTCCACCTGATGGTAAGTGGTTGCTGTGGCCTATAGACATCTTCATCTATCCTCGATTACGAATCAAAATGCAGATGTATTGTCACCCGTGAGGACTAAGACGAAATGCCTCGTTTCCAGTAAAAGGGTACCCGGTTCTCTGCATTCACCATACGAAACACAGCAGCATTAAGCTACTATTTTACGCTGGTATTCTGTGAGAGCGTGGTCCGTTAGAGCCGACACATTCATGCCTCGATTTGTGACGATTCGTGCTACAACTATACTACTAATATAATTGCAGCATGGCTCTACCACGTATAATTAGTAGTTAGGTTAGTAAATTAGAAACTTTAGTAAAAATATTTTGATATTAATGTAGTAGCAGTATGTAATAAATATCCCGATGCAAAGAAAAGCACTATAAGTATGTGGCCACGTCTTCAATTATAAATAAACGATCAGGTCCAGCAAGACGGTATTTAAACTAACCGGTCCTGTATCCGCCCTTGCACCTGTTGCAATCGGGGCTTTATTTTTGTTTCAACTGGCTCACATAAACCATTCTCGCTATCTGCATGACAGAGAGAGTACTTCAAACATTTTATCCCACCACAACGGTTATAACTTCTTCATTCTTTCTTTTCATTTTCTTTCATTCATTCTTTTAATTTATTAAAAGAACATTACTTTGATGAATCCGTACTAAAGAAAAAATATATCCAGTAGAAATAATTTTAATCTGTTTAGTCTATTATTGACTTTGGCTTTAATAATTATATTAAAAGTTTTATTTTTTTACCCTTTCGAGTGGACTAAGAAATATACAGACTTAACCAGATTGTTGTCTATTTTTTTATAGAATTGGGGTGACAAACGAGCACACAGTCTACCCGATGATAAGTGGATGCTGTGGCTCATAGACATTTGCGTTTATCTTCGATTAAGAATTAAAATATAAATGCGTTGCCACCCCTAAGGACTAAGATGGTATGCCTCGTTTCCAGGTTCGTTTTCCCGTTCTCTACACCCATCATACGAAACACAGCCGCATTGAGCTGCTATTTACGCCGGTATTCTGTGAGAGCGTGGTCGTACCCAAGTCAAACCGACCCACTCGTGCTAAAACCGTAATATAGATGCAGTATAGCTCTACCACGTAAAGAACATATTGCAGAGGAAAAATTATTTGTCTAAATTTCATTATTAAATAATTTCTTCAGTATGGTGGAATGGCTCTAAATACATACATTATACATAGATCTTACAGATCCGAAAAAATATTTGTAAGCAGTACAAAAAACAATTTCCGGGCGGGATACGAACTCGCAACAATTATGGCAGGTTTTAGAATAAAGAGTTTAGTCAAAATGTAAGAATATATTATTCGTAGCTTCAACGCAATATAAAATAAATTTTACATTTGGATTTTCTCCTATATCGTAGAGGCAGTTTACTGGACACAATTTTATTTCTAGGCCATACAAATACTTGATCAGTGTGGGTTTCAAGCCTGCGGCATTCAGCGCCTCAACGTAATGGTAAGCCATGGAGCCGCCGAAATAAAAAGGAAGTCGAAATAAAAGATAAAAAATTACATAGCAACGAAGCGCTTACCGACTCCGCGTAAGCTTTCATTAACATTACCGCAATACCGTCATTCTAGCAGTGCTTTGAGCAAAATCCACGGGCAGTTATATGATATACCTATTTTGACATTTTATATTTATATCACTGGCTCGAAATATTACTAAAAAAGAAAAAAGACAGCTTTAATTACATCGCACTTTATGATTTGTATTCAGTATATGCGTTAACTTACAGTCATGTCTGAATTAATGGAATATTTCTGATTTAATAGGGGTTTTATTTTAACTTGTTTTCAAACACATCGTTTAGATTGTGTTGCAGCATATATGTTCACGGACGGACTGGGACACTCATTTGGTCACACAGCGAATAATTTGCAAAAAAGAGACACGTCGTGCATGTCGTGTCGTACACGCACGCACGTCGCACGTGTCGTGTATTTTAAACCCGACTGCGCGACGGCAAAAACATGGTTATGATTTTCACGCATTTAATTAGTATTTGGGATTATTTAGTTTCATTAAGTATTTGGGATTATTTAGTTTCGTTAACTATTTGGAATTATTTATAACTTTAAAGCATCCCCAACGGCTGGATTGATTTTTATCAACTTGATCTATTCATTCGTATATACCAGACAATGGTCATAGGTTAGATTTGTTTTTAAAAAAATCTAAATGGCGGTCCTAAAACACAAAATGGCAGAAAACACTAAAAATGCGTAGCATATTGAGTGGATTACTGTGAATAAGTCTTTCAAATTCAAGATAATGTTACCTATTCTATGGTGGTAGGATCTCTTTATATTTCTTAAAAATTAATGCAGTCGGATGTTTTTCCAATAATAAATTGTATGATTAAAAGTGGCAAATGAGTAAGCAGTCTTGATGGACAGTGGATGCTACGGCCCATAGATAAAAACATTTATCCTCGATGATGATTGTGACGACTTGATGCAGATGCGTTATCATCCTTTAGGATTAATGTGAAATGCTTGGTACTTGATAATATCTGTGCGAGCGTATGTATGGACACACTACTACATGCGTGGCGCATGGCTCTATCTCTTTAGTGTAAAACCGCACTTTAAGAGCCCAGTCTTTCAGAGCAAAACAGAAAAATTGCGTTCTGGTGACACATCTACACCCTCCCTGCCCCGCCACTTCATGTACCGCCACCGCAGTTATCTTTCTGGCCGTAGCGTGGAAAGTTGCTCTACTAAGATTTTCCAGTATCAATTTATCTAATATACAGGATTATTGATAATTAGCTAACAAATTTTCACATACAGATTTTCTACCTCGTATCTATTTTTGTTCCATGCTTTTATTACAAAATTCGTTACACAAAAAAAATATATTTTAAGTTTGTATAATTTTTGTTGTTTTGTTGAAAAGGTTTCTAAAAGATAATCATCTAGAACCTGTATAACATGTACTCGTATTATTGATTATTCAAATGAATCTGGCAAGTGCTAGAATGAGTCGTGCACTGAGGGTTTCGTAATAAGTCGATGACACTATCGAAAATCCGTCAAGTACGTCAAGTAGTTCTAAATACTAAAATAGATTAAAAAAAAACTCAAAATAATTTCTATATAAGTACAAACAGTCCACTATCACACATATTTATAGTTTCTCATTAAAGTATAATGTAACTTTGTATAGCATTTACCTATATCCATGAATTACTATTCTTGTACAGCAGCATCGACGGACGACTTAGCGCCTTTTTTTAATTTATTCGCAATGGCTTGAATGATGTATGGAGGGTCTTTGATTGGCATCGAGCGTTCCATGCGAGAATCAATTAGCTCAGGAAGCTAAAGAGGAAGAAAAGTGACGTCCAATTTTTTTTAGATTTTGACGTTTCTGTGATCAGCATGACAATTTGCGAACATTGCGCTAAGTCTCCTATTTGACGTCCGTATATTGGACGTTAAGCAGTTTGACGCCACATTATATCCAAAATTGGCCATAGTGGGCGTACAATAAATTACGGGATGCTGAGGATATTACTTAATAGTTTACTTGTAGTCTACGTGTATTACTGAATAGTTTTCGTATCTAAAAATGTCATTAACTCGACATCAGCAGCTACCGGTAACAAGGAAATCTCTAGTTGAAAATCAAAAAGACGAAATTTTCCTTATGACACTTAAAAATTAAATTAAAAAAGTATTTCTATAAAAACATAATGTACTTTTTTTTTAAAAAAAAGGACATTAACCACTCGTGGTAAGCTTAAATTGCTTGTGTTACGAGTGGTTCACGCCAGTAGTCGAATGGTGGATTCGAACCCACGACCTTTTTGAGTTCGCGGTCCGCTCCCTGACATTAGGCTACTGTCGCTTGTAAACAAAACATCATGTGCAATCCAAAAATGTATAATACTTCTATATTTCCTTGAAGAACTTACATAATATGTAGGTTTTACCTATTTTACTATAATAAAATCTGGGTACAAATATGCAACTCATTTATAAACTATTCTTAAAAGTACCTACCTAATTATATACCTAATATTTAACCAAGTGCTCACACATATGCACGTTGTTAACTATTTTACTATGAAACACAAAAAAACTTACCTTTGAATTCTATTTCTGTTCATTGCTTCAACGTTTGATTTCAATTTTCGTTTTCTGGTACAAGCATATTTTTTACGTTTATGGTCCATATCGAAATTAAAAGTTATAAAACAAATACAA
This sequence comes from Parnassius smintheus behrii, assembly GCA_036936625.1. NCBI lineage: Eukaryota > Metazoa > Arthropoda > Insecta > Lepidoptera > Papilionidae > Parnassius > Parnassius smintheus. The sequence continues at coordinate 20,724,273 of JAUPFT010000031.1, forward strand.
AATGATTTATAAACCCTTAAAGAATTATATGCAAAAAATAATAAAGTAGAGAAACTTTCAATTCGTAACAATGCGCAACCAAGATTAGGGAAAGAGAGAGAAAGAGGAATGTTAGAGCGAGAGGAAGTGCAAAAATTTGGCACAGACAAGACGTCTGAACGCTACAGCCGCTCAGCGGCTACTAAGGAATATTGCCCGCAAACCGCAATTATTGTTTATAAAGTCAATATTTTATAGGTCGATCGAAATAATTATTAATTTTGAAATAAAGTGGTTTAAATTATTATTTTTTAATATTTGTCTAATTAAACACCTGCCCTTGAGAAAAAAATAATTATAGCATAAATATTTTCAGCTATTGCTATGAAACAAATAGTTTTTTATGAGGCGAAAACAGCGAAATTTAACGAAATTGAGACCTCTTATTTAAGACAATGAAAGATATTTAGAAAAAAAGAAACAGCGCATTTTGGAGATGAAGATGTTTAGCTATTAACGCGCTGAATAGATTTCGCCTTTTTATTATCGATTGCCTTATAATGGTACAAGAACAAAGCTCGAAATTGCGTTGGGTGCGAGAGAGTTCTATTTACCCTTTGATTTATCTAACATAGACCACATAGATGAACCAAAAAAAAAAATTTAGCCATTACTTATAATCTGGGTATTTATGTGTTATCAAAATATTTTACTCTGAAACAATAATTTGCTGTAAAAAAAGAAATCAAAGTGGCGCTAATGATTCGATGTGAGTCAACTTTAAAAGACTGTAGCCTTAACACAAAACTTTTTACAATGCCTTTTCAGCCCTAAAATTTAATTTTGTAACATTTAAAGTAAATCGCGTTGACAAAAAATAGCAACTGCAAACATTTTTTACCCTCGCGTTATTTTATTTTGCAATGAAGGAGAGATAGTGACATATTGTTCTTTCCTGGCAGCTATAAATAAATTTAGTCGACGCCACTGGAGCAAAATAGCTTTGTTTCGGGGCTTTAAAATGTCTGATATACCTCTAAATTGTTACAGACTTCGCTATTTGACGAGACTACAGCAATTTTATGAAGTTTTACGGCCTACATGTATTTACATATTTTAAAGATTTACATATATATTTATATTTAAGTCTGAAATAATAAATAAAATTATCTTTTTGAATGATTTACATTTATTTTATAAATGTTTTAACTTATAAATGATTTACTAATGCAGCGGAGAAGAAATTCATGTCATTTAACATCCATATTTATGTATTTAAATACATGGACTAGAACTATTCAAGCTGGCATCCCGTCCTTTCAATCCTTTTTTTAATTTTCATTTTGCGATGACCGCATTGAAAACGATTTAAGATACAGAAAAAGTAGATACCGCAAACCAGTTGCAAGTACATTACGCGTGGCTAGTCTTGACAGTGTAAAAATGTCGTATTGCAATTATTTCCTTTGACGGGAAATTTGATCGTAATCTAAGAGCAGTAAAGCTTAAAAATATATAACCAATCTTCTGCTGTTCGCGTGGCAACTTGGTTGTATGTTCCATTGAAAAATGTGATATATGCACCAGTAGCGTTAAACCATTTTAACTCTTACATCTGCATTGTTAGGTTAGTTTTACTCTGAACAAGCATTTGCATATTAAATTATTGCTTGCAATGTTTTACGACTCTTCAACCCGTCATTTAGCTACTGGTATTGCCCTGAGTGCGTTAAACTTGACGTGACCCACGATAGTCAGTAATTTTATGCCTACACCAGACGTTTACCCCCCTTTTAACATTTTAGAACCCATCGGGAGAGAAGACCACCGTGAAGATGTCCTATCAGTCAGTTTTGATTAGGATCCAAGTCATACCATTGCATTGATTTCTTCTTATATTTCATTAGCGAGCAACAGAGTTATATAATAATCGTTGATTGTTTTTACATATCCTCTTAGTATATGACGATGTGCCCATCTCCTATATAAAAGTAATTTAACAACAAGTTATGATAAAAACTTAAAATAAGAAAAAAACTGCGGTTGCTAATCCGTTTCCCGAGTGACGTATCTATAACAAATATTCCCCCTATGGGAGAATCTATGGCAAAGGCATATTATATTCGTTAGTGGAATTTTGAGAAGCTGTTATGGTCAGTGTGAGTGTGGACATTCTCGAGTCAAGCCGACTAACATGGCTCTCTGCTAATAAAATATATGAAATAAAATATTTACAATAATCTCTTCTTTTCAATCGATTCTCGGTTAAATCTACCTCGATTTAATATCAAAGACTTAACGGCATAAATAAAATAAATACCTAATTAATTATAATTGCATAAGTTGATAAAAAATGCTATGTAATAGCTTTACCGCGGCAGTCCCCGAGTGCCACACGTCTTTTTTTTTCGTAAAAAGAAACGGTTGGCATGCAATCGTCAGCAGATGAATGATCGGAGAAAGCTCTTCATGAGTAAGCTTTTACATACATGGTGTTACAAAATAATTCTAATTTATCAACTCAGAATTACTTCTCAAAAATGAATAAGTGGGTTTTTTTTTAATTTTTCAAAATGTGGGTTTCTTACGTTAAACGCGTTGGATTGTTATTCTAATAGGAAAAAAATTGCTTCGTGCTTTTATTTCGTGCTTTTATACGACTAATTAAGACTAAAAATATTGATTAAATCAATATTGGTGAGAGTTTTTAAGTGTAATAAAAATTTAACAATAGAATACTTAAATCGTGACTACTGTTATTAAAAAGTATCATCTATTGTCGACTAAGAATCAAATACAGGTGTGTTGTCACCATGATTGTTGTTGTTCCAGAAGAAAAGGATATCCGGTTCTATACACTCACCATACGAAACACAGCACCATTAAACTGCTATTTTACGATAGTATTTTATGAGAGCATGGTCCAACCCCGGTCGGGCCGAACCATTCGTATTACAACCATAATATAGCTACAGCGTGGCTCTACGACGAATACGTACATATATACGATTTGGATTCACGATACGGATATAAAAGATATGAGAACAAAAGAGTTAAATACCGCGTGAGAATAAAATCGAATAATTTCGATATTCAAATATTTATCTATTTATAAATGCAGCTTTTCCGCTATAAAATCATTCACGGTTTTAAAATATGCGCTCATTCACAGGACTTCTACGCCGGGTGTCGGAACATTTATTTCGTGCAGACATGAATAAAAAACCGTACTGCCAAATACCGGTTATTAATAAAAGTCTGCCGCCAAGCCGGTTTAACGGTTTAACGTCAACTTGATTCACTTACATAGCATGCTGCTTACGGATGAATATTAACGACAATTTTACTTAATTTACTACACGCACGGTACATTTAAGCGAATGCATTAACTTAATAAAGCCTGGTTTGACTGTTGCTTCTTAGTGTGGTAATAAACCTATGAAATGAAATATAATTAAAACTTTTTATTTACTGTCGTATTAAATTCAAATTGCATACGGAAAACATCAAAATATTTCAGATAATTAATAGAATTAGACGTTACTTTTCGGAAATACATTATACTAAATTTAGTAAGAATTACTTCGCACACGTCCGCTCAATAAAATAAAATGATGTCTCCTAGACTGTACACCCCTTTTACTGGAAAAGAGGTTTTCCATCGTATTGCTTCAAAGTTTTAACTCATTTGATTATTGCTAATAATTGGTAGTAGCAGATGTCTATGAGCCGTAGCATTTACTATCAGGTGAACTGTGTACTCGTCATCACCTTTAGAAAGATAAATTTAAAATTCATATCGTACATTGGCCGTAAATACATTAAGGTTCCATATGCCCCTTGGAAAGGTCCATTCGTTTACCGTAGTTCAAACTGTTAAGCGAAGGATTTGGGAAATTGCATTTACAAGACTTTGGTACGGTAAACAATTCAACTTTCACTCCAAATTGTTCCAAAGTTCCGATATGGTTGCATCGTATCATATCACGTTAAGCAGACGCAATATTTAGAAACTCGGTTGGGCAGCGTTCGGGAAATTAAGACACATCTTGTCGTCAGGTACACTTCAAACTCATATAACTTAATTGTACAACCAGTGCGTGTTGCCAGTGACGACTTACGGATCTGAGACGTGGTCCTTCACTGCTGGTCGTATGAGGACGCTCAAAGTCGCTCAGCAAGCTATGGAGAGGGCTATGCTCGGAGTTGCTCTGCGTGATAAACTCAGGAATAAGGATATCCGCAGTAGAACCAGAGTGACCAACATAGCCCAACAGATTAGTAAGCTGAATTGGCAATGGGCCGGCCATATAGCTCGAAGAACCTATAACCGATGGGGAAGAAAGGTTCTCGATTGGCAACCTCGTACCGGTAGGCGTAGTGTAGGGCGACCTCCCACTAGATGGACTGACGACCTGGTAAGACATGCAGGAAGTCGATGGATGCAGGTGGCTCGGGACCGTGCTTTGTGGCATTACTTGGGGGAGGCCTATGTTCAGCAGTGGACTTGTGAAGAGCTGTAATGATGACGATGAGACGCAATATTTGACGTATTGATGCCGTATGGTTAGTGTAGTAAAAGGCCCATGAAACCTAATGACAAATTCTAGAAAAATCTGGGGTTTCTAATAGACAGTGGTATAACCGAATTTCAGACGTAACATAGACAGTCTAGCTACGGATAGCATCGTCAGATGCAACGTGCAAGACGACATCTGCGATCGAAGAGAGGTATGGACACCTCTCGGTGCACATTTAAGTGCCGAAAAAGTAAAAGAAAATATATATGACTCATAACGGGTTCATAAAGAGGAAATTATCATCATCATTTTTTTTCTTCTTCTTCTTCTTTTTTTTTTTTGCTTCTTGCGACACCTACGAGACGTGGCTGTAGGAGAATAAGAATAGTGGCGGTGTAAGAATATCCACACCGCCACTATTCTTATTCTATTGGAAGGAGAGAATAAGAATATCAAATAGACCTATATTTTGTAACGATACAAATTCCGTAAATTACTTAATAACTTTATAAAAAATAACGGTTCTGCAAGTAGGGTATTCATTATTTCCTTCTAGTTTGAAACACAACCGATGCCAGGGCTGCCGAACAAGTTATAATCTTTGAATCTTAACTAGATTGAGGATTTCCCGTTCGTTATTAACTTAGAAATCTTGCGATACTATGAATCAGTGGTGCTACTTCAATCAAATTCATAAATACGTCTAAGCAACTATTGATTTCGGTATTTAAAATCGGTTTATATCGATAATTACCACGCTCAGCGGATTTCGAAAATGTAAAGTTATTTTATACGTGGTAGAGTCACGCTGCAGTTATATTATTGTTGTAGAACGAAAGGGTCGGCTCGACCGGGGAAGGACCACGCTCTCACAGAATCCAGCGTAAAATAGCAGCTTGATGCTGCTGTGATTTGTCGGTGAGTGTAGAGAACCGGAGACCCGTTTTACCGGAATTGATACATTACATCTTAGTTCTCACGGGTGACAACGCATGTACATTTTAATTCTTAACTGTGGTTAAATTAAGATGTATATGGGCCTCAGCATCCATTTATCATCAGATGGACTGTGTGCTCGCTTGTTATCCTAATTCTATTAAAAATCCTCACTCCTAAAACATATCCTAATTTCATATTAATTAAAGAAATGATCAGGAGTTTATTGACGGTACAGAGCATTTTTTGGGAAAACAGACAAGATAAATGATCTTCCAGTCCACCTGATCGTAAACAGCTATTACAGTCTGTGGACACCTGCAGCAAACTTCAAACAAAGAAGACCGTCATTATCTATAAGGACTTAGATGAATTCCTCAGAGCCTATAGTATGCTGGCTTTCTTCGGAACACAGCAATGCAAGCACTGTTGTTTCGCAGCAGACATAAGTAAAAGAGTAGTACCTACCCCGCGACTACTTTTCTTTCTTTCTTTCTTTCTTACCCTAACGAACTTCAAGGCAGATAAGGAGTTCTACTATCTAGTAGTAAAACTTAAAGTACCACAAGAAAAGATCAATAAAGAAAAAAAAGAGTATGCTAATTCTAAGAGTATACAAAAAAATTGACACTGCTTTTTTACAGAAGAAAAGGAAAACAACCATACAGCCAATCTGAAGGTAAGTCCAATCGATAAAAGACCATCGGGGACAAGATCTAGAATGCCAGAAGAAATACTAGTAAGGTACAGCGGCAGGGCGACGGAAAAAATTGCAATTTTCTTTTTCTGCTTGCCGGGTTAGATTCTGGGACCTATTATGCTCTTGTCATAATTAGGCCATATAATGTTATAATTAGGCCACGTATTCAGTAAATGTAAAGTGTCTAGACCTTAGACAGTTGGCATGAATAAAAAGTGTAAGAAAGTCGGTTTATGCAATCACTTATTACACAAATACTAAGGGTAAAGAAGTCTAGTAATCTAGTTACGTATCCACGCCGTATAAATGCTGACGATAAAATATCAAACAAAGAAAAATGAACAAAAAATAACAACGTATAAAATATTTTTACTAACGCGATCGCTGTTAATTATCGTACTTCCAATACACAGATAATGTAATTTAAGCTTCGCAACAGCGGACACAGTGAAAACAAAATATAGAATCAATCCAACCAAAACAAACGAGAAATTTTAATTAACGAAACAGGAAATTATAAAACGTTCACAGCTAAATTGTATTTTCTGCTTTTTTAGTCACGTAGGTGGTATAGTATATCTATAGTACATTTTTAAAACACATATTTTTCATGTCTCGTCGTTACGGTTTTGCCAGTTTTTTGTGTACACGGTCGTGAATTTATAATGCTTTTTATTTTTCCTGACTTTACAAGCCCGTAAATATTTCTGGACGCGATTCTCATCAACAGTAGGAAGGTTTTGTCGTGGTCACGACAATTTATACGTGGATTGGCAATTACAATATTAGAATTCTCAAAACCTTAACCAACTCCCCGTAAATTATCTAGGTATTTTATTTTACATATGGCATACACATCACACATAATGAACTAATGAGATGGTGCGGCGTATTTTCCACACAACTCATGGTGCTAACTTTAATGGATAGTTGTGGGATACACCGTTCAAATATCCATATGTAGTTATTGTCAGTTTCCGATGCAAGGTAGGTATGATTGTCTTATTGATTAGGATTTCGAATAATTAAAACTGCTAGAAAAGCCTAAGAATGTTTGGCCCCTAAATTCATTTATGGAACAAACGTTAAAGTTTATGGAGTTAAGGTGACCTAAGAATGTCGTTACTGAGATGGTGAAATTTTAAAAGTATCGTCTACGTACTGCTTTTTGAAATTTACGACTAAAGTATCTATTAGGGGTATTTACTGAGTCCTTTATGAATATATCGGCGACAATAGGAAATGAGGTACGAGCCCAATCTATACAAAATCTATTCACTGGTAATTAGGAGGCTGTAATAAACAGCGCGCATTAAGCATACAAGCCGAAAACTTACATTATAACTATCTAAGTGTATAAACTCAGTGAAGGTGACAAGTTTATGGCGCTTTTCCTACCTAACACTATTCAGGCCCTAGACTTACAAAGTAAGTTTTGAAAGTTATATTACAAAATAACTTGGTATTACAAAAGCAATTGCCCTCGTGACATAAAGTAAGATACGATCTACCAAATTTTATGAAGCCATATATATCTTTAAACAGACGAAATGTGATTTTCACTACCTTTGTGGGTGGGTAGTAGAGCAAGCGTAGGGAATAATGGCTGCAGCACATGAGTTGAGAGGAAATGAAGTAAGAAATGTCCAGTCTTAAATTAATTTATAAATATGGAGATACATCTTATGAACTTTTTGATATTACATCCCCAACAATGCAAGCATTCCAAAACTATATCATAAGTAGGCATCGAAGCAGTTTAAATAATGTTACTGCAATTTTTTTGCTTACATCTGCTGTTTTGATTATCAGTACCTTCAGCCCATGGTGAATATAGATAAATTCTTAAGTAATAACATATTCTTTAGAAAAGTTTGTAGTATTAATACAAATTATTGATATTGTAACATATAAATAAAAAATAACTGAATTAAAAATTCAAAACAAGCACTGATTAAAGCTATAAAGTAATAAGTTACGCCATATTGAACTTTATTATTTAACGATACCACAGTTAAACTATAAAATCGATTTCCCGGATCGCAGAACTGTGTGGCTCATAAATTTGGTGTTATATATAAATTTTTTACCCGCGTTCGTTCGCGCTATATCCAAAATGGTGGGTATAGCCGTAAGTCATTTATACTGGCAATAAATGTCAAAGTTTTCCTTAAAACTATCAGCTCGGCCTTTTTACAACCAATTTTTTATTTTGCGGACTTACCGTGAAGAATATACGATGCCTTATCAAAAGGTAATATATTATAGGTATAATTGAATTGAGATAGGCCGGGTTATGTTGTAACTGTATAGCTCTATCAACAATCTAAAGAGCCCTTTACCGAAGTTTTATGTGTCTGACATTATTTCTTGACGGAAACGATAGGCACTCAGTGAGGGTTTTGCCGCCTAGAAGATGAGAATGCTTTTTGTTGTTATTTATGAGTTTTATAATCCCGTTAATAAATGATTAGCATCTTTAATTAAAAATAATAATTTATAATATTTCATTTAAATCATTAACTAATTCAAGATAATGTGTAAGAATCCCAACGGTTAAAATATTCATAAAAAAAGGCTGTATAAAAGGTGATTATCACAGTACACCCGGTACTGTAAGCTCTGCTTGGTCTACTGTGCGGAGTGCGGGTAGATGTTGTTCTGCAGTTTTGGTAAACATAGTAACTATTAATACATGAATCAGGATACTATCTTAATTTTGTGTTTTTCGAAGATTTATCTCAGTGTGTGATGGGCATTGGTAATATGTCATGCTCGTATAAAGGTTTCTGTTTGCGGTGGCGTGTGACGTATTGTCCACTTCCTTATAATATTATGCTCGAGGAGAGCGATGGCTGCCTAACGCGTCGTACTTGTGACCAAATACTGCTTGTGAAAGCTGGTCTACTCGGGTTTATAATGTAATGGTTAGGTCCAAATTTTTAGTGTCACCTATCACGTCACCTATCGAATTCTAGAGCTGTGAAGCGTCGTCGCGAAAAAAGAGATGAGTGAAAACATATTATGATTGTGTTAATTATATTGCGTGATTTGTGTGAGTGAGTTCGATCTGTCAAGTTGTTAGTTGTTACGCGATCACTAACAGGTGCACCAACGGTTACATTTTTTTTTATGAAATTGAAAAAACAAATTGTGAACACCTGTTAGTAAATGGCTACAGCAGTTCATGAGCCTCTTTATTTATTCAAATTATATTCAACTCGCACAAACTAAAACTCTATGGTGTTCTACCTTCGCTGCATATTGGCAAGTCCGAAGCACTTGGAAGCGCCAAAATTCCTGACTAGGGTCACCGCAACGCGAACTGCGGATCTAGTATATAGCTCTGCATTCAACCAAATTTAGTACCTACCATCGCATCAACGTTGCGACTACAGTGAGTCGCGGAGGATAAGGTGTGTGCTGCATCACCGTACAAATACTCCACTTCCCCCACAACTAAACCTCGGCTGCGTCAGTAGGCGGAGAGAAACCAATTCGATCCGCAGTGGGCTCGTCAAGCACACTTGATGTGGCCAATTCGAGCCAGCCCTTTACCTCAGGCCAGCCATGTAGGTCCTCTTTTTTAATTTATTTATCATATAAATAGGCATTATAATTATTTGTAGCTATAAGATTAAAAAACTACTAAGGATTATACCTAAGCTCTCAAGAGTTTACAATTTTATGAGATAATATAGCGTAATATTGTATTCTAAATACTATGAAAAGAAAAAACCGGCCAAGAGCGTGTCGGGCCACGCTCAGTGTAGGGTTCCGTAGTTTCCCGTCCGTCACAATAAGTGTTCCCACTCATGAGTTTAAAGGTGGGTATCCATTATGTTCGCGCTCCAGCAGCGCTCCGCGCTCCTGCAACTGCTGCCGGTAGTGGGTACTGTTGTTTCCATCCAAGTTCAAAATGACTTTCCTAGAAAGTCCTTATAGTTCTACTTTTCAGATTTTTTTCATATTTTCTAAACTTATGGTTCAAAAGTTAGAGGGGGGGACACATTGTTTTTTACTTTTGGAGCGATTATTTCCGAAATTATTGACATTATCAAAAAATGAATTTAGTAAATCCCTATTCATTTTTAAATACCTTTCCAACAATATATCACACGTAAGGGTTGAAATTAAAAAAAATCACTTCCCACTTTACACATAGGGGGGCTACCCTAATAAATTATTTTTTTTCCAATTTTTATTTTACCACTTTGTCGGCGTGATTGATACACATATTGGTAAAACGCGCACAAATTTTTAACTTGCCCCTAAAATACTTAAAAATTTTCGAAAATCTGGAAATTATTGTTTAACCCCGTTTTTCGAAAATTGAGTTTTCATAAAATCTTGACGTTTTGAGGTCACAAGAAGCCACCCTGACAATTTTTCAATGGTGTCTGTATATAGTGTATGTGTGTGTAGATGTATGTAAACCTCTTACAACTTTTGAACGGCTTGACTGGTTGAAATGAACTAAGCGGATTTCCAAAGTGTTTCATTCATTCATTTCATTTCATTTTAGATTTTGAGAATTTTCAAAAATAAAAATTTTGAAAAACTGTTTTTTGGAATTACTTTTAAATGGCTTTACAGATTGATTAAAAGAAATAATCAGCTTTTAACTTTAAAAAAAAACCTGTCGACCGACGCCGGTCCGGCCAAATCGGTTAATTCGTTCGTGAGATATCGTTAACGAAAAATTTTGAAAAAATTGTTTTTTTTTAAATTACTCCGAAATTTCATATTCAACGTCATAATTTGGTAAAATTTGGAGCGCTTTGCATTTAAAATTAGCGGAAAGTTTCAGGGATGGGCTACAGGGTATCTGCCAATTTTTTTTTTATTTAAGTGTTGGCGTGTTACAGGGTTAAGACCAGACTAAGACACGACAATTGATAAATTTATAATTATGTTTATTACAGATTAATACTAAAGCATGTCATCTACAATAATTCGTGGGAAGGCTTGCTTAGCGTTCTACTATTTAATGTAATGTTCTTTACCTGCTAGAACAAATTGCTTTTAGAGATATAAGACTGCCTATCGTAACGACTTTTGCATTGCTTTTTTTTCTGTATGTGTGTACAATGAAGAATATTATATTTATTGATTAAATGGGCTTTTGTAGCGCTTAAACAGTGTAATTTACCATCTAGGACCTCATCACTACTTAGCATTAGGTAGGATTGTGAGCAAATAACAAGTAATTAAAAGCCATAAAATAACAAGTAATTAATACACGAAAGAATGAATTAAGGTGTTTGTTTATCGTCACACAAAAAATGAACTAACGGAACTAAATATATGACGGAAACGGGATTGTGCTTTCACACCTTTTATTTGTATAGTCCTTTATCACAATACATCTAATGCATGCTTTATCAGCGTAATTGCTGGTCAAATAGGCTTTGGAGTGAGTCACAAATATTTTAAGGGTCACAAAAAAAGCGTGGGTGTAATGGATGCATAAAATTCTGACTTTTATTGTCAAGTTATCCAGTTATTTTTATAGCTCATGTAAATCATTCCTTTGTATGCTTTACGGATTATTCGTTCTATAACAACCGCAAAATTTTAATATCTTTACTCGACTGCGGCGGAGTCCAGAAGCAGGGTAATAGTGGTTGGGTATTTGTGTATGTTTGGTACTGGTCAGTGAAGTCCTTTGTTTGTTTTTAATAGTATAACTTTAATTAAAGAACTCCACAGACACGTGCTTGTGAGCTATTCCAGGCCAACGATTTTATGCCTCACAGCTTATTACTATATCTTGTACAATTCTAACTGAAACACAGCAATTATTCTAGGTACTGGAAATGGATAGTGCATACCAAGCCAGACGGACTCCTAGACAGAAAAAAGATCTCTACTGGAAAAGTGACTTGTGACCTTTTTTGTCGAAAGAGTTAGCTAATAGATTTTTAACAGCATGACTGATTGAAGTGAACTAAGCGAATTTCCAAAGTGTTTCGTCAAACTTAGATTTCCTATATATTTTAACTGATTCGGACCAGTCGGGCTAGCATGATCAGGGGATAAAAATTTTATCCACCGATTATATCCACTGACAAGGGATAAAATTGTCTTATCCCTATGTCAAAGCTTTATCCATCCTGCGAGCATGGGCCTATGGTGGATATAATATCGACAGTAGATAAACTTATCCCCGCGCATAGATAATATACCATTAGTATAAAGCTATAAACTATACGAGCTATAAACTAGTTTTAAGGTTAAGTAGATTTACATTAACTTATATTTTCTTTTACCTTTTGTTTATTATATTGCTAAACTGTTAACAATTTTTGTTAAACAATATGTCATTTATAATATTTGTTATATTTATTTTAAGCGTATCTGCCTTGTTTTTATTTTTTCTATTATTCTAATTCTTTCTTTATTTTATTTTGTATAATATTTAAGTTTAATATACATTGCTTGTATCAAATCGCAGGTATTACTTCGCTTGTGATAGCATTTATTAAAAAATATGTGTTTAGAATTAAGCCAATTGTGAAACTGGACAATACAGACCCTTTGGAGGTGGTGTAACCACTTGAAGAAATTAAAAAATATATATCCCCGCAATTACCGCCATTATAAAAAAATTACAAAATACATCAAAATTGATGTCTACTCTACTAAGTCACAAAGATTTAATTTTAATTGAAATTGATGAAGCATGAAGAATAAAAATGTAATGATTTCAAACAAAACAAGGAATAAATAATTTTATAATCATGAGTGTAGTATATTTAGCAAGCTTTGCTAGAATTAACATATTTCTTAATTTAAACCTTTGAATTGTAACTTTACTAAGTTTGATAACTTTATTTTAAAACGTTATAATACTTACCTAAAATATAGTATAGACCGATTCTATTATCATTAAATTTGACTTGACCATGGACTCGCCTTGGGTATTGTTGACACAACCTATGTAATTAAATCATGTCATTGAGCTATTGAGACTGTTTTGGACAAGGTGGTTGTAATAGATGCTTACTTCAATATGCACTGGTAGTCCATCCACACAATTAATAGGCTTTAAAGCCTCATAGAGTTCTTTACACAAATACAAAACAATCTTTGAGCATCCGAAACCGGCGTAGAAATTCGTTGTCGGAGAATTCCAATAGATTAAGTATTCTGATCACGTATGCTGATCATGATGTAAATATCGCTGATGTAAATCTATTTCTTGTTTTTCAATTTCTGACACGAAAATGTAGTTGCAATAGGCTCGAGACATCTTTTTTGTATTAAAATGGTTTGAAGATAAACTTAAACGCACGTCCGCGAAAGAGGATAAAATTGTCCCTTTCAAATGTCAAAAAGGGATAATTTTTTCTCTTTCCCTTGGCCCCATGCTACGGACGGGGAGATATATGTCTACTCGTTATCTCAAACGGGGATATACTATAGAGATAAGATAATTTTATCTCTTGTCAGTGGATATAATCGGGAGATATAATTTTTGTCTCTTGCTCATGCTCGCAGGGTGGATAAAACTAAGCAAGGGATAAAAATTATATCCTCTCTCCGGGGATATATTCTCTCCGGCTCATGCTAGCCCGGCAGTAGTATTTGAGAAATCTCAAAAATAAAATTTTTGAAAAACTGTTTTTTTTTTGAATAACTTAAACAGCTTTACCGATCGACTCCAAAAACTAATCAGCTTTTAACCTTGAAAAACCACGTCGATCACCGGCAGTCCGGTCATAATCGGTTGATTCGTTCGTGAAATATCATTAACGGAAATTTTTGAAAAAATTGATTTTTTTTTAATTACTCCCATACAATGATCTTATACATATAAGATCATTGCTCCGATATTATACATAATTTGGTGAAATTTGGAACGCTTTGAATTTGAAATTAGCGGGATTTCCTGGGATGGCCTGCAGGGTCAACTAATTTTTTATCACACAATATCAGTTAATTGAGAAATTAGTTTTAAATAGTAGATTATTAGTTTGTAGAGTATAATATTAATACACAAAACAATGCCTCAGTGCAGTGGTTTGATCTATATTTTTTGCACTTTTTAACTAATGCTTCTATTTTAGTTATATGTGTAGTTTAATTTATTCATTTTTAATCTCATAAATATAAAATATAACTAATAACACAAATTCCCCGCTGTAAAATCCATCAAATATTTTACCTCATTGTAAAGTGGTGCCTCCCTATTGGCAGAAAAATCTATGGGTTGCTCTTGAAGGCCTTGTTCAATCACTCTCGAAACTCACAACTTAAAAGAATATTTCTGGCAAAGATCAAGGAGTTAGTCGCAAAGTTATATTTAGTATATTTATATTTATACCATTTCAAATATCTAAAATATTTTGAAAAATAAAAGGAATATAATCATTTCCAAATAATAGCTTTTAAACTAAATCCAAGTACCAAGGAAACCAACCAACCAAGGAAGACATATTGTTTTGAAGAGTTGAAGCACCAATATTAATAACAATAAAAGTTTCATCCACTATTTTTAAACGTCTGAGTTGATTTTTTTTTCAATGTAAATGAGATCACCTTTGAGTATAACCTATTTATTAAAAACATAATTATTCATATTGGCTTAGTCGTTTCCAATAAATCGTTGAATATACATAAAAAAAAATCTCGTCGATTATAAAAACTTCTACTTCTTCAAGTCGGTTAAAATCACTAGTGCAAACTAGCAGTATATTGACTTTTTATATATATTTTTTCTCTAACTTACTGTGCTACTTACAACATTCACAAAGCAAAAATGTCATTGCTACACCTTACTTTAACCAACTAGTTAGTTATTTGAAAGTTTCTTAACCACAATTATTTTCGTAAATTTATTAAGCATTTGTTAAAGAAGTTACGGTTCCGTAGTTTGCGTAAAGTGTTATTGTGAAGGAGCATACAGTGAAAAAGTAGGATCCCATTAAAAGATATAATACGAATGATAATACCTGAACAATCAAAAATAATATATCGAAGTCATATTTTGGATTGTTTACTTATTACTCTACGGTTGTGGTGATTCTTTAAGATAGTGGACGGCTAGCTTACACTCGGATATAAAATAAAAACTTTTGGTAAATTCAAATGTTTAAAATGTTTCTTAAGCGTGCATGGTATACGTCTATTTTTAAAGCATTTTAAATACACATAAGTTTTCACAAATAACCTTATTACTATCACTTCTAATATTCCGATATTTTATCTCAATAAAAATTTGGAAAATCCAAAACTCATAATGCTCATAATATGACAAATTAAATTAAATTTAAATTAAATTTTACTATGTTATTGTTTATGAAATTCATTTTTTTTAATTATTGTTAATTAAAAAAAACATTTAATAGAATTATCTTAAAACGATTAGAAATGAACATAAATATAACTTTTATTTTTAGGTATTTGTACTCAGGCATTATCGTAAAAACTAGTCTTTTTTAACTGACTCGTTAATAAAAAAAATCACAACAATTTTATTTCATTTTTCATCTAGTGCATAAACACTCACGCCTGTCACCCAGAGGGATAGGCAGAGACTACAGACTTCCATTTAGCACGATCCTGACATACCTCTCTCGCCTCTTCCACATCCATACACTTACGCATAGATGCTCATCGGTTAAGGGTACTCTTAATTTGGCCCATTTTTAATATATCGCCAATTTAGTCGACAAACTTTCGTCTAGGACGTCCCTTTCCGACTCTTCGATTCACTTCAACAACATATATTTGCTTTGTCAGTCTTTCCTTATTCATTCTTTCTACACGACCAAACCACCGAAGCATTCCTTTCTTAAATCACCGCATCTTTCGTCATTCAGCCCTAATATACTCCTTAGCGACCGCATTTCTACTGCATTTATTCTACTCTCGTGCTTCTTCTACCACACCCAACTTTCGTTACCATAAATAAAGTAGGGACTAATACAGCATTATGAATTGCCAATTGAATTGAGTGTAGAGCCTCGTTTACTTTATTTCCTGCATTCACTCGTCCTTCAAAATCCTTATCATTATATCTCCCATCCCTGCTGAATACACATCCCACATATATAAATTCATCTACTTGCTCGGCCATCTCCCTTCACCTAGTCTTAATCAATATTTTAATTTAGCATTCACCAAAGTACACCTTCAGGTCACTCCATAAAGTCCAAGACGTATAAGTATATTTATACAAAAATCCTACGTACTTTTAGCGAAACAAAATATTGCAATGAAAATCTGTGCTTCTAAAAATAACAATAATATCATACCTTGGTCAAGTATGTATCAAATTTGGTTTTTGAAATATTTTGTATTTCTACAGCGATTGATATTTTTCATCACGAGTCGCTGTAAACAAACGGTACAGTAACCCCCTGGTAATTTAGTAAAATATGTTGTGACAAGGCTGCTAAAGCACTTAAAATTTCGGAATTTCTCAGCCGAAAAAAAAAATTATAACCGTTCAAAACAACATTAAACAGCCATTTACATTCCATGGCTTCCCACATGATAGATGAAGAGATTAAAAATAGATTGAGTTGAACAATTGATATTTACAAAAGTTATCGTGTTTACCCCACCAATGGCTTATGGTGTCGTTTAATCGACTTGACAAATCGATTAAACGACACCATAAACCACTAAAACCACTAAAACCACTTTTAAATGTAAAAATAGCGATTCATAGATTTAAAAAAATTATAAACTCAACAATCATTTATCTTTCTAATAATGTGCTATTTATATCATTTATATGTTTAATATGATTAGGGTTGCCACCTTTTTTTTTTGCAATTAAAGTACATTGGTTATTAAAAGTAAGAAAAAAAAAGTACATAGATTCAAAATAAAGTACAATTTATTTTTCTTTATTATTATATTTAAAAACATATTTTTTATTGCTTTTTGCAGTTTGTATCAAATTACTATCTTCACTAAAAAATTGCACAGCATTTTTACAATCTAAATTTAAATTAAAGTAAATAAGTAATTCATTTTTTATCAAATTTAGAGACGCTTTGTTTCTTTCGTCTCGCCATTTGCTGTTCATCACAGAAAAAACTCTTTCTGTGAATGATGACGTGGCGGGAATAGACAAAATAAAATTACTTTATACAAGTTTAAAAAATTATCATCACTCTTAAATACTTGCTGCCATTTTTGTGCAGTAGCTAGTTCTGCAAAACTCTTAGAAGTACTTATCTGATTATAAACTTGGTTTAGTAAAGCAATTTCTCCATATAGATCATCCATATCTACATTGAGTTTTTGAAGATTTAAATTTTCAATTATGTTAACAATATTATTAAATTCAATTTTGCTCTTTAAATTTATATATCCAAGTGTAAATAACCAGTTTGTGTTATTGAATTCAAACCATTTATTCAGATACTCTAAGGCTTTGTCAACAAATAATAAAAATTCGTGTGAATTTTTCTAGTCAGTTCCGGTGAAGTCAGTTTAATTTTTTTGCCTGTTTCATAGCCAAAGAAAAGATCTTGTTTTCTTTGTGTTAATCCGTTTCTAAGATTATCCATAATCCCATAAATGTCTAAAATTGTTATGCTGTTGCCTTCTAGACATTTAACAGCTTTATTAAATAAATTTAATAAGTGACTACAAAAATGCAAATAAATTTCAATCGCATCATTCTCAGTTTCATTGAGCATCAATAAATTTGTAAAACCATTGGACAGTAGTCTAAACTTAAAAAGTAGCTTCTTATAGGTGACCAATTTAATAATAAAGTATCAATACATGGCAAAAGAGAGAGCCATCTTGTTCCCACATGGCGTTTGATTTCGTGAAAGTCTCCATCTACTGATGCTACAATTTTTTTTAGCTCCTCTCTTCTTACAGCAGAACGTGAAAAATGAGCACAAATTTTTAAAATAACATTTTCTATGTCATGTGATAAAAAGCTCATGGCATGTCTGACGCAATTATGCACTATATGTGCGTGACAATTTCCTTTAATCAAACCTGGTACCAAATTATTCATATTGGTGAATAAAGAATGATTAACACCAAAATTTGCATTTGTATTATCTGCACTTAACCCAGATACATTATGAAAAGATAATTTGTATTGCTCTAATGACTTTTGAATTGCTTCAAACATACCATCAGCAGATTCATTACTATTTTCATAAAAATCTATTAATTTGTTTTCAATGCCATTTTTGGCTGTAAAATATTGTATCACTAATGGAAAGAGTTTTATATTTTTCTTGTTAGAAGCATCTGTTTGTAAACAGTAAAACAAATAATCTGTATTAACAGCATCTATTACATTTTGTAAAGAATATGGGCCCAACACTTCTGTAACTAGTGCTTCCATTTTTGTTCTAGCTAGATGAATTGCATTAGCTGTAGATGAATTGGCATAAATAATTTTATTCAATTTTATAGTACAATCCATGCTATTGTAAGACAAATTATGTTTTACTGTGTGATATGTCAGGGCTAACTCAGATGCAACAACATTTTCTTTATCACTGCATCTAGACGATGTGGAAGCAGAAGAAGAGTCAAGGAATTTCTCAAGTAGTCCAGATGTTCTCCTAGTTTCATATTTTGATTTGTGTTGTTTTGTTTGCAGGTGTTGTTTAACCTGAAAATAATAAGATTAATCCCGTCACCTTACCCATCACCTCCAGTCACCATAAAATAATTATACTTTCAGTTATTGGGAAAAAGTGCACATTTATCTTAAATAAAATCTAATCATTTTATAGCATAGTACCTATAGTTTGCATATTTAATGCAACCATACCAACACAGACACACACACACACTGAAAAATAAGTTTTTTTCTTACTTGTCCTATACCTGCTGAAGCAATTGTAAATGTAATTCCACACAATTTGCATTTTCCATTATATTCGTTTTGTGGATCATTAATTAACCAATCACCATGTTCGATTTCCCACTGACTTTTATACTTCTGCATTCGTTTATTTTTCTGTTTTGTCGTATCTTTTGTTTTTAAACATTTTTTTGGTGTAACATATTCACTATCTATTTGATCCGTTTCACTATTAAAATTACGTTTTATAGGTGTATGTGGAGTATTCATGATGTACTACTATAACATGAATCTGTAAAACTTTAAATCGTATTCTTAATGCACTAAACCTCTCTAGTATATATACAGTAATCTATGACTAAACCGCTTCGCACAAAACGATGCACAACACAGAGTACAATATATACCTGATGCACAAAAAAAAAACATTATGACAATGACACAGACATTGTTGACATTTGAGGTTAGGTTGCGTTCAGAAATTGTTAAAAACGAGTGGTTAAGTGATGTGGCACTGTCGAGTGGCGAAATCCATTCAACACCAATCGAAAAATTTCGTTTAACGAAAAAGCACTTGCTCTTCATACGAAATAAAGTATTTTCGTGTACTTTATTGTTCTCATAAAGTATAGAGTACAATTACCTGAAATAACGTACAATACTTTATTATAAAGTACGAGTGGCAACCCTAAATATGATTGTTAGATACGATTTCACGCGACAAAACGTAAGATTCTTGATTTTTAGGCACTAGTAGAACATACCTACGCGCTTTGCGCTTAAGGCATGTAAAATCGAAACACTTTGATACAAGAGCGTGTGCTCGTCACGCATTCCGCATTCTACGCTACATTTTTCGATAGAGTATGCACTCAGGCTCTATATTCTACCGTGTAGATTTCCTCACAATATGACTGAAGCGATAGACATTCCATAACCTGTCCCCGTCATGACCAGCTAATTTTAGCGTAAGCATTCGTTTAGTTGCCGTTAATTATTATGATTTGATCATTCACTCATTATATCAAAGTCTACTACTGAATATAGGGCATAGTCTATATTCAGTAGTGGCATATAAAGCCTAGCCTCCCCGTAGACAGCCTCAAAATAGCAGATAGTTGTCACGCTTTACAAATAGGTTGTCAAGTACAGTTTTTTTAATATTCTAGTTATTATTAGGAAAATGTTGCTGTCTTCTACTTTGTTTCCGTCTTTTGCTCTGGGACATTAATAATTTTACACCACCACAACACTGTCAAATTTCTGTGAATAAGGTCGTAACTGTTTTAAATGTCGATATCAAGTTTTGAGTACACAGTTTAACACAAAGTGTTTGCTCTTTTAAAAATATTTAACTATAAATCCTTTAAAAATGATTAATTGAATTTATTATATACATATATTTACTATTTTGGCATTAACTTAAATTTGAAGAAAAAAAACTTAAATTTGAAGAAAAATAACGTGAAAAACCTGCATGTGTGAGAAACTAAATAATAAGAGGGCGTATGATTTCTATTAAATCGCTTTGACGTGTCGAACTAACTGCTCTGAGAGTAGAACTATGCCCATCATACGCTTATTGCCGTTAACCTTACTCTAAGTCATAGATCCTCTTTTAAGCAATAGTATAGAGAAATAAATTTACCATAGTTATTAAAGTTCCATAAAAAGATTCTTAATTGAGCTTAATGGTTATGATCATATAATAATGTTATTTCGTAATTTGCATACGGATCTCTAATACTAAATGATACTTGCACAGCGTGGGCGAACGAGACATTTCCACAGCGGTGGCGCCTCTCTCGTGACCGCATTTCACAACGCGTTGACTACAAGATGCATTAAAAATCTTCCTAAACAGTCTTGGCAGCGCTTTAAATGAAAACCGCTTTGCAGCCGCTGCATATACTAAGTTTAGCTTACGGCTCGTCGGCCATTTGACTAGCGCGCCTTTATAAAAATAACTGTTTTCCGCATTCAACTTGCGAGACGCTTTGTGTGTTATTTTAAAATATTTCTGACTAGACGAATTTGTCATCGGTATGTGTTATGGTGTTATGCCAAAAATAAATGAAATTAGTCGTTTGATCATTTTGGGACTATTGTAAGGTATAAATAGTTTAGGGTATTTAGGGCGGAGCGGGGGATTTAGTGGCATCAAACAATAAAATGCTTGTAACAAAATATTTGTCCATCGTGCACACCTCACTTTCATCTAATGTCCGAGACTTTAGTCCACGGAGGTGAAAAATCACTTAAAGGATTCTTTGTTTGAAGTTGTTGACATGTACTTTCATTATACCAGGATAATATGATAAAAATTCTCACGCCTATCACCCAGAAGGGTTGGCAGAGAATACGCACTATAATTTGGTGAGAAAGGTTGGTGTACCCCATATTGTCATTCCGTAGGTGTCGTTAGAGACGACAAAGCGAAATGAGTGAGCAGGCAACATTTTGCATATATTACTCAAACATTTGCATGTGCAGACAACTCAAAATAAGAATTATACGTGGTAAAATAAGAGTTATACCAATGGGTCGTCTCGAACGGCTCGACCACGTTCTCACAGAATACCAGCGTAAAACAGTGACTTAATACTGCTGTCTTTCGTATAGTGAGTGTAAAGATCCGGAGAACCATTTTTACCGGAAACGAGGCATTCCATCTTAGTTTTCAGGGGTGACAACGCATCTACGTTTTGATTCTTAATCGAGGATAAATGTTAATGTCTACGGGCCACAGCATGCACTTACAATGAGGGGGACTGTGTGCTCGTTTGTCACCCTTATTCTATAAAAAAAAGAAAAACTGCGGTTAGTAACTCGCCTGCTAAACATCACAACTATGGCAAATATCCGCCCCTCCTTATGAGTCAACGTATGTCAAGTGCTGCTTTTGGATTTGCAACACATTTACTCGTATTAGCTCAAATTTCTATTTCTCTTTGCGTAATTTTATTACTTACAGAATATGCACTAGTTACCAATGATTCTATTACCTGTCAATTTTGATTAAGAATATATAATTATAAGGTAATATATAATTATAAGCCGTGGTAGCTCAGATGGTTAGCACTCGCCGTAAATTTCACAATACGCGAGCAAACCGGGTTTGATACCCGCCGGCAACAATGAAATTGTTAATTGCAATTTTAAATGCTGATTTACCATGTGCTCGGCGGTGAAGGAAAACATCGTAAGGAAACCTGAATGTCTGAGGAATAAGAAAAAAATTTTTTCGAAGACATGTGAAGTTCGCCAACACGCATTGGGGTAGCGCAGCGGACACTTCCTTGCCCTAAAACCCTCTCAGAAATGAGGGGAGGCATGTGCTCAGCAGTGGGACGTAAATAGGCTAACTAACTTTACTTTTTTACTTTTATATAATTATAACATAATCAAAATTTCTTTCCTCATGTCATCTCTGGACAGCGGAACCTGATTTTAAAACAGCAGTAGGTATATTAAAACATGTCGACGTTTGACGAACGAAATTATAATTTAGTACGTTGTCAAATAAAGAGTTTTTATTTCGTTTCAGTGTACTAACATATAATGAAGCAAAAACAAACCTTTGAAATGTAAGCGAATTATTCAAATGCTCTAACCGCCGGTTAAGTAATAAAGGCTTTCCAGAAATATTATAATAAGAGAATACATCGTCCCTGTAACAAAGTTTTCTTGCAAGAGTGAAAAGAGTCCTAAATACACAGTCCTCAGGCAAATAAACTAAAAAGGAGCATACTTTAGCCATGATCCACTCAAAACAATACGCAGTATATACAGTTCACAATAGAGGCCATTTTGTCATATATTTTCTCGTGTACAATAGACGAAAATAGCAGTAAAGCGTGTGTATGCGGTTAAGTTAAAATGAAAACATTCTTCATTTTACCAGCTCCAATTTACTCTTTTAATCTTAGCTTACCAAACTATTGTGTAACTTCCGTAAGCTTAATATTAATTTTGCCACTGTGTTATTATTCAGTGGTCGGTAGTTATAGTGTTTCTATTAAATATACCAGTTCTTCTCAAGTTCTATTTGACTTTCTCTCATCATATTATCCATATAAAGTTATACGATACGTGTAGAAAGCGTGATGTTCTTCTTGATTAAATTTTACTGCCGTGCGTGTATATACAAACGGTCTTATTATAAAACATGGAAGTTGCTAGTCTTGGATACAAAGCAGTCTCAGAATTTGCGAAATTTGACATTTACAGTTAAATTCCATTATAAATATGTTAGTTCGGATATTTTCCACAGAAATTCTCTCTTAAAACAGACTCCTTACTTAACTTATTTTACTTTTATAATAAGAGGGATAGGAAATATAAATATTTCACCTAATTTCGGAGGTAAGCCAGAGGACTGTGCCAGTAACACATATGTAAAAAAATTACTACAACCCATGTCGCTCTAATATATTTTTTAAAACTACTCCCTGCCAGGATTTTCTCTTTCATCGTGAAGGCAGTTTACAAACTTAAATTGCACAAGGACAAACATTCAGACACGGAACAATTATTTGCAGGTTTGCAGGCCATACAAATACTTGTTCCGTGTGATATTCGAACAGGGCGGAGGGTTATGGAACAATTAATTTACTCCGCTGCTATAGTGCGTGTTTTCGGACCTCACAACATCATCTAATTATTGTTATTCCTCAGAACTTGAGCGCGTCCTTACGATGTTTTGTTACATGTTGAGCACGGATAAGTCAGCTTCAGCAGATCAGCAGGGATCGAATCTGGGTTGCTCGCGATCTGCAAAGTTTATGGCAAATGCAACCTCATCAGCAATTTGTTTCTTTGCCAAAATATTGGTCATTTTGAATGAAATCAAATGAAATGAATGATTTAATGAATTCAATTGAATAATGATTTGATGAATTGATTTCTTATTCAATATACAGGGTGTTACAGGGTGTGTGTGGGTGAGAGCCGTGGTAGCTCAGATGGTTAGCGCTCACTGTAAATTTCACAGTACGCGAGCAAACCGGGTTCGATCCCCGCCGGCACCAATAAAATTGTTAATTGCAATTTTAAGTGCTGATTTACCACGTGCTCGGCGGTGAAGGAAAACATCGTGAGGAAACCTGCATGTCAGAGAAATAAATAAAAGAATATATTTCGAAGACATGTGAAGTTCGTCAACACGCATTGGGGCAGCGCGGCGGACAATTCCTTGCCCTAAAACCCTCTCAGAAATGAGCGGAGGCCTGTGCCGCCAGCAGTGGGACGTATATAGGCTGTAACTTTTTTTTAAATTTATAGAGATTGTTGCATAATATGACTTTCAATAAGACTTATTGAAAGTTATTTTTTTATTTACCACTGGTTCGGGAAAAAAATTGTCCTGAGAAGAACAAGCAAGAAGCCCAGCGGGACTTTTTTTAAATATATTTAAAAAAAATTCACTTTTTTCAATTTAAAATAATTTATTTTGTACAATTTTTGAATGAATTTTCATAGAACCAGCATGGTGGCGATCACCTTATTCCCAGGGGTTATTTTCATTTATGTATTCTTTGTTATTATAAATAACACTTTATGTACAATTTTTCTTTAATAAAACATTTAAACTCCTTTAATGACAAATTTTGTACGAACGGAATTTTGTTCGAATACACGACAGTTGTCAAATGCCGGATTCAAACTCATGACCTTTGAGTTTGAGGTTCACAACCTGACATTAGGCTACTGTTCCTTACATAATATAAGCTCGCTTCATTGCAAGATCACATAACATTCAAAGAAAGATTAAACACGTAGGTACCTGTGTATTTGAGTAGTTTTCAGTGGCATTAAGCATTAACATTTCATAACAAATATCAAGTTTCCGTGGGAACTTGCTTCGGCATGCTTTCTACGGAATAATTTCTGTCAATATGAAATAAACAGGAAGAAGAATAAAACCAGCCAAGTATGTGTCGGGGTACGAACAACGCAGCCTATTCGACAAATGAGGAATTACCATAGATAATATAAATTATTACAATATTTTTTATATGTATATGATTTTTTTAATCATAAGTGAATTCACAACTTGATATAATGCATGTAAAGCAATACATTAATATATAAAAAATATATATAAGTAAAACGGAAGCTTAGAAGTTTAAGGTTCCCTGTAATTTCTTAGCACGCCAGTAGTTAGAGCAGAGCAGCATCTATCACTATATAAACAATCTCGTATTCAATGAAAAGGGTCTCTCTACATTGAATAGGTCGACTCGACCAGGAAAGGACCAGGCTCCCACAGATTACCAGCGTAAAATACCAGCTTAATGGTGCTGTTTTCCATATGGTGAATGTAAAGAACCGGAAACACTGCTAACTGGATAAGAAGAATTCCATCTTAGTATTCAGTGGTGACAACGCATCTGCATTTTGATTCTTCATCGAGGAACGATGTAGGTATCTATGAATCACATTATCCACTTACCATCAGGTAGACTGTATACTCGTTTTTCACACTTATAAATACCATAAAAAAATTCGTGGACATTTGAAGTCAGCTAACACACATTGGAGCAGTTTTTAGAAATAAAAAGAGGTCTGTGCACAGACGCATAACTGTTGTAACTCTACTTTTAGTTCAAATACATAAACGACAGTTTCTGTAGATGGTAATAAAAGTATACAACATATTTCACCGTAGCCTACAAAGTATTAAACGCTGATAAAGGACGCATTCGCTCCCGCAAAACGAATAACCACGCACCAGCGAAAACAATAGGCGCCCAATGAAACTACTGGCATGATTGAGTTTTTACTCCGCGATTGTTTCAAATAGGTCATTTCCGTGCTAGTAAAACGTTGTAAATGCACGTGTTGACGTGTTACAGATAAGAAAATAATGTGTTATTTATTTATTTATTTATTTATACTTTTTTGTACACCACTAAACACACTGTCTAAAGTCTCTTAGAGTTGAATAAAACTAAATTTACGGATTTATCGCTACTTTTAGCAATCTTCGAAATAGGAGGAGGTATTCAATTTGACTGTATGTTTTTTGTATGTATGTTAAGCAATATCACCGTCAATTGTAAACCGATTTTGATGATTTTTCTTTTATTTAAATAGGTTATGCATAAAGTGACCATTTATTTTTTCCTCACAGCAGGACACCTTTAAAATTATTATAGTTTTAACCATTGATTTATAACGCAATGGTTTTAACACCTTTGACTGTCTTCTTGATCTCAACACTTGTAAACGCAATTGTTGATCAAGTGATCCCGGGTTCAAAACCCGAGTCGGGCCAAGAATCGTTTATTGGGCTTTTCTGTCACAAAATTATCAGTAGCAGCCCGGAATATTGATTTCGAACTTATTGAAGTTGGCGGGGTTTCACCATAGTGCCTCCGGAAGCCGTTATCAAAATGTAATCTGGAACCATTTATTATAGTTTTAAAAATAAAACACATATTTGTTTGAATATTTTAATGATCAAAAGTGAGAATGAGAACATAAAAATCCGGCTGATGGCTTTTTAATTTTTTTTGAACAGCAAATAAATACTAATTAGAAATAACTATGTTATTTGATAATTTATTGTAGATTAATTAAAAATTTAGACTTCGTAACTTTAAGTTCAAAAGTGTTCAGAATAATCACGTAACTAGTCAGGCCGTGCTGGTAAACCTGGTACGGACGGTGACATAATGATGGCACGGTTGACAGAGATTGCATGATGCTACGCTTTTATTTGTCAAAGCGGGACATTTTTACGTATTTTGGGGACAGCGGGACACAAACCTTTAAATCGGGACCGTCCCGCCTAAAGTGGGACGCATGGTCACGTTAGTTATACAAGGTGGCCCATAAGTCGTTAGAAATCATCGATCACTAATAAAAACCCAGATACACAATCAGTGACAAAAAGCGACCTCACCAAATGAGCACCCATTCGAACATTTGGGTGCGCTTTTAATTTAGTTACATTCGAATACTCCGACGGCAAACATGCCTCAGTGCTCGTTTAAAAAGTGTAAAAATCACACATCCAGGACCCTAAAAAGGATGGAATTTCCTATTTTCGGTATGTATTAATATTATCGTTATTTAATTGTTATCACTATATTGTAAATACTTATATAATGTCAAGAAATCCCTAAAACATTTTTTAAATTAAGTCATAATAAGTAAGTCATGATTGTTCGAGAATTATGTGTGTTGACTCTGTTCCATTTGTTGGAGACGTTATTGTTTTTAATTTTTTTTTATTATTTAAGTTTGATTGTTTTTTTTGTTTAATGAGACTTCTTTATTGTTTTTAAATATTATAATAAGATTTTATTGATTTAATTTTGAATATGTGCATGTAATAAAATTAAAGATGTGAGATTTTATTTTTAATTTTTTAGCTTTCCTCGAGATCCAGTTAGGTGTGGAGAATGGATATCAGTCATAGCACGTCAGAGATCCGAAGAATTCTTCAAGCCGACTCAAGGAAGCGTTGTATGTTCAAAGCATTTTTTAGAAAGTGATGAATATGTAACTACGAAAGGCATCAGAAGGCTCAAAAAAACAGAAGTTGCAATTAGACACTACAACATGTGTACTAACAAGAATTTTGATATTTCACAAATTTGCAGCATGGTATTGCCATCATTTTTAGGTGTCGACATATTTTCATCCAAGTGTCACGATAATAATCATAGACTTATTAAAATAAAATCGATTACTGAACGGTACCTTAAAGTAAGATTGCATTACATAGCAAAAAAAGACACGGAAAAAAATAAAATTCTATCTAAAAGACGATTATTTAATAAACTCATTTTATTTCAAGGAAATTAATAACATAATTATTCTGTCTTATCCAGTATTGTTTTGTAACCTCTGTAAATATGAACATTACGTCAAAATTTTGCACAATAATATTTTTAGATTTTACAACTTTCTGTACATACTTTTTATATTTAGTAACCATGGAATTTAGATTTAATAATAAGATAATAATTTAAGCAATATTTTTCAATTTTTGACATAGGATATAAAATAAATAAATAATTATGACTGTTTTAAGTACTTTCATTTCTAAATGTATGTGGTATCCTATTCAAAAACATATTTACATTCAGGTTAATTATAAGCATTACACATAATACACCAATACTACACCAATTTTTTTAAAAAAATTTACCAACATTAAAATATTAAAATTACAGTAACAAAAATATTGGGCAGTTCGACTCCCTTATTCCTTGTCCAAGCGACGAGCATCGGTCGTAAAATTTAATTTCTTTTTATTGGCACTTTGTAATTCTGACTTTAAAACATGCGTGTAAGGATGAATTTGTTTTGATATAGGTTGAGCAGCAGGTACAGTCATAAAAATTTATTGCTTTTTGTACGTAGCTTTGTGAATACTATAGTAGTACTATAGTAGTTGTGAATACTACTATACACCATGCATTTAAGGTTGAATTTACATTAATGTATGTTTATTTCGACTAGAATTACGTCAAAACCGTTGGGGACAGTTTTTAGAGAACTTTTGTATGGGATTGTGTATCTAGTTTAATATTAGTGATCGATGTTAGAAATGTAAATTTCGAATAAAATACAAAAGGCGCGCATGAGTGGCGTGCGCGGTGCGGGGGGAGTACCGACGGTTTCTGGGAATTCAGTCGCCATGGAGCGTTTCACGGGTGCGGACCGCGCATTTTGTGTGCGCGAGTTTTATCTAAACAATGATTCGGCTACCATTGCGCGGCGTAAATTTCAAGAATATCAGAATTTACGCAACTTTAAAGACATTCCAAGTGTTCAAACGATTAAGAACTGGGTTATTAAGTTCGAAGAGAGTGGTTCGACGTTGGATAAACAACGGTCAGGTCGACCAAGGACATCACGGACGGAAGAAAACATCGATGTAGTGAAACACTCAATTCGTGAAAATCCTACCCAGTCTACTCGTAAGCGTTCCAGTGCATTAAACTTACCCAGAACATCGTTACAGCGAATTTTAAAGAAAGATTTACATCTTCACCCGAATAAGATTCAGTTATTACAGGAATTAAAAGATACTGACACTATCCACAGACTAAAGTTCGCAAATGAAATGTTGAACCGCTTTACTTCGTTTAATAACGTGTTATTCTCTGATGAGGCTCACTTTCACATCAACGGCCATGTCAATAAGCAAAATTGTCGCTACTGGAGTTGCGAAAATCCAAATCGCAAACATCAAAAGCCCTTACATAGCCCTAAAGTGACAGTTTGGGCGGCTATGTCAGCGCACGGCATTATAGGCCCTTACTTTTTTTAGGACGGCAGAGGCCGCGCGCTTACTGTTACTTCACAACGGTATGTAGCTATGATCCAGGTCTTTTTTACACCAGAGTTGCAGAATTTTCCAGGCTTCAATATGCGGACCTGGTTTTAACAAGATGGAGCAAATGCCCATACCTCTAACGTCGCTATGCCGGTCGTCCGTCAACTTTTCCCTAATAAAGTGATCTCTCGAAGAGGAGAGAGATTCCTTGGCCACCACGTAGTCCAGATCTGACCCCAATGGACTTTTTCTTATGGGGTTATCTTAAGACTAAAGTGTACGAAACCAACCCGCGGACAATTGACGTCCTGAAAGAAAATATCCAAAGAGAAATGGCAAACATTACAGAGCTTACTTGCCGGCGCAGTGATGGATAATTTTGAACGTCGCTTACAGGAGTGCCGCGATCGTAACGGATTACATTTAGATGATGTAATTTTCAAAAAATAATTCCCATTTTATAAGGATTATGACAAAATAAAAACCTTTTTCATAATGTCATTAGTTTTTTTTAATAATTTTTTTACATTCAAGGGACAAGGGATAAGGAGTGATCCCATATGAAATTGACGAAAAAATTCCACCTCTAAAAGTGGCTTAATATGGGAAGAAAATTTTAATGTAACTATTTAGACGACAATGATATTGTACCCCATATCATGCTGTAGGTGTCGTAAGAGCTGACAGTGGGGAAAAAATTCAGGAGATGGGTAGAAGCGTCTTTCTAATAACGACTAAAAATTAAATAATGTGGTTTTCAACCCGCTTTGCTTGCCTATGGTAATTATCTATCAATCTACGGGGTAGCCTATGTGCAGTATTGGACTTTTATAGGCTGTAACTTTAACGATTAGTCCCTACAAAACGTAAAATAATCAACTTTTAATAAAAATTTGATAGCCGACTCCAAGAAACTAAAAAGAAGAAAATAATTACACATTATATTGGGTCCTTACATATGAAATTAGCGTTTTGTCGTACTGACCATACCATTTTGATCTGAAATATCTCCTCTTTGGTTAATGATTGCAAATTCAAATTTATAAATTCATTTATTTTAATTTTATACATTAACTCGTACTCGTAAATATACTGATATTTTATGTTTTCCACTGTGCGGTAATAAGCGACGTCAAAGAATAAAAATAATGAATATAACTGAGAAAAACAATTGAATGACTGTTTTCAAAACTCAAATGTATCAGATTTGAGTTTTGAAAACAGTCATTCAATTGTTTTTCTCAGTTATATTCATTATTTTTATTCTTTGACGTCGCTTATTACCGCACAGTGGAAAACATAAAATATCAGTATATTTACGAGTACGAGTTCTACCCTGGCACTAGTGCTGCAGAAACAGCTCGAAGGATTAATGATGTGTACGGCGCTGGTGTTGCAAAAGAAAACACGGTACGTTTTTGGTTTCAACGTTTTCGTTCTGGAAATTTTAACCTTCAGAACCAACCCCGTGGACGGCCGGAGACCAAAGTGGAAAATGAAGAATTAAAGGCTATTGTGGAAGCGGATCTATCACCAAGCCCTTCAGAGACAGCTACAGGCTTCAGGGTATGTGATAAAACGATGTATTAATCTATTTGAAGCAAATCGGGAAAGTAAAAAACTTAAATGATGTGTACCTCATAAATTGAGTGAATCGAACTTGCAAACACGCGACGACTGTTGTGTTACTTTGCTCAACCGACACAAAGATGAAGGGATTTTAAATCGAATAATTACTTGTAATGAAAAGTGGATACTGTACAATATTCGGAAGCGCTCGTCGCAATAGCTGAATCTTTGAGACATAGCAAAATCGTGCCCGAAACGAAAATTGACTCAGAAAAATTACATTAAGTGTTTGGTGGACTACCGCCGGTGTCGTTCTTTACAGGTTTTTTAAAATCTGGCCAAACGATTACGGCAGATATATACTGTCAGCAACTGCAAACCATGAAGGAAGAACTAGCTTCTAAACATCCGAGATTGGTTAATCGCTCTAGGCCACTGCTGCTTCACGACAACGCAAGACCACACACTGCACAACAAACAACCACTAAGTTAGATGAGCTACAATTGGAATGTCTGCGACATCCACCGTACTCCCCGGACCTTGCTCCAACAGATTACCATTTTTTCCGGAATTTGGACAACTTCTTACAAGGAAAAAACTTCAACTACGATACGGGAGTCCAAACCGCTTTCAAAGAGTATATTGATTCTCGCCTCCATGGTTTTTTTTTTAGTAAAGGGATGAATTTACTACCTATAAGATGGCAAAATTACAAAGATAACAACGATGCATAGTTTGATTAATTAAATATATTTTACAAAAAAATTTACTTTTCTTCCTATTATTTACCTATTATTTTGGTTTTACGACGTATAGAAGATTTAAGCCCCAAAAGCTACTTTTTAAATAGTTAAAAGTTAATATTTAAAAATTAATTTTTTTGGTTTATCAGATCTGTCAGACGAATCTAATATGATAATCTGTAATTTTTGCTCTTTAATATTTTAGAAACCTATAAATAAGCAATTTTTATTAATGTGATCTTTATTAATGAATGTGTGAACACTATCAAGTGTTTAAAATCTAAATTCAATATTATATTATTTCCTCTTTAACACGCTTAAATTTGTTCAAGCTGTATGTATGTATAAATGTATGGGATTTTTAAAATCAATCTTTACCACTTCCGAGTGTCAAATATTTTTTATAGGTAACAAACGAGCACACAGTTCACGTGGTGGAAAGTGGTTGCTGTGGCCCATAGACACCGACATGTATCCTCGATTAAGAATCAAAATGCAGATGCGTTGTCACCCGTGAGGACTAAAGTGGAATGCCTCATTTTCGGTAAAAAGGGTCTTCGGCTCTCTACACTCACCATACTAAACACAGTATTAAGCTATTGTGGAAGGAGGAGTTCTACAAGCAAGTAGATGGTGTGGCGATGGGCTCACCTGTGTCTCCCATAGTCGCCGACATATTCATGGAGGACTTTGAGGAGAAAGCCCTTCTTACTGCTCCTGTAAATCCAAGGTTCTACAAGCGGTACGTAGACGACACTTTCACAATTTTACCATCTGATAAAGTAACTGCATTTTTAGACCACCTTAACTCCATAAACTCTAAAATACAATTCACAATGGAGTTAGAGGCAAATAATTCTTTAGCCTTCCTAGATGTTTTAGTCATCCGAAATCTTGATAACACTATTGGTCACACTGTGTATAGGAAAAAGACCCATACCAACCGATTTCTAAATGGTGAATCTCACCATCATCCTACACAGTTAGCTACCGTGGGTAAATCTTTGTTTCAGAGGGCACGAGGGATCTGTGACAAAAAACATCTGGCCGCGGAGCTTCAGCAAGCAAGTATTGCAGGACAACAAGCTTCGGGTCCCGCGCCTACGTCACAGTGAACGAGTGAAGCCGGCCACAGTCGAGCGCGCGCCTGCTCTACTACCATATGTCAGAGGAGTCACGGACAAGATTGGCTACATCTTGAAGCGAGCGTCCATTAAGACATACTACAAGCCGCTGAAGAAGATTAGTCAATTTTTACCATCCATCAAATGTAATATTCCTCTACAAGATGCAGGTGTGTACAAGCTAGATTGTGAATGTGGTCTCTCTTACATAGGTCAAACAAAGAGATCTATAAAAACCCGCGTGAAGGAACATATAGCTGATGTGAAGCACCGACGCTCCGGGAAGTCTGCAGTCTGCGAACATGTTCAAGATCGTCCCCACCATTACATTAGATTGGTGTTTGATGGTTGGTGGGGCCATTACATTAGATTTGATAAACCACAAATTCTCGCAAAAGAACACCGATTCCTACCAAGGATGATACGCGAGGCTATTGAAATTAAAAAACATCCAAATTTCAATAGAGAAGATGGTTGGGTGCTACAATCTGCTTGGGATCCTATAATTAACAAAATTAAACCCAAACCCAAGCATACCACTGCAAGACTTCATGATACTATAAGCTCGTTTTGCGTAAATCGGACCAAAATTAATATTAAAAAACTGAAGGTAGCCGGACTAACTATGACATTGGGACGTCAAACATCTCTGTCCCCCCCGTGACCATGGGTGCTGTAAAGCACCCGAAACGTCGGGATAATAATAAAAACAAATTAAAGTAATTAAACGCGATAAAATCCGTAAATAATAGTTTTATTCAATGTGTAGTGTTCGCGTAAATTTAAGAAATCATTACAGTATTAAGCTACTATTTTACGCTGGAATTCTGTGGGAGCGTAGTCTTTCCCCGGTCGAGCCGACCCATTCGTGCTACAATTATACTACAAATAGAACTGCAGCATGGCTCTACCACGTATAAAAATTATTATCTGAATATAAGCAGACGTGTTATGAATCGTTAACAATATGATGATTTCGTGGCTTTAGTCTACTTTTTTACTGGGATCATCATCATATTCTTAAACCATCTTACAACAACCATGGTGCGATGTAGGGTAGTGGATGTTCTTAAACCACCACTACATATGTAGTATATAGTATTGATTTACGGAAAAATATCATTGCTATTAAATCAACCAAGACGTCCAAGACGGTATCATTGATATATTATTTTTAAATAAAGTAGTTGACTGTTATGAATACAACCTTAAGACTTTGTCGAAAGAGTTCTTAATTGATGCAGTCCCATCTCATAAGCATTTACTTTGGGAAGAACCAGTTTTTAATTACCTTGACTATTTTTACGAAACAAAAATAATTTATGTCTTTGAACTTGATTTAATAATGAACTTTAATCTTGATAGCTGCCGCACATAAGGAAGCTCAAGAATCTTCAATTCATAATTGTATTATTTAATATAATATAAAAACAATAAATCCTGCCCGTGACAACGTTTAGAGTATGTATTATGAAATTGAACTGGTAAAAGAAAACACACATGTTTTTGTGGATGACTGATGATCTGAGATGACCATTTTTATGAGCCACTGCTACGATAGTTTATTTAGTTAAATATACAGCATATCCTGTGGGATTTGATTGTGGTAATATGCAGCTAATATTATTATTAGTTTAATTTTCCAAAAAAGAGCAGTTCGTGCTACTTTTTTAAATATTAATGTGAATACGAACGAACGAACGAGAACATAGTTTAGTAAATTGTAAGTGGATGCTCTCATCCATAGACATCTATATCTATTCGCGATTAAGAATTAAAATGCAAACGCGTTGTCAGCACTGAGTTCTCATAAATAATTTAAGGTTACCAATCAAAAGAGTCTCTGGTTCTTGTAACTTTTTACATTACGATTCCAAACTATTTTAGAAAGCTTTAGAATTTCAACATTCAGAAAATAATGGTCTAGTTCTACCACAGTAGTTCGTAAAACTGTTATTCCAACAGCTGATTACCGTTCGATTCCTTAACAGGTAGAACGATCCAAGAATGGATGTGCTGCAGAAGAATGACTTCTCGTGATAATGAAATTAATATTATATAAATAACCTTCTTTAAGTTTTTAACTAAGGCAATTGATTCATGTAGTTCGATATAACTTTCTTCAAAGCCCAGACTCTAACTTAGTCAAGAGTATATTATATTCTTTTTTCTACATATCGATGTATAAGAAACAATTTATTTCATATTTCCTCTTACAATCTTGATATTCGATTCGGTGAATGGGACCACAATTGAAACTTGAGAACTCTTACAATAAAAATAACAGGGATAGCCGTCACTGATCTCGAGTCAACAAAAAGTAACCTTTGATGTGACTTTCAAAACGCTTCTCCTACTAATGCTTCTCACTCGATTCTCATATAGGTCTCATGTGAAAAATAAATAATTGAGCTTTTGAATTACTCATGAATTTTATTTCGATATAAATATATTATGAGCAGTGATATATCTATAAGTAAATAGTGCCAAGAATCCACAACCCGAGAATCATTCGATAAGACTTAGCTACCTTCAAGAAAAGAGCGTACTCCTTTTTAAAAGGCCGGAAACCCATTGATTAAAATTTAACTTAGTGCCATGACACCAATTAATTTTAAGGGTATTACGTTCTATCGAAATTCTTGATCTAGTAAATGACGACACTTTTAATATTGCTTTAAAAGTCTTGCCACTAAGAAATTAATACAAAAACCTATACAAAAACCTGTATACGCTCCGTTTTAGGTTTACATACCTAGATATCAAAATTTCACACATTCCTTCTATACTTAAAGTGATAGTTCTCTACTCTCGTAGGTATTTCTCATCACATCGTACTTTATTCTCTCTATAATCAAATGAACTTTATATGATCCGTTTCTCTCTAAATATCTGATATGTTAAGTTTTAATTTCAAGGTTTCAGAACATTTTATTACCATTATGGCAATATTTTTTCTCTTCATATCTTTTTTTTTCCAATCGGATCGACATATGGTTCTATTACGTTGCACGCTGATAAGCGTTGGAATGCACGGCTTGTAAATATTCGTTCAGGTAACGTGTGCTTTCCGACGACTGTTCTGGATTTATTATTGACTTGTGTAGTAATATTATTAATAAACGTGTCTTTACCTATTCTCCGCCTTACCGTCATAAAAGTATACAAATTATATAATTTTTAATAAAGAATAAAATGATTTTGCATATGGCACACATTCGTCTCTGATTATCATAAATATGTTATTTAATCCCCTTTTAGCATTCAGTTGTACATCATTAGCTGCAAATTTAAAAAAAACTCAGGACAATAAAATACAAATTTAATAGGTGGTACAATTCCTTATCTGCAAAAGAGTCCGTCCCGATATGTATCATCACCCTCTTAACCATTTAGACCGCTAAGCAGCAGTGCCAGAACTTCAATGAAAAAGTATAAAAAGCCAGTATAAATACAGGCTGTAGACATGTGTCAATCATGAATGATTCGTTCGTTTGAGCTAGTACACTTAAAAGTGTTGATGGTTCATCCATCTGTTTTTGAATGTCTCGGTACAACCAATCACAAACAATTGGCCGAACCTTTTTAATTTGTGATTGGTGTGAAGTGTGAATGAGTCTAAAACCGACCGAATCCTGAATGATCTGAATGAATTGTTTTTAGTGTGAGGTATGGAGCCCGAAATAATACGCGTTACGAAATGTACTAGAATGATTTAGTCACGAGAAATTAATGATTGACACACATGTCTAACAGGCTGTTTGGAAATATTTCTTGATCCTTAAATATGACACAGTACTTCAGAAGCCTTTTTTTTGAAGTTGCAGAGGTCAATTGGCATCTGGTAGAGTGTAAGTGCGTTTGACACTTAAGTGTTATAAAAAAGCAATCATTTACGTTGTTTTAAACCTAAGCTAGAAATCATTAATGTTATAGATAGAAGACAGCGACACATTTTAATATAAATTACTAATTAATAATCTAAGATTACGTAGGTAACGAATACGTAATATTCTATTAATATTACACAAATCATGTTTTTTCGCTTTGTATTTTATTTGCGTTTGTGTGATAGCGTCACGAGAAAATCGGTTATATCATTCCATAAATATTTCTAAATACTTTTTTCTTCAATAAGTTTTATAGATTGTAAAATCCTACATCTGTATAATAAACGATTGTTAAAAAAACCAAATCCGATATTTATATAAAACTAGGCAACTTATTTTAAAGCAAAACAGTAGACTTTAAAATATAAACTAGTGAGAACTGAACAAATAGTTACGCGGCATATTAAAAGTTAAAACGAGTTTGTTCGGGAATCCCTGACTTGGGATAATTGACCAACAGGTGTGGCGGCTACTGTTGTTTATTTTTATTCGTAAAGGCTGCGGGATACAGCTTCCAGCCTGGAATTACCAGAGATAATAAAGGTGCCCGATATTACTTCGATTTCGGCCAAAATTAAGCGTGTACCGAAAAGTTCCGACCCTGAATTAAGTAGCACGTTAATTTACATTTTATATGTACTGGATCAATATGTACGTGTGTCTTCATATTTTTTATAAGTTTTGAGCCTTTATAAGGAATAAATTTAATCGTTTACAGAAAAAGACTTGGTAAAAACAATTACGTAACATATATAATACAGTGCTTCACAAATCTCACGTAGAAAAGTGCTAAGTGGTGATGAAAACATAGATGTGAAACCGCACCTTCTTTGCGTAACAAAATACTATTCGCCTTTGCCTTGAAGATACTCAGATTGTACCTATTTGAACAGAAAGTCAGAGGCTAGCAAATCACTTGCCTCCTTCGCTACAAACATTAAAAAAGACGAATATATAATATATAAATGAATAGGCTTATGCTAAGTCAGTGCGTTTTACTATCTTCGACTGCATCACACTTACAATCAGGTCAGGTGGGATAGTACTCAATCACTGGCAGCGGGAGGTTATGTAATTTAAAGAAAAAAACACATAATAGCTTCTGAAGTTGTTATTTTCTTCTTCGATATTTTTTGCCTTAGTAAAACACCGAGAACATGAATAATAAACAATTTCGTTTATATTTAACTATACCAAAACGTTTACTTAACTGTGACTAAAGTCGTCGGCAGCACGAATGCTTATCTTTTATTCAAGTGTACTATATGTATATACTACATAGTATGTCACGATATGTAAACAAACCTTAGAACTAAATACCAAAATGAACGATTGAAATCGAATGATACGTATATAAGTCCACCCTAACAGCCACGATTTTGTCATTACTACATTCCACCACAGGCACGGCATTCTAGATAGATTTAATCCATAGTAGAGCTACCCCTCCGTAAGGACAGCCTCGGACTAGCTTGGTTGCATCTATAGAAGACTTGCCATGATAACGTCACTAATATCACCCAGTATTGGTAATTCCGTAGGTAATAACCACGTCTCTTGGAGTGCTATAATATCTACATTCTGACCATTATACGAAAAAGAAGTAGATAGGTTATACGCGCACCGCAAGTGGCACGTAAAAACTGGGCTAATTAGCATACCGGGGCTCAGTTGTCACGCTATCGTCGCGTCATGGACAACGGCGTTGATAGTAATTCGTGTTTTGTTTTTGCACCGAAAATGCCGTCATATGTGATGAGAATCTGCACAAACTACACAAGAAAGGTTTCCAAAATTCAAAAGGAATAATTTTTCATTCGTTTACTATTTCCTTAATTTATTTTTGTATTGTTTAGGAATTCAAAAATTACGTATTTTAAAATATATTGTCAGAAAAAATAGAGAGGGATAAAAATACCCCAATTAGTGAGTTTGAAAGAGAAGTAATATTGTTTCTGATCAAAGAATATAAAAAACAGATCGGTCTCTTCTGAGTATCGTAATTCAAATTGTGTATTCTTGTTTTATTAAAGAGTAAATTAACTATGTCATTATTAATTATTAAGTTCAATTTTTTTTTGTAGCGTAACGAAGTGGTATATACGTTCGTACATAAATAATTATTACAGCTCTTTATTTGATAATAAATTTTTAATAAAATCAATAATTATTTTATTTTCCTACTTTTAATCATTGAGTTATAATGTGTACGTAGTACATTATAACTCAATGCTTTTAATGCATTTTTACTACTTTATTACTTTTACTACTTGCACTCATGAGTGAATCGCGTTTTATTGTAGGCATAAATCACAGTGTACGGTATAATGTCATATCTGATTAATTTATTCTGCATCGTTCCTACTACGCAAGACCACGCACTGTCGCAAATTACGTTTGTCTCTTTTACACTTGCGAAAGTTTAATCATGCCATCCTACTTTGACGTCTAATTGTAATGTAGTGTGCTATTGCATTATTTAGTTATTTATGTGTGCATTAGTGTGCCGTTTTTGAAGATCGAATAGTGTGTAAGCACATCGGTGACACTCCCTGTACGTGAGAGCTTAAGCGCCGGTGACCTTGAGTCGAAGCGTGTAACGCTAGGGTTGATATCAAACCGAAATGGAATATTATAGACTTGTACCAAAGAAGATACAATAGTAGGTATGTGTAATATATTATGTAAACTTATGTATTTGGGTAGTGAAAGATACGTTCAATTTTAAATCAACTTTTATTAAATGAGGAATATTAAAACTTCCGACAAAACCAAATATGCACGACAGTTCATGGTAATCTTAAATAATTAACCAACACTTAGTATTTCAGTACGTAATAATCAGTATTACCTACTATCCTTTAAAAATAATCTACTCTTATATATTTTTGATTAATTTTTTAATTTTCATTATTATTTCTAACAATTACAAAAATTCGTAGCATGTATATTTTTTTAGAAAATCCAAAGCATGCATATGCAGGTTTCCTGGGACATGGCGGTCAACAAATTGTTCCCTATGTGCTGATTAGATAAGTCATTTCTATTTCTTAATTTATTTTTGTATTGTTTAGGAATTCAAGAATTACGTATTTTAAAATATATTGTCAGAAAAAATAGAGAGGGATAAAAATACCCCAATTAGTGAGTTTGAAAGAGAAGTAATATTGTTTCTGATCAAAGAATATAAAAAACAGATCGGTCTCTTCTGAGTATCGTAATTCAAATTGTGTATTCTTGTTTTATTAAAGAGTAAATTAACTATGGTCATTATTAATTATTAAGTTCAATTTATTTATTTTTTTTGTAGCGTAACGAAGTGGTATATACGTTCGTACATAAATAATTATTACAGCTCTTTATTTGTATGTATATATATATATATATATATATATATATATATATAAATTATAATAATCCATAAATACAACAATGAACAAATACAAAAACTCTTTTTAGATATCTAAAATTTCTTGACTCTATAGTGGTATTTTTAATAGTGTTTATTTCAGTTAATGTAATATAATAAAATTATTGGCGATATATTAGTTTTATTGTCATGGTATTTCCCCATAATTCTTGTTAAGATCATATCGACTTTCATTAAAATGAGTTCACATATTTTTAAGTATCATA
Organism: Parnassius smintheus behrii; assembly: GCA_036936625.1. Lineage (NCBI taxonomy): Eukaryota > Metazoa > Arthropoda > Insecta > Lepidoptera > Papilionidae > Parnassius > Parnassius smintheus. The sequence continues at coordinate 20,764,470 of JAUPFT010000031.1, forward strand.
AAACATTATTAAAAATTAAACTAACAAAACAGGGGCCCTTGCTTTGTGCAGTGGAATTTATTTTATTTCTAATTACTTAAAATCACTTTCAGTAATACTTATACATATAATCATTTATTTAATAACAACATTAATATTTATCAAAGCATATAAACCTAGCATACACGGCTATAAAAACTAATAACGTTACTTGGTAACATAAACTTAATACCTACATGAATAGAATAGTAATATGTACATTAAGATATCAGTAATATTCATATATTAATTGAAATATTATATCACTTGACGAATATATTCATATTAACTAATATTGACAAATATCGGTATTACTACTAGCCCTCGGCAAGTGCAGTCGGCGACTGCCCGTTCCACGCCCCGCGCGCCTCTCAAGGCCCCCGCACACATACAGACACCCACACATAGCCGCAAGCGATTTTACGTGCACACATGCTTAAGTGTCGTTTCTTTTCGCGTAGTGTATATATTCTTTGGCGTAGGTAACCTATCTACACCTTTTTACTTATAATATCATTGATTCTGACACAGACTTCGTAGGTACAATAGATCTATTTTTACAGTTAAAGTTAACAAATTTTGTAGTTAAATTAATATTATAATAACAATTTTCACTACACATTTTATTTTTAATTTTATTCCATTACTCGATTTTTTTACTGACTTACTTACTTTACAAACTTGCGAAAAGCTTATTGTATTTGTAGTCTTTTATTGTGCGTAAAAATCAAAAAACGTGATGAAACTTATAAATAACAGTGTGCTAATAAATTTAAACAGTTAATAGACAAAACACTATTTATATATTTATTTATGGAGGACTATTTGTTATGTTTATAAAACCATGTTTAACGTCTTTTGAATTGTAATATCCGAACGTGGCTTTTTTTTTAAGATTAGGTATAAAATAAACACTTGACTTCACGCGTCTTGTTGTTTTAGGAGTTTTGTATTTTATTTAAATTTGTTATATGTAGTTAATGTTTGCACATACTAATTTATTATTTACTTTGTTATATGTAGTTAATAATAATGGCAGATTTCATGGAAAAGTAACTAACTATATTAAAGCAAGAGTTTTGATTATTTTTCAGTCAGTAAGTATATTCATTGTATATTGATACTGATTTACTGTGTTAAATAATGAATATTGTTTATTTTTAAGAAATGGTGATTTATCGAAACCAGAGAGTTTGCCGCAAGGGCACTATTTGTGTTTTAAAAAGTGGAAAGAGCTAGGTATGTGAATTGCTTCACAGCCAAAGAGTCAAAAACAAAATGCGAAAAGTAAGTTCTAGTTTTATTGTTCTAAAACTTTCAACATAAGTCAACAGTGCTTACGTAAAGTTTTAAATGTATGGCTTATTTCATCCTAGTGAGAATTTTGAGTTCGTCGTCATTTTATTTGGTTTGCTTAAAGAGTGTGAAGTGATTTTGAATAGGATGCTTTAACATAAATAGAACATTAGTAGGAATCACTGTACAAACTTTTTTATATGTATATACGAATACAAATAACTTCAGAATAAGATTATTAACTTGTTATTTTAGAGGGGAAGAATCTGTAAAAAATAATAAAACAGTCTATACCTGCGGAACCACATACTAGGTACCTGAAATTCCTACTACTGATACATCTTCAACTTCAAATGTAAGTACTAGTAACCCTATATATTGACTTAAATAAAAAAATGAGTATAATTTCATAGTAATAGTAGTGTTTAATCAGGAGACCTGTTTATTTATAAAATTAAATAAATTATAATAACTGCTTATAATTCAAAATAGTCAATATATCTTTCAAATTTTAAATATTTTAAATAAAATAAAAAGGAAATAAATATGAAAGTAATAAAGAAAATTATGTAAAAAGTTCAAGCTTTTAAATTGATTATTTTCATAAAATAAGGGTGACACACGATTACACAATCCACCAGTAAGTGGATGCTGGGGCCCATAGACATTCTACATTATATTTATCCTCGGTTAAGAATCAAAACGCAGATGAGTTGTCACCCCTGAGGACTAAGATGGAATGCCTCTTTTTCAGTAAAAAAGAATCTCTCTGAATCTCTGCACTCACCATACGAAACACAACAGTATTAAGCTGCTGTTTTACGCTGGTATTCTGTGAGAGCATGGTCCTTCCCCGGTTGAGCCAACCTATTCGTTCTACAACCATAATATGGTTGCAGCGTTGCTCTACCACGTATAAAAGAACGATGAAGACTACAATCGTCATGGCTGCAGCAAGGATCCGTACTTATCTCCAACTAGTCCCAGTTTCCTAACACCACCCAACTTCCTAACACCTTCCAGATCACCAACACCGCCGAAATCTCCAACTATCCTCAACAGGCATCCCACCCCACAACCTCCATTTTAGCGTCGCCAACCCAAAAATAAACTATTTAGATCATTACAGAAATATGTTTTAAGTGTAGGGAATATAAGGGATGATAATAGATTAGAACAAGAGAGGATTCAACAGGGAAGACATTGAGCTTCGACAACGTGATACTGAGCTACTGTTCCAAGCTTAGAGTGATAATATATAGTGCCCGGATGACCGAGCTTTGCTCGGTTTTTTTAAGATACATTTATATACAAATTACATGAATAATAGTTTTTGATCTTATTGACATAATAGAAAAAACTGAACTGGTTATTTGAATAAAAAATCATGAGTGCAATTAGTTTAATTAAAATTTTCGTATTTTTTAAAAAATACTAAAAAAGGGCTCGAAATAATAGATTTTCTCACAAAAGAAGGGAACTTGAAAAAAAAGGAAAAAAAGTCGGACCCAAGACGGGACGCGAACCACGGAACTCCGATAACACGTCCGAACAACATCCCATCTGAGCTATTACGATCGTTGGTAAGCTGTCAAAATTTACCTTCTTATATTGTAGCAGTTTTTTATTGCCTGAAAACACGGACAAAAGGACATTTTCTAAAAATAAATCCTAGCTAGATCGATTTATTGCCCCCAAAACTCCCTGGACACTAAATTTTATGAAAATCGTTGCCGTTTCCGAGATCCCTATTATATATATATATATATATATATATATATATATATATATATATATATATATATATATATATATATATATAATACATATTATTTCACTGATCTTTTTTACAGAATTTTTTAAACTATTGATGTACTTTTTATTTGAACTTAATATTAATAGCGGTAAAAATAGAATATTTTTAAAACTAAAGAGGTAAGAACGAAACCAAATGAAAACATTATTCAAACTATCTACATAAACAACACAATAGAAAAACAAATTAATTATAAAAAAGTTGGATTCAATAGAAACAGAACATTTTTTTTAAAATTCAATATATATACAAACTATCTACATAAACAACACAATAGAAAAACAAATTAATTATAAAAAAAGTTGGATTCAATAGAAACAGAACATTTTTTTTTAAAATTCAATATATATATATATATATATCAATATATATTTCTAAAGTCATTCTTATGTTTATTGTACCACTGGACCGGAAAACCCTTTGTTCCGGAGAGAATCACTACGAAACCCGCGGGAAATTTAAAAACACAATTAACTGTACGAATCATATTGGAAATAGTTTAGTAGCGGTTTCTCATCTCCAGGGGTTGTAGTATTCACATGTTATTATAACCCTTTTTATATAAATTTGCTTTTTTTTTACTTGGCAGTGGATTACATAGATTATAATTATAGTATGCAGCTACCGCGCTTGATAAGTGAGCCGCAGTTTTTTATACATCAATTGTTATAATTATGCTGCTGGGCTGCTGCCCATCTCCTGCTTTGGTTCCCACCGTCGCTTCTTACGACTGAAGATATAGGTTAGTATGTCCACTCTTTTTTGTCTTTTACCGTTAAACTTACAACTTGCACATTGAGAGAATTAAATTCATTTCCGCAATAAAACAAACGTTCAGTCTCTTTTTGCGGCGAAATATACGAAAATCCATATCCATACGGAATTCATCTATGCAAAAAAAATAACACCCGGTATCTTGTACGTTATAAAAAATCTGTAAGAATTTAATTATTTTTTTTTTAATTTAATGCGAATAGAGAAATTAAAAAAGCCATAAATAAGAATGCAAGAACTTTTGCTTTATGACTCTCAGCGTTTGATATGGGGAACCTGATAAAGGTATTGGCTATTACTTATTGACTGTGAAGTGCCTACGTAACTTGTGAGACACATTTGCTAACACTTGTTTAGCCTAAGTTCTTACCCGTATCGAATAAACTTTGATAAGAGCCTGTTGCGTGAAATGATAAAGCACAAGTAAACTAAGGCGTAAATGAAAACAAAAAATGGAGCATAGGAACATAATAACTACATAAGGCACATTAATTTTGAGCATAACTTTTTATACCCTAAGCTCTGAGCTTATTCTTTTACTCTCTCTCTCTCTCTCTCTCTCTCTCTCTCTCTCTCTCTCTCTCTCTCTCTCCCTCAAGTTTTTTAAGAGCAAAATTGATGTCAAAGAATTTAAATACATTATTAGTTATTCAGTATCTTTATGTAATTCCAATTCAGAAATATCTATAGGGTGTATTCAGTTTGCTGTTGAGTAAACACCACTGCAATGGTTTAGCCATTTTTAATTTAAATAGCTATTAAAATAAAATAATTATTATACAATTAAATAACTAAAGTTAGGGTACTAATTAATCATCGAGATGATCTTGAACTACTAATTTAGTTCAATGTAATTAATACTTTAAATAGTAAATTTACGTACCTTAATTCTCGTCTTTGCTTTCTTGCCTCGACTGCTAAACGCCACACGTAAAAATAAAAAGCCGTGGATCTCATTTAATTTAAACTTCAATTAATAAAAATTACAGAGAAAATTAAAACTTACAATTAGACTTCACGATAGCGTCGTCTCATTAGTTTATTATTTATTATAATAAATTTCCGTTTTATCATTGACATTTTATATTATGTTATTAAGAAAACTAGAAAAAAGTTACAATTACGAACCCCATTGCATTAGATTTTATGAAATATTTGCGATAATCTGTAATGCAGAACCGTACCTTACGTGTTTCCCAGAGCGCACTTAAGAGGATAGAGTAAGTCAGCTCAAATTCTAATTTCGTCCCCACTTGCCCGCGCGTCGTATGCTATGTACCGACATGTTTGTAATCACTAATACTGTAAGTAGAAAGGTCGTTAGACACTTATTTCATTAGGTTTATCATATTTATGCCTGTTTCTTAACGCCAAGCCAGACGCTTCTTATTTTTATCACGGTTATTTCCCATTTTAATTTTACGTCATATTGTTGCGTAATCTATATTCTGATCGTAAGCGACACAACCTCCCCGTCCAAAGGCCGAGGCGAAGTGACCGTGCTGCAGGAATCACGCTTCAAAAGGCCAATAGTTTAGATAATTTCTTTTTACAGTAAAAATAAAGGTATTTAAAAAAAAGTAAATAACATAAGCACTGCTTTATAGTTAGTTCTGTTAGTAAGCAAGGTTTCATGATCTTATTTAAAGTATTTTATGAATAACAGCGGTTTATTGTTTATTTTGGAGGTAACTTTAGATTTTTTTTCTATCGAGAAAATTTTACGAAATCGTGTTTTCGTCTAATATAATCCTTAACATTAATCCTCAACTTTACCTTATATTTATTTCAAAATTAATGCTGCAATATTTTCGGCATAACGAAGGATCTTGCTAAGCCATTTGACATTATATTTTCCCTTAAATGTTTTTATGTTAACCATTAAATTGGTGTGTCCTTTCAAACGATTTTGACCGAGACGACAAATTCAGAACGAATCTATCAACTGCGCACTGTACACATAACTAAAAGTACCCGGTTGACCGACCTTTGCTCGGTATTTTTCGCTCGGTTTTTTTTAATTATTTTTTTAATTATTTTTATTTTATAGAATAGGGTGATAAACGAGCACATAGTCCACCTGATGGTAAGTGGTTGCTGCTCCCCACAGACATCTACATCTATCCTCCATTATAGGTAAATCAAAATGCAGATGCGTTGTCACCCGTGAGGACTGAGATGGAATGCCTCGTTTCCAGTAAAAAGGGTCTCCGATTCTCTACACTCACCATACGAAATACAGCAGCATTAAGCTACTATTTCACGCTGGTATTCTGTGAGAGCGTGGTCCTTCCCCGGTCGAGCCGACCCATTCGTGCTACAACTATACTGCTTATATAACTACAGCATGGCTCTACCACGTAAAAAAATTTTTTGATTCGTGTGTTTTGGAAATTATATTTGGATACAAATTACATACTGATGAAATACGAATAATATTTTTTGATCGTAGCGACATAATAGAAAAAACTGAACTGGTTATTTGATTAAAAAATCATGAGTGCAATTAGTTTAATTTAAATTTTCGTGTTTTTAAAAAATACTAAAAAAAGGGCTCGAAAAAATAGATTTTCTCAAAAAAGAAAGGAACTTGAAAAAAAAATTTAAAAAGGTCGGTCGGCCGGTCTGGGCTCGAACCATGGTATTACGATTTTGTGACTGCCCAATATACCATTTAAGCTATTTGTAATCATTAATAAACCGTTAAAAGTTTACCTTCTTATTCTAACGATATTATAGCAGTTTTTTATTGCCTAAAAACACGGACAAAAAGACATTTTCTAAAAATAAATCCTAGCTAGATCGATTTATTGCCCCCGAAACTCCCTGCACACAAAATTTTATGAAAATCGTTGGAGCCGTTTCCGAGATTCCGATTATATATTTATATATATACAAGAATTGCTCGTTTAAAGGTATAGGATAAGCCCTATGACTCAAACTGTGATTCCTACCTTGGTCTCTGAAATATTAGTCGAATACTGTGACCACTGGACAATACAATACGCCAGTAACTGCTTACTAAAACACAGGTCGTAATCTCTTGACAACTTTGAATACCATTAAGTTAAGTTGTCGTCAAAGGTCAGTCATATAGTCAGACGTTTTATTAATTTTATGTTGAGTTATACATAAGCTCCAAAAATACTTATTACTACTACTGGAACTGGATTTATTTGATTCCTAAATACTACAGAGTAAGTTTTAAAAGCATTTTTCGAAGGTAATGATGTACGTAGTCACGGAATGGGAGAATTATTGTCGTATCAATTCCATTTAAGGGTACGCCCTTAAAACGACTTTTGTTACAAATAATGGTTTCGTTTTCCCGCAAATGTATATTTTAGTAGTGTATAATTGTCCACGTTCCTCTAACTGGAACATAAACCAATAGTAAATGTTGATTACATCAATATTATTCACAAAATGCACTCGCCATGCCAAACAAACTGAAAGTTTTGACAATTATAACTGATAATAAATAGAATGTACATTTAGGAAAATAAAAGAGTCCGGAATTTGCCTTTACCAACAAACTAAAGTACATGTTGGTAATATAAAATAACGATACCTTAGGCATTCAGCATTTAATCGGATTATTTGTTTTTGACTCTCGTTACGTGTTAAAATAATTTATATTATAAATACCATTAACTATTAAATAAAACCAACTTTACGGATTTTATCGCGTTTTGTGTGTGTTTGAATGATTCCTTAGATGGTTTATATTCACATTTGGTTCCGATAGGTGGCGCAGCTGTCGAGATCCAGATATCACCCGTTCGAATTCAGGTTGGATCTCTAGTTTTATTTATTATATAATCCCAAATATTATGGTTGTAGCATGAATGGAGATTAGGTTGGCTCGACCGGGGATGGACCACGCCCTCACAGTATATCAGGGTCAAATAGCAGCTTAATGCTGCTGTGTTTCGTATGGTGAGTGTGGAGAATCGGAGACCCTTTCTACTGCAAACGAAGTACTCCATCCTCAGGGGAGAAAACCCATCTGCATTTTTATTCTTAACTGAGTATAGATGTGGATGTCTACGGGCCACAGCATTCACGTACCATCAGGTGGACTGTGTGCTCGTTCGTTACTCGTAACAATAAGAAAAAACATATTTACAGACTGCAGATTCAACCGCCAGTGCTTCACGTTAGCTATGTATTTTTTGCGCGAGTTATTATCGGTCTTTTTGGTAATTCTATGTAAGAGAGACCATATTTGCACACGTTTGTACGCTTCTGCATCTTTTGGAGGGATATTTCTCTTGGCGGACGGATTAAGGGGAAATATAATCTCAAATGGCTTAGCAAGATCCTTCGTTATGCCGAAAATATTGCAGCATTAATTTTGAAATAAATATATGGTAAAGTTGAGGATTAATGTTATGTTAAGGATTATGTTAGTAGAAAACACGATTTCGTAAAATTTTCTCGATAGAAAAAAAAATCCAAAGTTACCTCCAAAATAAACAATAAACCGCTGTTATTCATAAAATACTTTAAATAGGATCATGAAACTTTGCATACTAACTGAACTAACTATAAAGCAGTGCTTATGTTATTTACTTTTTTAAAATACCATATTTTCACTGTAAAAAGAAATTACCTAAACTATCGGCGCGTAAGCTTGATTCATGTCGCCCCGTTAGTATCGTTCTGGCTTTTGAAGGGAGAAGTTGTGTCGCTTACGATCAGAATACACATTACGCAACAGGGCGACGTAAAATTAAAATGGGAAATAACCGTAATAAAAATAAGAAGCGACTAGGTTGGCGTTAAGAAACAGGTATAAATATGATAAACCTAATGAAACAAGTGTCTAACGACCTTTCTACTTACAGTATTAGTGATTTCAAACATGTTGGTACATAGCATACGACGCGCGTGCAAGTGGGGACGAAATTACAATTTGAGCTGACTTACTTATATCCCCTTAAATATAATTAATCATCACAAAAAACAAATTCAATTAAATAAACTGATTTATCTAAGAATTCAAGATTTTTCATCAATATTTTATATCAATGAAAAGTGTAGTGGTAAATAAGTTATTCCTAAATAAAGTAAGTTATTTTAACCTTGAAATTATTTACTGAAAAGGTAAAGCAGTAAGAAGATGTAGACCATTTGTCAGATAAATAAGAAACTACTTTAGGACCCTCAACTAATTTCATGTCTAATAGCGATCAGTATTGTGATGAGCCTACCAAGCAAATACGAGCAAATTTCGCCCTTCACGAAAACACAATTACATCTATAATGGCCTACACGTTCCCCACACATGTCACGCAAAACGTGTTGCCTTGTGTACGTCAGTCACACACCTCGCAAATTACTCTGTCGCTGAAAGATAATTTTGCTACGTGACTCGTACAATACAGACTGTCAACTGACGAGAGGTTATTTCAAATTTACAATTTTAGGTGAAAATATACAAAAAGCTTTGCAGCAAATTTAAACAATGCCTATATTATTTCCCTTTCTAATCCAAAACAAATTTTGTATAAGATGCTTTTTATATGACAAAGTGATTTTATGTGTAAATTATACTTTATTATATATATATATATATATATATATATATATATATATATATATATATATATATATATATATATATATATATGTGTGTGTGTAAATTAATCATGATATAACGAAAAAATATCTAGGATTGCCCAGCCGTGATACATTATACATTGGCTATATTATTATTTACGTTACTATTGTAAATAAGTACTAATCGTAGATATTGACAGGTTTAATAGAAGTTCATTTTCTTATATTGTGACCAATAACGTAATATGTCCTTGGGAAGAAACTCATTTTATTATAAGGTTTTACTGCATTAACTGCCAATGGGTTGTTAATTTCTACAATAGACCGTGGCGTATTGTTTCTGACATGAATAACTCCGAAAATATAATTTATTTATTTGATCGTACTGAGTTTTGGTGCTCTCGCCGCGAGTTTATTTTTATGATCACTATCTTAAGGATGAGTGCGAACTCTTTACCTAATCTGTACAAAATTACTGCAAAACTAACTGCAAAACCAAACATAATATCATAATTTAACAAAAATAGCCTTTCACAAAAATGAATCTAGTTAAGTAGAGAGTAATTTCGTACAGATTAGATACAATAGTCGCACTCATCCTTAAGATGCAGTGAGAGCACCAAAACTCTACACGATCAAGTAGGTAAATAAATTATATTTTCGGAGTTATGTCAGCAACAATATGCCACGGTCTATTGTATAAATTAACAACCTATTGGCAGTTAATGCAGTAAAACCTTCTATTAAAATGAGTTGCTTCGCCAGAACATATTAGGTTATTAGTCACAATATAATAAAACAAACTTCTATGAAACCTGTCAATATCTACAATTGAGTCCATCTTCCTGTACTCAATCAGAAGGTAACTTATACTCAAACAGAATTATGGGTTGCTTACGAAATACCTAACAAGATTTTTTTTAGGCAGATTAGTACCAAATGTAAAATGTTAAAATATAGTGCATCATGAAATAAACCGATAAGCCGACGTCCGCATCTTCATTTATAAAAATATAACTAAATTCAAAAATACGGGTGTCAAATATCATTCAGTATGAAAGTTTTAGGATATTCGGAAGTCCATATTATGTGTAGGTAAATTTAAGGTTAACAAAACAAGTTTAAAGTAAAATTACTAGTACCAAGCGCAAAGAGAATTACGGTCACGGCGGCCTGCATCAACGGAGACTAGCCTCGGCGCAAGACAGGATTATAGTGCCCAAGTGTATGCGCAAGCTCTATTCCCTCACTCTCATAATCCGATGGGACGGTAAACCGACACGACCGGAGAGAGATCAGGCGCAGGACCAACGGTTTTACGTGATTTCCGAGGCACGGGGGTGATACACCGCCAACTTCTTGACTCCAGGCAGCTATTGAGAATAACTCGACAGAAAAACTCAATATATGATTTTTTTGGCCCGACCCGGGATTCGAACCCAGGACCTCACGATCAGCAGTCGCACTACTACAACCACTGGACCAACGAGGCAGTCGTAACCATATATCACCAAATACAAGTAACACGTTGGCAACGGTGATGGAACCGCAATGTCGCATCTCCTAATTTTGTGCGGAAGTCAAATACGGCCATAAATGAAAGTATTCACAAATCGACAGCAGCGCTATTATTTTTGCAACGAAAATTAGCGGAACTACGTAAATATTCAGTACAGCAAGATTGGAAGAAAAATGACGTCCAATTTTGTTTTTAGATTTTGATATTTCTGTGATCAGCATAACAATTTGCGAACATTGCGCTAAGCAATGATGTATTATAAAGTCTCCTATTTGACGTCCGTATATTGGACGCCGTAAGCAGGTTGATGCTACATTACATTATAATATGCAAAATTGGCCATAGTGGACGTACAAAAAGTTACGGGATGCATATATATATACAGGGACAGAGGATGGGCAGCAGCCTCTGCTCGATAACATCCCGAAACAATTAAAAACTGCGCTTGACAACTATGGAAATAGCTGCCATAGCTACCACGCTTGACAGTCAGTAGAGTTGGCGACTCTACGCCAGCGCTTGACTACAATTCCACCTGATGGTAAGTGATTGTTAACATACATATTATTTAAAGGGTGATTATATTGCATTATTTCTGTATTTACACCTCTGTAATGATAACCTATTATTATTTGCTATATAAATCGATATTGTTTAAAAAAGGCAAAATATCGATATAAATATCGATACCGCATTTATCTATGACCAATTGTCTTTGAGAACTGTTATAGCGGATCTTAGGATTAGTTCATTCATTCTTTCCTGTATAGGATAGTTATATATTCTTTGTTCATTCCATAGACAGGGCATTTTCGTGTTGTAACCTCCAAGAGAGTAACTTGTGCGGAATAAATCTGTGTAAATCTTTTAAATCCGAGTTTATTTTATTAATCTAAAAGTAAACTTTACATCTCAGAAGTGGGATAAACAAGACCCATAGTGTATTTATACTAAAATTCAAGTATTTACGTTTTTTTTTCTCCACGTGTCATTTTTAAGACAATTAAAAAAAAATATATGAATAACGAAATAGAAAACGACGATGGTCGTAGGAAGTCACGATCACGTCATCGCAAGAGAAAAAATTCTCACCGTGAATCAGAAAGTAGATCCAAGCATAAAAAACATCATAAAAATCGCCGTGACAAAGAATCGAACAAAAGGCGATGTAATACACATTCTACGGACTCAGATGGAAGCCGTCAAGATAATGTCACTCGTCGTCAACGCGCGAGATTAAGTGAAAGTGGAAGACGTCATTATCGCACACTAACTCCAACTAGGAGCGGAACTCCTTGTCGCGAACCGGCGGGTGGTTGTACGCACGAACGTAGATCCCGTAAGCGTCATCGTGATGATCTACAAGAGAATCTCCAGCCTCGTGTGTCTGAAGGAACAGGAGAAACGTCGCGTCGCAAACCATCGACTGAAGCAGGTAGCAATAGTACATTACATATCTTATCGGAGTTAGTAAAATGTTTGTCATCTACCCGCCCCGATGGTAATAAGTTTCCTACGTTAGGCAATGTGGTGCCCGAATTCGATCCTATGATTAAAAGTCAAACAGTACATATGTGGTTGAATAAAGTGGACGAGTGTGCTAAGTTATATAAATTGGGTGATGACCAAATCATACATTATGCTATACCTAAGCTGTCAGGGGTAGCTAGAGTATGGTACCAAGCGTTACCCACTATGTCGTCCTCGTGGTCTGATTGGAAAACAAAACTTATTGAATCCTTTCCCAGTAGTGACGATTATGCCGAATTGTTGACCGAAATGCTGTCTAAACGAGTGAGATATAACGAGTCCCTAGAGCTTTATTTTTACGAAAAATTAAATTTATTAAACCGTTGCGAGATCGAAGGTAAACGTGCCGTTGATTGCATTCTTTATGGTATAGAAGATCGTTTGGTTAGGTTGGGAGCTAAGGCTTCCAAATGCCAGGAGCCTGAACAAATTTTAGAATATTTTCAGTCAATTAAACAGCAACCCCGTGATTACAATAAGGGAAGGAGCGTTCAAGATAAAAAAACGGCCTTCGCTAATAATACCCCATTAACTAGTCAGAGGCAGTCGCGTACTACATCTAATTCGAATATTATTTGCTATAACTGTAACGAATCGGGGCATTATAGTTATGAATGCACGAAAAAGACTGTAAAATGCACGAATTGCTATAGGTTAGGCCACTTAGCCGAAAAGTGTACAAGGGTTCAAACCGATTCCAAAAATAAAAGTGATAGTTTACATGAGGAAAACGTCATACAATATTGAGTACAGAGCCGGGTCACGAATGGCACACGTTGATGCCCTAAGTCGTAGCCCTGTGGACGAACCCTCTACTGAAGATGAGTCGCGGGTGATTGATGTTTTACAAATTGATGTAAAGGACTGGATCGCTACAGTTCAGAGTAACGATGATGAAATTAAAGGCATTAAGGAGGTACTGCAAGATAGTCGCACGAAATCTGTTGCAGACATTTATAAAAATTATCAGTTAAAAGGAGATCATGTTTACCGTATAGTTGATAATGGTATCCGCTGGGTAGTTCCAAGATCAGTAAGGTGGCAAGTATTACGAATGAACCACGACGAAGTAGGACATTTCGGTTTTGATAAGACTATTAGTCGTCTGCAAGGTATGTTCTGGTTTCCCAAAATGAGGCGTTTTACAAAAAATACGTAACATCGTGTCTTGAATGTGCGCATCATAAGGCCCCGGGTGGAAGGAAAGAAGGCATGCTTCATCCTATCCCCAAAATTGAAGTACCATTCCATACACTACATGCCGATCATTCAGGCCCTTTCGTACGATCTCGAAGAGGCAACACTTATATTTTGGTTATTGTAGATGCTTTTACAAAATTTATAAACATTAAACCGGTTAGGAACACAAAATCCACAACCGCAATTAAAATATTCCGCGAACATTTTAGTTATTTTGGAGTCCCATCTAGACTAATAACAGATAGAGGTACATGCTTTACGAGCGCAAAATTTAAGTCGTTCACGAAGAGTTTAGCTTTGAAACATATATTAAACGCAGTTGCCACACCGAGGGCCAATGGACAAGTAGAAAGGTATAATAGGACGATAACGGATGCTTTAAGTACTAAATGTCATGGTAAGAATGATAACACCTGGGATGAGTATGTCGCTGATATACAGTTAGGGATGAACACAACTGTAAACAGAGCAACTGGCAAAAGTCCCTCAGAGTTATTATTTGGTTATAAACTTATGAATGTTTCAGAGACTATCCTCGGAGATGTTATAAGTTCAACAATTGAGTATACACAAGGAGAAAAATTAGTGGAAATGAGATCCGCAGCGAGTGATAGAATAGAGAAGCAACAAGAAAATTCAAAAAAGGCATTTGATGAACGAAGGAAGCACGCAACAAAGTATAAAGAAGGCGATTTAATTAGGATTGAGAGAACAGTCGTTGATAGAGAACACTTAGGTAAATCAAAAAATTATTACCAAAATTTAATGGCCCGTACAGGATTAAGAAAGTACTACCGAATGATAGGTTTCTTGTTGAGGATACACCTTTATCGAGAAAAGGGAAAAGACGATACGAAAACGTAGTAGCGCTGGATAAAATACATCCTTGGTTAAATTATAAAGAGATCTCAAGCGGAAGCGAGAACGACCATAGTGATTATGCCAATGGTACCGACTAAAGTAATGAGTAAATTAAATAATTAAAAAAAATCATATTTTATAAATTTCTTTATGTATTTGTGACATTTTGTCGTTTAGAAAATGGTGATTGACCTTAGACTTAGGAATAACTAGTGTATGATGAAAGTACGGAAGGTTACAGATCGAAGTAGACTATTCTGTAGTGATAAAAGATGTAGTAGATGTGTATGGGTCGTGAGCGGTTAGTGTTGTCGCACAGATAATCGCAGATCATGACAGACTGTATACTTCTACAAAATGACATAGGCTATGAGCGGTCAGTGAAGAACTCACAGATGATCGCAGATCATAGCAGACTATGCATGAGTGTTAACGGCTTGGTCGCGAGCAGAATAACTAGTGTATGATGAAAGTACGGAAGATTACAGATCGAAGTAGACTATTCTGTAGTGATAAAAGATGTAGTAGATGTGTATGGGTCGTGAGCGGTTAGTGTTGTCGCACAGATAATCGCAGATCATGACAGACTGTATACTTCTACAAAATGACATAGGCTATGAGCGGTCAGTGAAGAACTCACAGATGATCGCAGATCATAGCAGACTATGCATGAGTGTTAACGGCTTAGTTGCGAGCAATCAGTGAAAACTATTCACAGATGGTTGCAGATCGTAACAGACTACGCCAATATGTAGTGTTCATTTATTTACTTAGTGTTTAATTTTTACACTTGCCTTCCTATTTATATAAGGTATAAACACTAGCTGTATTACTGTTTAAATTGTATAACGTCTCTACATATTATAACGTAAATTGTACGAAACCAATCATGTTATCTTTGTAATAGATCAAGTGAGAGGACTCACTTGTTGGAGGATGGCCGAGTTGTTAACATACATATTATTTAAAGGGTGATTATATTGCATTATTTCTGTATTTACACCTCTGTAATGATAACCTATTATTATTTGCTATATAAATCGATATTGTTTAAAAAAGGCAAAGTATCGATATAAATATCGATACCGCATTTATCTATGACCAATTGTCTTTGAGAACTGTTATAGCGGATCTTAGGATTAGTTCATTCATTCTTTCCTGTATAGGATAGTTATATATTCTTTGTTCATTCCATAGACAGGGCATTTTCGTGTTGTAACCTCCAAGAGAGTAACTTGTGCGGAATAAATCTGTGTAAATCTTTTAAATCCGAGTTTATTTTATTAATCTAAAAGTAAACTTTACATGATGATACATCCGAAGATGGTATAGCGCACTGACTTAACTAACTTAAAAGCCTATTTACTCTTGCCTTTAAGAAGCCCACATGGTAATCGGATGGAAAGTCAGATGCTGGCCACTTATAACACTCCTCAGCTGTACGCATGTCGAACGATGAAGCAAAAATAATAAAAACGCAGATACTGCCGTCCACCTCCTGCTCCAGGCAGTGGAAATTGTTACACCGCCCAAACAAAGCTATGTTTATAGCAATAATCATGAGATTTTATTAAGCCATCATATTTAATATAAAAAGTATTAAAATGGTTACTCGACTTCAATTATTATAATTACATAGTTTCAAATTTGTAAACGTTAATAATTTAATACAATATTTATTATGAAGACGAAGATAAGACGTGGCGATAAGACAAGGTACGAGTATTTAATTGAATTAAAGTTGTATTTTGCGAGAAGTAATTAAATTAAAGACGTGAAAATTTATTAACTAAGATCGCAGAGGCTATTACTCTGGATATTGGCTAGTTTAGAAGTAAAACACGTGTCGTATCATGGACTATAGGGTGTTTTCAATAATTTTGGTTAGTTTAGTGTTGAATGCAGAGGTGTTGGATGTCGTGGGTCGATTTTAGTAGTCGCACTGATAGAGCACGCATTTGTGGATGGAGAGAGGGAGGGGCTCTTAACTTGGTAGTAACATATTGTATTTTATGTGGATCTTGGTTAATTAATTTTTACATCTCCAATTTAAGGTAGAGCTGAAGTAGCTTAGGGGTTAACTGCTAGTCGTAAATTTCATATTATGCGAGGTAATTTCAAATTTAACATCGTGTTATAACATGCATGTTTGAGGAATAAAACAAATTCGAGTATATGTGAAGTCCGCTAATACAGACTTATTATTCCGTAATCTTCTTAAAAATAAGTAAGAAACCTGTGCCCAGCAGTGGTGCGTGGGCAGCAACTTTACTTTTTTTAATTTATCACAAGAACCAAGTATTTACTAGCTGGTACAGTTCAATTCTCTGTATACCTTTTACAGCTTAAATAAAAAAAAAACAAATAAGGGGACTACGATTTGGGTCCAGAATCAGGCATTTTCGTTTTTGGCTCTAAGCTAACATTAATTGTGAATATGAGACATTTTGGTCCACTTTATAAACATTGATATTGACGACTTCGTGACGCAATGACTTAGTAATGAGTTACAGTGCTGTGGCGCGCGGGTTCGAATCCCGCACAGAGCAAGAATTTGTATTGCCTACAAATAATTTTTACAGGTTTTTATGTTTGTCCTTGAGCAATTTGTGTTTGTGAACTGCCTTCACGGTACAGGAGAATATCGTAGTGTGGGGGTAACGTTTTTAAAGAAAAATAACTTTGCTACACCCATCTGATCCTATAGAATAGCTATACATCGGTCGTTTTAACAAAAATAATTTGGGTAAATATGACCTTAATTGGTCAAATCGTCATACAGTTACTAACAGCGCTGAAGATTAAATATTAAAAAAGATTAACTTCAATTTTACTACCTAAGAAACGGTGACGTGTAGAATATAACATTTTTTATTCTACAAAGATAACATGTACATAATTCATAACGAAATTTTATTTACTTTACCACTATTTAACAATATTTTTTTTACTTTACCACTGGCTCGGAAAAAAACCTCTGCCGTAGGAAGAACCAGCAAAAATCCCAGCGGGACTAAAAAATGTAAATTATTCAATATGATTGGCTGTCCAAACTATTTACAAAATTTATTTTAGAAACAGTTTGATAGCGACTACCTCATTCACAGGGGTTATTATCAACCATGTATTCATTTATATCATATCAACCCATTTTATACAGTTTTGAGAGACCTTGTATTTTCTGGATCTTAGTTGTGCTAGATTATACATTGCATGTTATGGAGTCGACTAACTGAACTGGCATCACCAGTTTGTGTTTGTTACTAGTGTTTACAGAGTGCATATCACTTTTTACTAAAACTTATATTGTTTTTGTAAACATACATTAAATTTTCGTAAATATACTGAGAGGTCAAAGTTAATACATTTATTTCTTTAAATTTTCCTCCGACAGATTCTCTCGGATTTAGGCACTATATATGTTTAGTAGCGAAATTCCATAAGACAATATGCTATGGAAATAACTGAAATAAACTAATCTAGGTGTCTCGACACTAGTGAGACGTTTTTTTACAGCATAGGCTGCAGAACGAAGTCTGCTTTATATTAAGTTGTATGGAGGAAGAACATATATATATATATATATATATATATATATATATATATATATATATATATATATATATATATATATATAATCTTGGAAAAGGGCAACATAGCTAGTTATCTATTCCTAGAAAAAAGCTCATTGTAATTGTTATTATATTCAGCATCTCTGATAATCAATATTAGTACTCAAATTTTAAGCAGACAATAATGGTTTAATTATCCTAATGGCAAAACCCAGACTTCGGTCGAAATTCCGAAAATCGCGGCAGTAGTGGAACAACTATAAATATCTGAGTAATCGAACGCAAGCTAAATAAAATATTATTTACATGGATTTTTTTTTTGTATAAAATGCAAAGGTGCTTAATTATTTTACTATAGTTTTCAACAATTTTGTTTTTATTTCACTTTTACACTTTTTTTGTATTTAATAAATTTAGCGTGCCTTTACAGCGTATTACCGTAGTCTACACCTTATCGTAGGTATTTTTCATATATTGCCCATAATTTTAATATTTGCCATAGTTGCTATGCTGGGCAGGTAGTTTAGCACTCGCAGTTTATCTTATTTTTTAAAGAATAAGGGTGACAAACGAGCGCACAGTCCACCCGATGGTAAGTGGATGCTGTGACTCATAGACATCTACATTTATCCTCGATTAAGAATCAAAACGCAGATGCGTTGTCACCACTGATTACTAAGATGAAATGCCTCGTTGCCAGTAAAAAAGGGTCTTCGGATCTCTACACTCACCATACGGAACGCAGCAGCATTTAGCTGCTATTTTACGTTGGTATTCTGTGAGAGCGTGGTCCCCCGGTCGAGCCAACCCATTCGTGCTACAGTCATAATTTATCTAGAGCATGGCTCTAACACATGATATGTTCTATTCAGGAAGACTCTGCTACCCATTTCCTAGTTTGTTTACCCCTGTCGCCTTTTCTGTCGGCTTATATTTATAATAAAAAATATTCACTCTATAGTATCATTTTATGGGTTTTCGTAAAATGCGACTGAAGGAAATTTCATCAGGAGAAGGGAATCAGCATCTTCCTGATACCAGCTTGAAAATATAAGATATAAGAGAAATATTACCAACGTAGCATGCCAAACGTTGCAACTATGAGATATAGGTACATATCTATCGTCTTTGAGAGGTATATAAAATCAAATTTGATAATATATTTGAATTCTACTTTCCTAAAATTTGAGTAACATTTTTTATTGAATAATATTTTCTTTTTAAAAATTTTTAAATAATTCAATGTAGCAAAACTTCTGTTCCATAATTTTCAGTAATCTGTTTGATTTGATTCGAAAAAAACTCTGAGTTTATAGCTGGTTCCTCTTAGGATAGAAGACTTTTTCCGAACCAGTGGTAAAAGTAAAAAATGACTTTTAATAAAAATTACTTGTAATATGTATAAGTATATTAAATATTCTATTCTGCATTGTTTGAATCAAAAAATAATATTAGGTACCTCTATATCATCATAATTATTACAGCATTTCACAATATCACTCCTGATACCTACCTACTCTTGTTTAAATTTACCCAAGTGAAATTGTGTAGGTGTGAAGATAATAATATTATGCTTAAAGTATTAGTTAACTTTTAATAGCATTACACTAACGTTATACGAATGAACACAATTTACAATTATTTCGATACGAACAAATTTAGTAAGGTGTATTGTAAATTATTATTTACAGATATTATACGTATATAAATGTATAGGACAAGTTACTTTCAAACGTACTTATTTAAATACATCTTTACAAATTGGAAATATTATATTTTATCTTTACATTTGATAAAACAATAAAATGAATATATTTCTTCCAGCAACCCAGTTTTTAATTTTAAACAATAAAAGAGAGTAAAGCTTAATTTGAAAAGGATAGGCTAAAATATAAATTTATTGATGGTTAAATGAAAGATGTAATAGGTTCTAAAGGTAACTAATGATATCAGGCTAAGTTTTAGAAAATTAAACTTTATAATAATATTTATATGTATAGGTTAACCGTAATCATACTACGTAGTAATTGAATATATCACTAACCTTATTTATATAAAATTGCACAATGTACATTCACAGAATAAATCCATCAAACAGTACGCACAAACTGAATTATACAAAATTCAGCTACAAAACATCACTGTTTATATCAGTCGAAATAACAATGTTTTACTTCGATAAAAATGACATATATTAAACATAAATCAATCGTCAATTCTATAATCCAGTCACAATCAAATGTTTTTTTTTCCAAAATAATTTTCGTAATGAAATATTCAAAACACCGCGTAATAACGCCGCGTATCATGTATAAAGCGGTACAGACACTTCTACGTTTCGCGCCCAGGCGGTGACTGAGGCTATATTGTAAGCTCTGCTCGCCCGGCCAGGCCAGTTGGCAAACACTTGTTATGAACAGACAATCAATTGGGTACAAAACGACAATAACATTTGGAATGAAAAATGGTGAAATTCGTATTACCAGAGAAAAATACAGTACATAACAGATGTTTTTAAGTATGTAATGTCAAACAGTAATCTAGTTACAGCCTATATACGATGCACTGCTGGGCACAGGCCTCCCTCAATTCTGAGAGGGTTTTTGGGTAAGGAAGTGTTCAACACGCTGCCCCAATGCGTGTTGGCGAACTTCACGTCTTCGAATATTTTTTTTGTCTTATTTCTCAGACATGCAGGCTTCCTAACGATGTTTACCTTCACCGCCGAGCACGAGTTAACTCAGCTCTTAAAATTGCAATTAACATTTCATTGCTGCTTATGAGGATTGCTCGCGTACGATAAAATTTACAGCGAACGCCATCCATCTGAGCTACCACGGCTCTTAATCTAATAACGGCTCGTAATCTAATAAATTAAAATTTATTTAATTTAACGAAGCATTATAATATGTACGTTTCTTTTTAATTATTGCTATTTGAATTTCTGAAATTGCGTTTAACTTATTTTAATTCATTGATAGTTATGCATACTACCCTCAAGGAATGCCAAAACAGGAGAGTTCTATGTTCGCCAGTGAAATTGTGACAGACTGAAATAATGTTGACAATATTCACAAAACTTCAATTTTTTTAAACACTTTTCCCCCCGGTAGGATTATCTCGTGTATCGTGTGTGCGTTTACATATTACATATATTGCAGACAAATAAACAGGCGGCACCAAAACAGTAGTTTTAAACAAATAATAAACACTTTGATAAACTTAAAAAAAATAATCACCATGATTAATATTTTTTGGTCTCACGTATATATATTTTACTTATATATATATATATATATATATATATATATATATATATATATATATATATATATATATAATAAATCCCATTAAAATAAAATAAATGTACCCTGGTATTACTTTAAATTTTCAGCTCAAGGATACACACTAAATGTACGAGTATAAACTTAACAAGAGCATTTTAACGTAATATGAAATCTAGTTTAAAATATTTTATATCTAATTTATATTATTGTTTACTGACGAGATCTTATAAATTATATAAATATTTACGTCTACTTAATCTTTGGCTCTTTGGCTCGACAACGACCTTAATCTGAAATCCCTTTTCAACTCCTCGTGCCTCTCATTATTGATCTCTTTCACTCCTTACTACCGGTGCAATAATATTTCCATGCCGCTCATGTATTCGAAAGCTACATATAACTATCTCTATCACACGGCACTGCAGAGCATCAAAAATAAGGTAGAGGCGCCGTACTGTCAATGTGAACTTTCGGAATTAGTTTTTTTTATATATAGATATTAATAAACATAGTGTATGATAATATTTTGATAAAGTAATTATTTTGTTTTTATTTTTAAGAGTATTATAACATGATGATTAACAAATTACTAACAGTGTCTAAATTTATCGTATAAGTCTATGAGAAGTTTCTATAACTTATTTTTATCACTAATAGTGATATTCAATTTTATTTACTTAATACGCTAATATATTATATATTTATCATAAGAGATTGAGAGCCATGGTAGCTCAAGCAACTTGGGTTCCATCCTAATCGCCACCAATATTGCATAAAATATATTATTGCAGTTTTAAGTACTATTAACCACGTGCTCGGTGGTGAAGTAAGCTGGCATGGTAAGTAAGCCAACACGCATTGGAGCAGCGCGGCGGTCTAATTGTTCCATAATCTTTCTGAGTAGGTAATAAAAGGAGGTATGTGCTCAGAAGTGAGACTTATAAGGGGTTTTACATTGTTTTTAACTTTTATAAGAATTTTAATTCAGAAAAGTAATAAAGAAAACGAGAAAATTGTCTCAGGCATCGTTAAATTTTGTTTACATATATCATTTTGGTCTATTTTCCGGAAATACCTTTATACGTCAATGACTGCTTGTTTTTCATTTCAGTCAGATATTTTAAGAAACAGTTGACAGTCAAATCCACACCTATAGAGCGCAATGTCTGATCAACATCATCATCATCATTACAGACTTTCACAAGTCCACTGCTGAACATAGGCCTCCCCCAAGTATTGCCACAAAGCACGGTCCTGAGCCACCTGCATCAATCGACTTCCTGCATGTCTTACCAGGTCGTCACTAAATCTAGGGGTGTGCCACCCGAGAACCTTTTTACCCCATCGGCTATCGGTTCTTCGATCTACATGGCCGGCCCATTGCCACTTCAGCTTACTAATCCATGACCTAGCGTTTTACCAATAACTGCCGCTGCCACGTCAAAATAAACGTTCAATGACTACGTAAGCACTTCAAATGTAATGCAAAATTGTTTGAAACCAGTGGGATCCGGGAAAGGAAAAATGTTTAACATTTTTGTCCAAGCCTTAGCTTTTAATGAGGGTGAAAAACATGTACATATTCCACCTGATTATAAGTGGATACTGTGGCCCATATACATCTACATTTATCCTCGATTAAGAATCAATATGCAGATGACTAAGATGGATTGCCTCGTTTCCAGCAAAAACAATCTCCTGATCTCTACACTCGCCATATCGAACACAGCAATATTAAGCTTCCATTTCACCTTCCTTGCTTCTGCGGCCGCGCCAACCAATTCGTGCTACAACCATAATAAAGCACATGGCATGGCTTTTCAATGTACACAACATTTTGAATTTTCGTTATTCAAACTAAACGCAATCATATAAATTAACCGAGATAAGGTGTAAGTATCAAGCCTGGTCTTGCGTTATTACGCATGAATTTATTAATTCAAAAATTCTACGACGTGGCTAGTAGCTTCAACTTGGTCGACAACCAAGTTGATAAAGGTTTAATCGATACTTTAAAAATAGATGCAGGCCAATATGGTTAAATTATTTCTTGTAGTTGTGATTTGTCGGTACGCATTATTTGGAGTAACCTTTTACATAATAAATATTTAGCGTTGTTTATAGTTTGGTTCTTCATGCTCGAAATAAATCAGGATTCCGAAATTGGTACTATTTAACATAGACTATATTATCTTTGTAATAATAAATGTATACCCATTTTTATAATTATAAGATATATCTTTTAAAGTAAAATGTGGCAAAGTTATTTGGCATTAGATGTTCGTCATAGTGCAGTATTACGCACATTCAGGGGAAGGGTGATAGATATCCTGCAAAGAAACCGCTCAAATTTACTATTCTATTCATTTTTGCATTAGATCATATCAGCAATAGCACAATCATCAGTAGTTAATAAACTTTTAGTATTATGTTATCCAACTCATATAAAGGTAAGTTATATAGGTACCTAATATCTTAATAGCAATTTTTGTCGAAACTTCTATATTGTTTGCGTAACGCGTGGTTTTAAAAATAACCAAACAGACAAAAATATTATTTTGAGTCACATCAATTACAACATTTAGCAATCAAATAATTATAAAAACTTAACTTCATCGTGATAGAGGTAAACTTTATTAAACAGAAAAAAAAAAAAACAAAACAAAAGAAAATAAGAATGGATATAGGACAAAGTTTTGTGGTTTTTTGTCAATTTGAAAGTATTTAGTATTCTTGCGGTGCGTCCAAACTCCTGAACCGGACTGAAGTTGAATAAAACATATGAAACGGTTACGCAAAGGCTATATTTTCAATGAACTGCGTTGTCTTAGAGAACCATAATCATACTAGAACAATTTCACAAATTGGACTTCTTTGTTTACAATTTAGGCACATTTGACTTAAGTAATTTTTTATGTTCTTGAATACCTAATTTTTACAAAATTATACGTTTTTAGGATTGATTTTACAATCATTATTCATTACATAAAAGAGATTCACGAGATATAATAAAAAAAAACAATTTATAAATGAGTTTTATTTTTTTAATTAAATTATTTTTTTGAAATATGACTTATCACGGAATGTACAAAATTATACTATAAAAACTACTACTACTATTTACTAAAAACCTTAACTAAAGAAAAATACTCATCAAGTCACTGAAAATTGTAATAAACACTGAAGATTGGCAAAGTTGCCTCGTTGTATTGCAGGGCTTGATCCGCTGACCAAAAAATCTACTTGTTTTCGGGTCACAGGAGACATTGATGTAACGAGATATCTCTGTACAAATGTCATGTTTCAGGTCCACACAGCCCTAGCGTTTCTACATTAAACGGCTCAAACTTGTATTACTCTTCAAGAGCTGCATATTTACGCACTTGGTTGGACCCGACTACAGCAGTAGCCGCACTACCTTGTGTCTAGTTGCCGAAAGATGCAGTAGCGCTAATGTATCAACATAAGTAGCATCCCATACTAAGATGTGCCCGTTTTCCCATAAAATAAGCGTCATTCCATCCGGCCTCTTCCAATTGTACTGCACTATATCATTAAGCTCTAATATAGCAGGTACGTTGGCACTGGTTAGGGCCCGTCGAATAACATCTTTAATGGCGAGGGATACGACTGACGCCACGCTGGCATGCCAGGCCGTGATGCCCTGGAATGTTGAGCTCTTTACCACAGTGGCAGCATTGAAAATCATTATTTTACCAAATCTCAGGCTGCAAGAGAAAAAAGTACTGTCCAAGAGTGTTTCAATAGAAGATTATTGCAAATCAATTGCAAAATCAGATCAATATAGTGATAACGCTTTCTAATTTATTTTTATTTTTATAAGTAGGTACTTGTACGTAAATAATTTTTGCAGAGGAGACGATCCTGGTTAAGGCACTGTTTCACCATAATGTAGTTAGCCAATCGGTTAAAGCAAGTTAAACGGTTAATGAGTAATATGAACTTTATCATTACAGTCTGTCAAAAGTCCTGCTGAACATAAGCGTACCCGATAGATTGCTTCAAGGGGCTAGTTGCCAGTTGGCTCGCCTGGCAAGCGGACTGGCAACCGAAGGTTTTTATTATTTTGAGTTGTCATGAGGAAAATGTCGTTGCCCATATCCTTTGAAAAAAACTAACATCTGACAGTTGTCAATAAATATAAAGGTATGAATGCAAATTGTGTTTTAGTGGTGAAATCCCCATAAATACACAATATTTGGCGACGAGGGTCTTATTCACGTATTATTGAGTTTAGCAATATTTAAAGTGAAATAGATACAGAATAAAGGGAATGTGTTGTTCGGCAACAGCCTCACATTTGATCATCATATGCAAGAGTGGGATATTTTTAAGAGTCGATTTGTCCAGTTTTGTTTGGCAAATAATTATCATGATGACACTGATAAAACAGGAGTTATGCGAAGAGCTTTCTTGCTTACCTCATTAGCAGAAGATACATATCGCCTAGTACGTGTACTTGGTTTTTCCGTTAAAACTAGAAGATTTAGCTTATAAGACTCTCATTGAAAAGATTGACAACCAGTTTTCCCCAAAGAAATGTACATTTGCGGAAAGATATGTTTTTTATAAAGCAGAACAAAGACCAGGCGAAGATTTAACTGAATGGGCGGCTCGGGTTCGTCATCTTGCTCAGTTTTGTGGTTTTAAAATAGAACTGGAGACGGTATTAAGGGACAAGTTTGTGCTGGGATTGGCAAATGTCAAGGAAAAAGAAAAGCTTTTTAGTGAAAATATCGATAGCTTAACATTCAACAAAGCGTTGGAGTTAGCGCAAAGTGTACAATGTGCTCGAGTTGCAGTTCAAAGGTCATTGCAAGATGAGGGACTAATCACATCATCAGCGACAGCACAACCGGTGTTCGCTTTACGAGCCCAAGAAAATGCTGTTCGTCAAACTACAGCAACAAACACATCTTGTTCGGTTTGTGGATATAAGAACCATACTAAAGATAAATGTCGTTATGCGAATTATTTTTGTCAAAAGTGTAATAAAAAAGGGCATTTAAAACGTGTTTGTAAGAGTACATATAAGAGCAACAATTATTTGGAGGTCGATGACAATGGTTTAGTAAAAGGTATTTCATATGATTTGTATAATATTGGGTGTTTAAACGGTATGCCGATGAGACATGTCGTGTCGATAGCGTCAAAGCGAATTTTATGTGAAATAGATAGTGGTAGTGCTGTATCTGCTCTACCGGAAATGGTTTATCAATCATATTTTCACAATAATTATTCATTAAACCATTGTAACGTTATTTTAAATTGTTATAATGGCTCGAAAATATCTCCTTTGGGCTATTGTTTATTACCGGTGACGTATGAAAATCGTACTGAAAATATTCGTTTTTATATTATAAAAACAGATATAAAGCAACCTGTTCTGTTGGGTCGTAATTTTATAACGTGTTTTAATATGAAACTGTGTATTGGTGACTGTAACAACTTAGAACATAACGATTTAGTAAAAGAATTGAAGGAAAAATATTCACAGTTGTTTACAGATGAGCTGGGAACTTTTAATAAATATAAAGTAACTTTAAAACTAAAAAAAGATGCTCAGTTAAAGTTTTTTTATGCCGAGAACAGTACCATTAGCTTTGAAACGTAAAGTTGAGTTAGAATTAAATAAACTTTTAGATTTAGGTATTTTAGAGCGCGTAGATTATTCAGAGGTAGCGACACCGATCGTACCCGTTCTTCGGTCAGACGGTAACATACGAATATGTGGCGATTATTCAGTGACGTTGAATAAATTTTTATACTCTGATAATTACCCGCTTCCACGAATAGAAGATTTATTTGCTAAGCTTCATGGTGGCGTCCAATTTTCAAAATTAGATCTTTCTAGAGCCTATAATCAGCTGGAGTTAGATGACTCTAAAAAATTAACGTGTATTAACACCCACATCGGTTTATTTTGTTATAATAGATTAGTTTTCGGTCTTTCATGCGCCCCAAGTATTTTTCAGAAAACAATTGATCAACTTTTATCAGGTATTGTGGGAGTCTGCGTATTTTTAGACGATATCTTAATAACGGCCCCAACAAAAGAGGAACACCTAAAACGATTACATCAAGTACTTAGAAAATTACAGGAATCAGGACTTAGATTAAAGCAAGATAAATGCGATTTATTTAAAGACTCAATTGAGTATTTAGGTTTTATCATAGATAAGTCAGGACTACGTAAATCAAACAATAAAGTGAAAGCAATATTAGAAAGTAAATGTCCTAATAATGTCACGGAATTGAAATCATTTTTAGGGCTTATTAATTATTATAGAGGATTTGTGCCTAATGCATCGACTTTATTAGCACCCTTGCATTCACTTTTAAAAAAAGGCGTAAAGTGGGTGTGGCAGGAAAAACATTTAAAAGTATTCAATAAAATCAAAAATGAATTAGCGTCTGACAGGGTGTTGGCACATTATAATCCCGACCTAATTACAATAGTGACGGCTGATGCAGGGCCGAACGGGCTCGGCGCAGTGCTCGCTCAGCGACAGCTTGACGGCGTCGAGCGAGTGGTGGCGTACACATCGCGTTCGCTCATAAATGCCGAACGAAATTATGCACAAATTCAAAAAGAAGCGACTGCTATCATTTTTGCTATAAAAAAGTTTCACCACTATTTATACGGCCGCGTGACCCCTTTTATTTTGCGAACTGATCACAAACCCTTGGTGTCGATTTTTGGTGGTAAAAAAGGTATACCTGAAATGGTAGCGAATAGACTTCGACGATATGCTATATTTTTGTCCGCATACAATTTTACGATAGAGTATGTCAAAAGTGAAAATAATGTTGCCGATTTTTTATCACGATGTTCAGTAAATAATTGTTCTGAAAATATTGAATGTAGTCCAGATCAAACTAATTTAATTATTAATTTTATTAACGATAATATGTTAAAACCTATTACGGTAAATGACATTAGGAAAGAAACTATGCAAGATCAAATACTCTGTAAAATTATAAATTTTGTTATAAATGGCTGGCCGTTGAAAATGCACAATGCGGAACTTAAACCGTATTTTAAATGTAAAAATGATTTAAGTGTCGAAAATGGGTGCCTATTAAGGGGACATAAAGTGGTTATACCAACAGTTTTTAGGGAAAGTCTACTTAAAGAATTGCATAAGGCCCATTTTGGCATTGTAAAGACTAAAAATGAAGCGAGATCGCGTATGTGGTGGCCCAATATTGATAAGCAGATTGAAGAAATAATAGGATCGTGTAGTATTTGCAACTCGCTCCGCTATGATCCACCCCGTTCTCCACTGGCATCGTAGCCATTTCCGAAACGTCCTTGGGAACGAGTTCATTTAGATATGTTTTCTTTATCCAACAAACAATTTTTAATTATTGTAGACGCACATTCAAAGTGGATTGAATGTTTCCAAATGAATAATACAGATAGTGAAGCAATTATCAGCAAACTTTCAGAGATTTTTAGTAGATTTGGGTTATGTCGCACTCTGGTAACCGATAATGCGAGTAATTTTTGTTCAAAACAATTTGAAAATTTTTGTTTGTCAAATGGTATACAACATTTATCTTCTCCTTCATATCACCCAGCATCAAATGGGCAAGCAGAAAATACCGTTAAGATAGTTAAAAGGTGATTAAGGATTATTTTAAACACACATACGGATCAAAAATCGATAATTAATAAATTAAATGAGTTCCTTTTTAGCTATAGAAATTCGGTCCATTGCACAACCGGTTTCTCACCTGCCCAGCTGTTGTTAGGCCGTCCGCTCCGCTGTCGACTCGACTTACTTAGGGACCACAAATTTGAGCAGAACACAAATGATAAATCTTTATCACCCACAACCAATAATGTTGCAAATAAACGGATCTTACAGAGTGAAAACTATGATGGACTAAGAAAGAGCAATTTTAACAAAGAGGATAAAGTTTTAGTTAAGTTTTTTTACAACAACGAGAACGATTACACGTGGATGTTCGGCGTAATTAAAAATAAATTAGGAAATAGATTATTTACTGTTTTTATTCCGGAGTTAAATAAATATTATAAGAAACATGTCGATCATATTGTTGCATACAAAGGAATTAAAAATGAAGAATATGATTTAGATTTGAGTAATTTTGAAAATTTTTCTAATATGTTGAGTACAGATCAAGCTAATTGTCACGTGAAGGCTACAGAAGTTGATACCATAACTTCCGACTCCTTGTTATTAAGAGGAGAAGAGGGCGAAAGTTCTGGCAGTAAATCCAATCAGCATTTAGAGGTACCAATGCAAGGGCTGCCTTCCCGCTCAACTAGAAATCCGAATCCAAAATATAAATTTTAAATAATTACATGGTTAGTTGTACATTTTTATCATTACTTATGTTTTTTATATTTAGTGGTGGAGAGAATGTAGAGTATGAAAGCCATATTGTAGTTTTATGAAAAAAGCTAACATCTGACAGTTGTCAATAAATATAAAGGTATGAATGCAAATTGTGTTTTAGTGGTGAAATCCCCATAAATACACAATAATATATATATATATATATATATATATATATATATATATATATATATATATATATATATATATATATATATATATATATATATATATATAATAATTATATATATTAAATCATAAGTTCTACCTCCCGAGTGGAGCTTTTTATGTGCAATGTTGTTGTAAAAATTGCTACATAATATCATCGACTCTCCCCTGCTTTCAAGCAAAGTGAATCTTGCGTGTCACCGGTTAGGTGCACGAAATAAACCTCTTTTTGCATTATGTTGTAGTTTTATACGTGGTAGAGCCATGCTGCAGTTATATTAGAAGTATAGTTGTAGCATGAATGGGTCGGCTCGACCGGGGAGGGACCACGCTCTCACAGAATACCAGCGTGAAATAGTAACTTAATGCTGCTGTATTTCGTATGGTGAGTGTAGAGAACCGGAGACCCTTCTACTGGAAACGAGGCATTCCATCTTAGTCCTCACGGGTGACAACGCATCTGCATTTTGATTCGTAATCGAGGATAGATGTGGATGTCTATGGGCCACAGCAACCACTTACCATCAGGTGGACTGTGTGCTCGTTTGTCACCCTATCCTATAAAATAATAAATAAATAAATAAATAAATATGTAAAGTTAAAACGAAGTGTGCTTCAAATAATTTTGTATCTCGTTCATGTAAAATTTTTAACTATTATAAAATATTGTGAACTAGATATTTTTGACCTTAAATATAAAAAATTATAAAAAATATTGTAAAACTTAATTTATAATTGGTAGCTTCACTATAGGTTGTATGTATTGTATTACTTTTAACTGCTTAGTACTTAATGTTTAATTATAAATACGGTTTAGATATTTTTTTTAATTTTTATCAATATTGTGGTTGCAAGATTTTAATATGTATTAGATATCTGTAGAAACTTCATTGGTTTTAGGATAACTTTTATATGTTTTTATAATGTATCTTTTATTGTACTGTATGTTTCCCTTAACAATCAAATAAATAAATAAAATGCTTTTGCGGTAGGTTTTGTTTTGCTTTTGTTTTTTTTTCTTAAAAAAACGTTACCTCAACACTCATACAACACTAGTATTTTCTCTTGTATCGTGAGGGCAGTTTACGAACGTAAATTTCACAAGGACAAACATCCAGACCCGGAACAATTACTTATAGGCCATACAAATACTTGTTTCGTGCTAGATTCGAACCCGCGGCCCTTAGCGCTGTAACTGATAGCTAAGCCACTGCGCCACGGAGCCGTCAAGGTTTATAACTCCGTTGTATAGTAACGGTGTATAAATGTCTCTACCCAATAGCGCCCCGTAGATGTCGTAAGAGGCGTAAGATGGAAAAAATTCCATATATAGTGGACCCCCGGTAATACGGCCCTTGGCTAGTCTGACCCCCCTTGTAATCCGACATGCTTGTCTTTAACTTGTAGGTAGTTTCGAGTCGCGCTATGAATCCGCCACGGGGGAAGTTTCCTTTGCGAATTTAATCCATTCCAGTGGCGAACAGCCATGAACGGCACATGCCAGCCATGATAGAGCAATGCTTCTATTTAATAAAGAATCAGATGACAAACGAGCACACAGTCAATTGTCATTGAGTAAAAGTCAAAATTCCAACTCCGAAAATACACGGAAAGCTTCATTACTAGTAAAAAGGTTCTTCGGCTATCCACCGCTCACTATACGAAATACAGCAGCGATATGGTACTAAAACTAAATTTACGGATTCTATCGCGTTTATTTAACTGATTTTACTTGTTTTTAATTCCCGACGTTTCGGGTGTTTTACAGCACCCATGGTCGCGGTGG
This sequence comes from Parnassius smintheus behrii, assembly GCA_036936625.1. Lineage (NCBI taxonomy): Eukaryota > Metazoa > Arthropoda > Insecta > Lepidoptera > Papilionidae > Parnassius > Parnassius smintheus. The sequence continues at coordinate 20,796,252 of JAUPFT010000031.1, forward strand.
GGAGGACTGAGATGTTTGACGTCCCAATGTCATTGTTAGTCCGGCTACCTTCAGTTTTTGAATATTAACTTTTGGTCCTATTTATTTATTTATTTTATTTTTTATTTTTATTTATTTATTAGGAAGCCAACATGATATTGTACAATGAAAAAAATGTTTACAAATTTTATAGAATAATCTGAAGTTTAGTACATATCATACTTATAGGCTAACTTAACATGCTAATGTAAAATAATTAGTAACGCACATTATTTCAACAAACAAAAACTTTTTTTTCTACAATAACTCATGAGGTTATCTTAATTTTATTATAAATTTTGTTATAAAAATGTTTTTTTAATTTTATTTTTAAAAGTGGTATAAGAATCGTTGAATATGTCAAGATCGACTAATTTAGAAATTACAAGTAGTTAGGTTGTACCAGTTCTGGCGCACTGAGTCAGAAGTGGTACAAGTACGACGTTCGTCGACTCACGATCCTAAAAAAAAAAAAAAAGGTTTTGGCATGCTTTGATCACGAATCTGCGGTCCATTTTTGCGTAGGATGTACGGTTCCGGAGATGTGCAGATCAATTAACTCTTATCAAATTGATATCCGCTGCTTATCTATTCTTCCTCAGCGTGGTGCTATTGTATTATACTCCTTTGTTCCTATCTACACTAATCTGACTCATTAATAAAACATATTACCCAATTTTGTTAAAATTTTTATTTATAAATTACAAAATCTTATTACTTATTATCTATAAAATAGGAGCGAAACATCTCATCCACTAAAATATCGTTGTACAATGTGTTCCCTGTAAATATACTCGTAAAACTATGCATTGAACATCCCTGAAACTTATATAGCAAATACATTAAGCAATATTTGCCACAAACTGAAGTCCACTCATTCTGAATCCTATCAACATTCCAGTTCCATCTTTTTCAATTTCTTTTAAAAAAACTCTAGATGATATCGTACAGGTGCCCGTCCGAATGAATCAAAATATTGACCGACGTCATTCGTATCGATATATAAAGCTACCCAATGTGACCCTGGTTTATCATCTGTATCCAAATTGCATATTATATACGTTGGTACGTGGGTGTACATGGGTAGTTTATTGGCAACATAAACATTATTTTCTAGAGTGGGGTGAATCTTTTTCAGATGTTGTTGTACATCTAGTGTATCCATAATATTACTGCTATTAGTAGATTGTTACAGTACCAATCTACTCGATGACTAATATAGGAATGATCAATTATAGTGATTTCTAAATATTAAATTGCATTCTTTGTGTTATACAAAACGTATTTGAGTCATCAATACACTGAACAAGACACGACAGGAAGGACGTAGGAATGTAGAGATAAGCAACAGAATGTAAGCTTGTTGACGCATAAAGTTACTATCAATTCTACTGCAGAAATTCTTTAGATTAGAATTATTACTCACTGGTACTGTATAAGACCAAGCAACTGCAGTCATGGAGTTAGTGTATGGTCGTTTGACCGCAGTGGATCTATCAATACTACGTTTGTGTTACTTCAACGCATCAAAGGTCATGGATGTAAGTGTTTATTCTATTGACAAACTTACTTTTCTTTCTGTTATTTTCTTACGTGTGTATGATTTAGTGTTAACAAATTATATTTAAATATTATGTGTGTGTGTGTGTGTGTGTGTGTATATGATTAAGCCGTGGTAGCTCAGATGGTTAGCGCAAAATGTAAAATTCACAGTACGCGACCCGGGTTCGATCCCCGCCAGCACCAATTAAATTGTTAATTGCAATATTAAGTGCTGATTTACCACGTGCTCAGCGGTGAAGGAAAACATCGTGAGGAATGCATGTCTGAGAAAATTTCGAAGGCATGTGAAGTTTGCCAACACGCATTGAGGTAGCGCAGCGAACATTTCCTAGCCCTAAAACCCTCTCAGAAATGACAGGAGGCCTATATTCAGCAGTGGACTTTAATAGGTTGTAACTTTAACTTTTTTAACTTTTATGATTAAGTGTTAACAAATTGATATTAACATGGTAACTGTGTTGTTGCAGAAATCATTGAGCTTCGATGAAAATACCTATAAACAGAATTATTACTCGCCACTCTGCCCTCAAGAAGAGAGTGATGACATCGTCATTAATAATAACACATGCGATGGTGGAAAAAGAAAATCGCAATCGATTGATCATTTTTTTGAAGCTGAATCAAAAATAAAAAAGAGGAAGCTGTTATCATCAACCGTAGCACGAGCCGCTAGAGATGGTGTATCATACATTTCTACTAATTCTGACGACGGAGACCAAGCGACGCATCTCATCAAAATTGAAATGTACGATATGAAGAAGCTATCCAAGATTCCAACTACTGATCATTGGAAACATGCTTCCACGAGGATTAAATATTACGTAAAGACTAATAAGGATAGCATCTACGACAACACAAACGCCCTCGTATACAATATTACAAAGACAATAGCAGAAAGTGAAAAAGTTAAAAATACTTTTTTAACAATGACAGTCATTAGCTGATCATTAGTGAATGTGATTCTGTTTACCTAAATTACAGGAAGACAAGAGCAGAAGAAAGAGATGAGTGTGGCATTCGTGTACAGAACACATCATTGAAGAACAAAACTGCAACACTGAGTGGAGATGAAAACGAGAAGAATATGCAGTACTCAAGAGCTGAATATCCATTCATCAGTTCAAAATCTAGCCGGTTGCTCAGTTTCGAAAACTGGCCTCTCGTTATGCGACAGAAACCTCAAGATCTTGCAGAAGCCGGTTTCTTTTATACTGGCCATGCAGACAGGACCAAGTGTTTCCATTGTGGTGGTGGCTTAAAAGATTGGGAAGATGATGATGATCCTTGGCAGCAGCATGTTCAGTGGTTTTGTCAGTGTGCTAATGTAAAATTTAAACTCGAACAGAGTTTTGTATTAGATTAAATAGAATATTAATAAAGAAATAAAAAATATTATATTGCATACAATTTGTTTTATTTAATTTTATAACGTTTCACATAGTTACATACACACAAAATGCATTACACATAACTCATAAAATCTAACACACAACACATATTATAACCTTAACTACTATAGCCTACAGTAACATTTCTGTTTTTATCTATCTCAATAATATTATCAAACTCAGCATAAACTATACAGTTAATTGTTTGTATTAGTGAGGATTCAAATCGTACTTCTAATCTTACACTACCATGCTTTGTGAGATTCCAATGAGCTGATGAGTTGGCTGATAAATCAGGAGTTAAGTCAAATGCTAATAGACAGTAACCTTTGGCATACTGTTCACAAGAGATTCCATTTCCTTCATTAAGAAAGTGAATACCAGTTCCCGAGAATAGAGTATGATATGCTGATGTAAATATGCTATTATTAAAAGATGGTTGCAAAGCTTTTGAAGGTATTTGTTGACCATCAATATATAAGCCCCAAGAATTAATACCATAGTTTTCAAAGTTAAATGGATTTTTAGTAAGGGAACCATTAAATGCAGAATTGTTCACAAATCCAATTATACATCTTTTGGGTACCTGCCCTAAAAATATATTATCAGGAGTTTTTCCTTGAACACCCGATGGAATTGTTAAAACTTTTACTTCAGCTCGAGTAATAGGATATTTAGCAGTGGTAGAAGCTAAAACTTTTTGATGTGCGAGTAATACACTTGGATTAATTCGTGCTCGTCGAACAATAAGAGTTGCGTCCGTAATGCAAACTTTAAACTTTACATCGTTTGACCCAGCAATTAAATTAAAGCTCTCTCTCGATCGAACCAATTTAACACTCATTTCAACACCATTAATTAAAAATTTATCTTGGTTGAAAATGTCACCGTGAAGATGACCAATCATTTCTATTTCCTTACTTTCACTAATCAATTCCTGTCTTTTAACAAATCCTATGTTTTTACCATCCGTAGAATCCATTTTTCCTGCTGTATCATCATACCAAAGACTACAAGTAAGATAAGATTGTTTAGCAGCAGGAGCATAGTTTAAAAGGGTTTCCATGTATGCTCGATATGCATAGGTATTATTAGGTGGTGATACAAGTTTTTGGTTTAAATAAACATCAAGTTGACTAAAAAGTGAATGCAGTCAATTATTTACAGGTGCTACTATTGTAGTAGATATCAAGTTAGTTGAATCTTGATTTAATACTTTTGCCTTTATGTGGAGTAATGTATGAGACAAATCTATGTAGTCATCGCATGTCCCAGGAACTTGAAACTCGATAGGTCCATCATCACCAAGAGATGAAATTGGTTTATAATGAATCCACAATCCATTTTCAATGCTAGTTTGTGTAGACGGTAGTGCAAACAAATCCAATTCTGACTTAACCCGGCGTGAATGAGGTGACAAATTGTTACACCAGCTATGAGGCGGGTATGAGATACCCAAAATTTTGATGTTCAATTTTTTATTCTATAATTATGTAATTAGCACTTATGCTTAAGATATATTAATAATATTACTCATTCAGCAAGATAAGTAAGTAAAATACAAGCATTAAGTACAAAAAGCGTAATTTTTTATTGAAATTACAAAGTATCTAAATTTTCTTTAAAAAATTACAAGTTAAAGTAGTTAACTTCTTTTCGCATAAAAATCTAAAAAAAATCCCACTTCTTTAGTCCATCAACATAACAAAAGAGTCTTCTAGTTATTACAAATAAAAAAGGCACTGAAAGGTCTTGTGAGATCATGTAACAGAGCACCAAAGTTACACTTACAAATCAGCACAATTTCCGCACAGAAAAATCGCGTGTTCCATACATATTGGCTTCTCACATTTTGTACAGCAATGTTTTGTTTTTCTGTCTTTTTTCTGAGTACACTCACCACATCTTACATATTTACCAGCCATTTGTTTTGGAAATGGTGGTGAGGGTTCCCCTAAATGATCGGCAATCCTCTTTCGTGTTTCCCTTGGAAGATGTACGTTCTGTTGCCTGTTCCAAAGACTATCATTTATTAGATTCAAACCTAAATTACGAATGTAGTCTCGGCGCTTCATGCGTGTTTTGTCAGTCGTGTTATTTTCTCTGTAGATTACGATACCATTTATGGCAGCCAAATTGAGTATACCATAAAAAATCGTCATGGGCCAACGTTTGCTATTGCGTGTAACATCATAAGTGGCTCTCAGTTCATCTGCGACATCGACTCCGGCTTTAGTTTTATTATAATAAGTAATCATTTTCGGTTTTCTTTTATCCCCTGTCGATTCGTCTATATTTTTGTCATGGTGTAAAGTTGACATAACCAGCACAACTTTATTTTTTTTAGGTACATAGGACACCAAAGTAATATCGTTTTGGAACCCGAATCGAGAGCTATTGACTTCTGTTCCCTTTTTGAAGATCTCAGGTACACTTGTCTTGTTTTTACGGACTGTGCCGACAGAAGTTAATGAATGGTCTTTCAAGAGATGAATCATAAGTGGATAACTAGTAAACCAGTTATCGAATGTCAAGTTCCTGTTCGTTTTTGTTATTGGCTCCACTAAACGGCTCACAATGTCAAACGCTTTGTTACTCAGTTGGTAAGGTCCTGGTGGTTGTTTTCCTGCGTATATTTCCAGTTTGAGAATGTAAAACTTCTCCGCATCTACAAGAGCTTGAATTTTTATCGCATATTTGGCTGGTTTGTTGGGAATGTATACGCGGAAAGGACATCGCCCTCGGAAAGATAACAACATCTCATCAATAGTAAGATTCTCGGAAGGCACATAATGTTTTTGAATATTTACAACAAAATTTTCAAAAATGTCCCTTATTGCAGCTAGATTGTCACTCTTTTTTCTTTGGTCCCGAGTGTTTTTATCATCGAATCTCAAACAATTTTGAAGGAAGTAAATCCTCTGCAGTGACATTGTAGTCCGAAAGATTTCAACTCCTGTACCATCTGTAAGCCACAAATCGTTCAGGTTTTGTCTATTTGAGCGATTTAGGCCAGCTATATACAAAAGTCCTATAAATGCCTTCAAATCCTCCAAAGTTACATCTTTCATGTGATACTGCTCATTATTTTTTGGATGTTTTTCCCTTTTATCCTTTATTTGAATATTTGTGCATGTTAGTACGGTATTCAACATACTGTCTGTTATAAAGAGACTCCAAGTTTCAATCTCAGTTTTAGCAAGTTTTGCAGTACCTTTTACACCTGTAGCATTACTAATTATATTCTCAGATCGAACTCGAACGCTTTGTCTAGGACAATCTTTTGACCATTTTGTGCCATCTTTGGATGTATAAGAAATTCCACGTACCTCAGCCGACTGACTATTAGACGCCAGCACAGATTCCGACTCTTCCAAATTATCCAAAATACGCTCTTGTTCGAAATCACTTTCTTCACTTCTCTGAGAAACGTTATCAATTTCTTCTTCGCTCTCGGAGTCACAGGAGCTAGCACTTGAGCAGTTTTCTAATAGTTCTTGTAGCCGACGTTCATTTCCTTCGTAAGACATCTTAAAAAATCTAAAAATAAATCATAAAATACTATAAATAACTATAAATCAAAAACTTACTGTCAACACAAAAATGTAACACCGACAACGAGGTCAGGTGTGACGTACCCCAGCCACGTGTACACATGTGTATCTACCGTCGCCGCCGGCGCAACACTAAACTCGATACTGTACCCCGCCCCTCGCATCCTTACCTCCAGCTACTGAAACGACAGGACTCGCATGGCAACAGTAACATTAAATAATCTGCGTTTAAAAACTTCTCGGGTATCACATACCCAACCTCACTCACGCCGGGTTAATGCACTCGCAAGAATGATTATGAAGGAAAGACATATTTAATTTGAAAATATATCTTTGATATTTTTTGGTTTTAGACCAAGTTTTTTCGCAGCTTTCACGTTAGCAGTTAATGGTGGAATGAACGAGGTCAATCGTTTTCTTTTTTTATTTTATACCCAGATCCTGTCATGTTAAATTGATCAATTTTCTCATCAGCCTTTCGTTTTAAATTCGTACTAACTTGCTTTAGACGATCTTTTATTGAGGCTTCCATAGGACGCGCTTGAACCATATCCGATAAAAGTCCTACTCCAGCGCTTAATGCCTCCTTACCAATCACTCGAGCACCACTTGAAAGTAAAGGAAAAACTGATCTAAATAACCCCCCTAAGAAGCTCCTAATACCATGACCGCGTTGGTATGGTACACCCTTATAAATTACTCCAACTCCTGACCCAGCTTGATGTGTATAATAATTTTCATATGGACATTTATGGTGATCACGAAGAGAATTCATTATTATAATTTTCGGAAATTTAGTTTAATACACACGGTTCCAAACTGGAATGGTATTTTTTGTCCTATGCTCGATCTTATAACTATTTCCAGCGTATCGAACTCTCTTCGCATAACAGGTAAGTAGTGAGGCTGAGAGAAAACGTGCATTTTATTTGCACCATAAATGTATTTTGTAGGATCTAATGAAATGACTCTTAGTAAAGGAGTCATAACATCACCCACAATCTGAGGATCGATAATGTCGCAATATAGAAAGAGTTGAGATGGTAACCCCAAGTGTAAATTAGCAGGACACTTTCCAAAATTTCTCTCTAGGAGATTTTTATTTGGTTCATAACCTAGTTGTAAACTTAATTTGGGTGATAATGTTACGGATGTTGTATTTTTATCCAAAACAGAAATAGACACAAATTTTGTTATTTCATCATAGCGAAATTTCAAGTTCTCTCCGATACCATTTAACACTCTTAAAATATGCTCAACGTTATCATAGTTGGTAGCTGGAATATGTTTTTTGTAGTACACTGTGGATGGTTTATCTTCATTAGGTATTAACATAGATTTTGTAATGTATATAACATTTTCATGATCTTGAGCAGTAAACATGGTACATGGATATTGAAACTCGACAACTCCAACCGACCATTCACCTTCTAATTTAATAGGTTTCGGTAATTTCGTTAAAAAATTTGTGGTCTTGTTATCAGGAAAGTATTCCATTGAACTATTGCTGAGCAAAGTTAAATAAAAACTTTCTTTATTCATATTTCTTTTAAACTAGAAGCTAAAATCCAACTGTTAAATTTATCTGGATAACCTTTCCACTTCACTAATACTTCTTTTCTGTTACCTGAGTAACGAGTGTCAATTATTTTATCTATTTTATATTGTGAGGTGGGGTTGTAAGTGATTTTCTGTAATTCTCTTTCATAAAAAGTACCAACTATTGGTTCATTTTGTAAATCTGTTATTGTATAAACAACCCATGGAGATCTATCAATTATTGAAGATATAATAAATATTTCATCACACCAATTTGATTCATATCCTTTTTGGAAAGCATGTTTATATTTAGTTATTCGAACATAATCACCCACATTGAAATTTGGTTTAGGATTTTCTAAAGAAAGTTTGTTTGACCGTCTATCATAAAGATTAGTCCAAACTGTCATAATATTGTTGGAATTTACATCACATGGGCACATCTTAATACTAGAGTGAAAGCTGTGATTATAAGAGTATATTAAATCTTGTAAAACATCTATATATCTATAAGTATTATTATGAGTGAAATAACGCCACATTTTCATTTTTAGTGTTCTTTGAAATCGTTCAACGATACTGGCCTTAATGTCAGGATTGTTTGTGGTATAGTAATTAATCTTTTTGGATTTAAAGTATTTTTGTACATCTTTTGAAACAAATTCTGTACCTTTATCAGATTGTATGTGAGTATGTGTTAAATTACTTTCAGTAAATATACTTTCAAAACATTCTTTAGTTGTTTCTGAGTTTTTCTTTTTCATTGGTCTTGCAAAAGCATATTTACTAAATACATCAATAACACAAAGTATATACTTGAAACCATAATTATATTGAGAATAAGTTCGCATATCACTTAAATCAGCTTGCCACAGTCCTTTTCAAATACCAGAACCTTTTTTAGATGTGGATAGGCGTGTCGCTGCCGGAAACAAAGTCAATGGTGCCCTGAATGCATTAATAAAAAGGCAAGGCGTGGTGAAGAGTGCACGCCTTGCAATACATAACGCAGTGTTGGTACCGACTTTGTTATATGGCAGCGAAACCTGGGTATGCCAGAAGAAGCATAAAAGCAAGTTGAATGCAGTGGAGATGCGATCTCTTCGTAAAATGTGTGGCGTTACCATAGCCGACCGAAAGCGAAACGAAGAGATTCGCAATATGGCAGGATTGAAAGATGACCTTATCACAAAAATTGATAGGGGCGTACTCCAATGGTTTGGACACGTTGAACGAATGAGTGAAGACCGAATGGTGAAGAAAATATATAGAGCGAAAGTAAATATTAAAAGGTGTCGAGGTAGACCGAGACTAACTTTCGAAGACCATGTGAGCAAATTGCTCGAAGAGGGGAGGGTCAAGAGTACTCGGATACCTAGACGTGCATGTATGAAGAAGTTAATGAACCTGAAAGAAGCGAAAGAGGTATGTAAGGATCGTGACACTTGGCGATCTGTTCTCTCTGGCTACCCCGTTAGGGATTGTGCGTGACGATAAGTAAGTAAGTAAGTAAGTAAGTAGCTTGCCACAGTTCATTAATATTTGATAGAATGTACCTATTACGCGGGAATTTTTTTCGAATGGGTTTATGTAATGTGTATGTTTCTTGTGATTTTAACCATTCCTTTACTTGCTGTTTATTCATTTTACCCTTCATGGCTTTTGATAATTTATCAATACTACCAAAACCAACGGGATTAGATGGATCATAATAAATCCTGTTAATTTCTTCTAGTACGGGGTCCATTTTTCCCACTCAAGCCTTTTACGTATTTTAGTTGTAGACTTTTTATCTCTACTGCTCGGTGTAGAAAACTCTTGAAATTCAATCTCAGAGGGTTTGTTCAGATCTTTTGCTTGAAGTTGGTTAATAAACTCACATCTCTTTGGATTTCCAATATGAGTAAGTGGTACTTTAATATCTTTTAATGCTTCAGCAAATCTATCCCACCCTACTGGATCACTTCTTTTTAAGGAAGGGTCTTAGTGAATCATTTATTAAATCAACAATATTACTTCCAGGAATTTTTTCATTATCAATTATGACTGTACCTTCATTATCCCGATGTATTTTACCTTTACTTGTTTCAACTAAGTTTAATAATAACTGTCCTTTTTTATTATAAGTTTTTGGTATTAAACTGAGTATTTGAGCTGGTGTGTAAAGTGGATTTTCAACATTTTCTTTACTTTTGATGGATCGATTCTCCTCCAACAAAGATTCAGCATCAACTGAAGTTTTTAGATCTCTATCTTTATTTTTAAAACCAATTTTAGACTCGTTTGAATCTTTATTAGATGTATCAGAATAAATTGGTAATCTGAGTGGTTGACGACCCTCTTCGGTAAAATGAAGGTATCTTTGCAGTGTTTGTAAATATAACATCCATTTATTTTGGTCTTCCGTCTTACTATTCATAATATTTTGCATTTCAATATCTAATCGAGATAAACTACTATTAACCTTATTTTATTGTTTTAATTTTTCAATCAATCCAGGTTCGATACGTATCATTTTCTTTGCATTTTCCATGTTAACTGGCTAGTCCACTCACTAATCCACTCAATATTGCACCTAATATTATTGGTAAGAAAGCCCCTCCTTTTTGTATTGTTACGAGCTTGAGGTTCGTGACAATAAAAATTGCCGATAGAATTATCTAAATTAACACTTTTATTTACTTTACACAAATTAAAGTTAAAAACACTAATAATTAAACACACTAATTCACTTAATTCCGCTCCGAAGCTTTGCTTGTGTCGCCGAGTTAAACTCTGCCTCGATCGCATCTTGCAGCGCCTATTTATTTAAATTAGCAAAGAAGCGTCCCGAATATTCAAGTAAATGCGCGCAAAGGGACGAGTTTGCGAGTATAGATTTTCTAGAAACTTAGTTCTTCGGATGGCGCTGTCGGTTGAGAGATCTGTGATGTCATTTTCTGCAACGCTCTACTCGCTCTCGTTCCTGACACTAGATGGCGCTAGTATATCGTCGACTGGAGCGCGTAACACTGCCCTCTCCTAAGACATGCTCGTCCCGAGCATTATCGGTCCCATGATAACGCGCCAAGCGATCCACATGGACGATCTTAGGAGTCCCTCTTACGCCTTTCTGTATCCGGTAGGTCACATCGTTAATCCTGGTCACAATCCGGTACGGGCCGTCCCATTTAGCTTGAAGCTTAGGAGATTATATAACGCTCTACTCGCTCTCGTTCCTGACACTAGATGGCGCTAGTATATCGTCGACTGGAGCGCGTAACAGTATAATTATATTTTTTCTTAGTTTATGTTTACACTTACGCACTAGTTGACGGAGTATATTTTTGTGTTTATTCAATTTTTGTTTATCTTGATCTTTAAGAGGTACTTTTCCTTGTAAAACGTTATGAATACACTCACAAATACAGTTAATTTCTTCTTCATCACACGTTTTAAGTAATGCTCTTTGATATTTTGGTTTAAGCGTATGCAAAGCGTTTAGCAAATGTTTATGCGTTGTGAGTCGACGATGCATCATTTAGCAATGACTTGAAATGTTTGATTCTTGGTGTATTTAAACTCTTTTGTGGGGACGTAGACTGTACAGAAACCATTAAATGGGAAGACATTTGTCTTGATACGACAAAAATCATTGGTATTCTGTTTTAAATCTACCATTAAATATCCATGCGCCTCTAGAGTTGCATCCCTGTAGGCATCTTCAATGAATTTTGGGTTATCTGGTGACACTTGTCGTGCTAAATATCTTATTTGAGTTTTATCTCGAGGGTTTTTAAAATATATTATATAACTTGAGTTTAAGGATATGTCTCTTTGCCCCTTACCCTGATGAAATAAATTTTGTGTTAAATAAAATACACTAAGATTCCTGTGATGACTACCTTTTGCAAATATATCCACAATTCTTCCATCGGACTCTCTCATTAGATCATCAATAATAACAAGATGTGGGTTTTCACCATCAAACATATTAACATTTGGAATTCCTTGATGGTAGTTAATATTTGGTAAATTATATAAAGGTTGCATTTCATCAAAGCACCATGTGATCTGATTAAAATCACAATTACATATTTCTGTAACTGATTTTATGAAATTTGTTACAAAATTTGACTTCCCACATCCACTTGGTCCCGCCACAATAGCTGTAAACGGATGGATAAAGTGAAACATTACACACGTCTAAAGTTCTAAGGGGTGAAATAAAAAATGAAAGTGTTGGTGTTAACAATTAATATATATTGAAAACATTATATAAAACAGAATGATCTGTATACTATTTCTAACACAATTAGTACATCATAATTTTACAATCAACTCAACCTCAAATAAATACACACACACACACGCACACACACGCAAATATAAACAACAATTAACTTAAATTATTTACAATAAAACAAAGATTAAATATGTAATAACTCTACGTCATATTATACTATTATCATTATTTTACAATCAATACAAATTTTATTTACATGCAGACATAAAATTAAAAACTATCAATACTTAACGCAGTTTATAATGACCCCAAGCTAATGTTTCAATATTATTATCTAAAATATGCCTCATTGTGTCATTATATGATAAACCAATCTTATTTAATTTTTGTGTAAAAATTGTGTGTTTAATTGTTTTAAATCTAAGCATATTATAATATTGCACTTTTTTATTAAATAGAGAAGACTTATAATTATCCATGGTCATCTTTTTAGTGATACATTTATTTACCCCTTTTGCCTTGGCTATAGTCTTATTCTCTAAGTTAAAAGCGTACATTTTGGATCGTAAACCCACAAATTCTTTCATGATTTTACCATTATTTTCATCTTTAAAAAAACCTAATTTCTTTTTATTTAATTTTGGATATTCTAAAATATTATTTGTGTCATAAGCTGAGGTATCAAAGTATGATGAAAGGTCAGGTTTTATATCAGAGTAAAAATCATCTGTAAATATTTGATTTATTAAACTATCCGTATCTGTATACAATAATTTGATTTTACTAAACTTTTTAACCATATAGTTATAATGAAAATCATACATTAATGTTTTTGAAATATCTAAAATGCAAAACCCTAAATAAATTGGTTTGTTATATATTAACTTTGTTTTTCGCAACTGAACCGCAACTAGGTTTTCCGAAAATACTGAAAGACAATGAAATTGTGGTTTAGCGATTAGATCTTGAGCACCTAAAGCTTTGCCCTGGTTCTCCCAGTGTGTAACTAATTTTATGTTAACCCTTTTTTCAATGTTCTCCATAGTCTTACCGAAGACTGAATTATTCATTAATTTATAAAAATCTTTTTCGAAATCTGATTTTGCTAACGTTCTTAATTTTGTGTTTAGATCTATGTACATCTTCAACCAGCGAGACTGTTTAAATTTTGAAACTCTATGAATTTTAGTTAATTTAACCCCCATTTCTATACACTGCTTTAAATTTCTGTAATGAATTACATATTTATCTTTATTATTTAAATTTGGGACTAGTTTATTTTCATTAATATTGCCTGCACAAATGTTTTCGGGGCATAAAGGAAAGTCCGAATGTAAATCATGAAGTTCATCTGGATATTCCAAATCAACTTCTAAAATAAAACCGAAGTTCGATGTCTCAGACACATTAAATTCTGTATTCGGATTTACCCATTCGAATCCTCCAGTAGGAAGACATTGAGACATAGCCCAACCATATAAATTGTTGGCATCAAAATATGTGATATATGAATTTGGTTTCCCTGCATCATAATCCACCATATATTTGTTATTAGCTCTAGCATAACGATTACTACATTGAGATACACCACCCCTGATACCTGATCTAATAAATGCAATTTTCTCATAATCTGTTAAAAATTCTAATTCTATTTTTGTATATTTTAACATTGCATTCCAACTTAAACCGGGTGCTGTGTAATAATGGGCAGGGTCTAAATCATAAGCATTAATACATAACTTTCTAAAGTTTTCAAATACATCGGTTAAAAGTAAAACGTCTGTTTTTAAATACAAGTTTGAATAATCTAGCATATTACAACACCCAAAGTGTTCCCAAACATGTTTAGCATGATTGTAATCATCATTTGAAATATGGGAATCTGTGAGCGAGCTATAAAAAAATTTTTGTTCGGGGAGCGATGTTAGGCTTAAACTATCATAATTAGTCATAAGTTCATATGGATAAACGCCTTTCCGTTTTAAATGAAAGAAATCTTCATCATTAGGATAATTTCTACGTAATTCTTGAAATTGATCATTACTGTGATTTTTGGCCAATTCTTCTAATTTACATGATAGAAACTTAAATGAATCTATGAATTTTAATATAATTTCGTGGTTATTCATTTTTAATTTTTTGGAAAAGGATATATAATTTTCTTTATTTTGAGGGATAACTTCGACTTCATCATCACAAAAGTTTAACGCGTGAACAATAAAATGAGCATCATAGTGACTAAGGTTATGTAAAAATATTGGTATATAACGAGGTTTTCTGAACTTCGAGCTACATGATTCGTGGGCAACACCTATAAAACTACCGGTATACCAATCAAAATCGTAAAAATGTTCTGCTAACTCTGTTTCACAAATATGACAAATGGTTGCATTTGAAATTTGGTTTTCGTCTTCATTTGTTAGCGGAAGTGGAGGATATTTTTGAAGTCTATTTATTTCTTTGAGATTATTAGATAAACTTTCCATAAACACTTGTGCACAGTTGGGTCCGCAATATGTTACATATTTTGATAATTTATCATCATATGAACATTTTATATAATAACCAAAACTATGTACTTCATGTTTCTGAATATTGTGTGTGAAAGGTTTGGAAGGATCGTTAGAACATGATTCTATTGGTTTTAAAAATGCTTCAAAATCAGCATAAACTACGAATGGTATCTTTAACTTTTTTCATAAATATCAAATTTAATTTTATCATTTGAAATAGGTTGACCAAACTAATTCTTTTTTTTTAAAGTTTCACTGTTTGGTAATTCTGTACAAATGTGGGCACAATCGTATTGTTCATGGTTATTTAAACTTTCCTGAGATGGAAAGTGAAGTAGACATGCTTCGCAAATGTACATGATGTGACCGTCTTTTGAAATTTGTTTACTAACTAACCGCGATAAATTTTTATGTAACAATAATGATTTTTTGTATCCTTAGAAAAAAATAATAAATTGATATGTCTATCTTTACGACACTTTGTTAAAAATAATGGACCTACTATAGAATTACATCGTTTTTCTATATTATATTATAACCCAAAAACATGAATACTAATATCATTTAATTTCTCTACTTTTGCTATGTCAGAAATTTTAACTGGAAAGGAAATACCATCAAATTTAAGTTTATTTGCATGTTTAACGTACGATGATACACGATCCGCGTCTTTGTTTACGGGATATAACGCCGAGAGTAACGCCCATTTAAAACAAAAATAATCCTTGCTTTTTACATTTATAACAGGCTTTTTTAATTTTATGTCACGAGGAAGATCTATGTATGAAGTACCGCGTAGGGGGTTAATCTCCATGGAGTGGAAACATGGACTATACGCGTCAGAGAAAGGGAGAGAATTGATGCGTTCGAAATGTGGTGCTGGCGGCGAATGCTGCCAGCACCACATTTCGCCAATGCGAATACCGTGGACTGCGAAACGCACAAACGTGTCAATCCTATCACAACTTAAGATCAAGACGCGTCTTTCCACCACATGTCTTCAGCGCATCCTCAGCTATTTTGGGCACATCTCTCGCCGCGGGGACGAGAGTATCGAAAAATTGATAGTTGTTGGAAACGTAGAGGGAAGAAGGCCCAGAGGTAGATTTCCAACCCGGTGGTCCGACCAAGTCAAAGAAGTCGGTGCGCGAAATTTCTACGACGCGCTCCGTATGGCCAGCGATAGGACCCGGTGGAGAGAGATTATAAACAA
Source organism: Parnassius smintheus behrii (assembly GCA_036936625.1). Lineage (NCBI taxonomy): Eukaryota > Metazoa > Arthropoda > Insecta > Lepidoptera > Papilionidae > Parnassius > Parnassius smintheus. The sequence continues at coordinate 20,812,265 of JAUPFT010000031.1, forward strand.
TAAATTTACTCTCCGTGATGGTGATCACGATCCTCAGTCATGAGGGACCGACTAGAGAGAGAGAGAGTAGGGGGTTAAGTTTATTAACATTCATGTCTATAGATTTTATGTTTTTTAGACTCCATCCACTATCTTTTTTTTCAAATGCACTAATTTTAGTAGTAATTGTATTATTTAAAGATGAAAAAAATATATTTAAGTCATCTCCTTGACAAATAATATAGTTAAGCGTTTGAAAATCGAACGTATCATGAATATCTTTAGTTTGTTGAACAAAATCAGCATGCAATATGAAGTTTACTTTAAAATTATGTGTTGATGAATACACTCTTGTATTAAAAATAAAATATCATCTTTAATAGAATTTAAAATAGTTCAGGAGTTTCAAAATTTACCAATGTCGAACTATCTACTCTACTCTTGATTTTATAAGTTAAAGTCCTATTTCCAAAAGCAGATTCAATAACACTAACGTTTGATAAAGAATTATGTGAATTTAAAAGATTATTTTTGTGAACATTACTTTTAAAATGATTAGCTAAATACCGTTTCTTGATAAATATATGACACGTTAGACATTCCACTTGATCATCGTTACTGATACTGTTCCCTGCAGAGGTAGGCGCTTCTGCTTCCGTTGTTGGTTTTTTGATGATCTTGGGTTCTTTGCTGCTCGTTCGCTTCGTTCCTCTTCCAAGTTGTAGTGGTTGACTACTAAAATTTTTAAATTTATTAAAAACTGTACAAGACATTGTGTAAATTATTATCGAAATGAATGTTTATTTTACTTACTTAAACTGTGTTTCAACCATCGCACAGTGATTATACAACTCATCATCATACGATGAATCGAACAGTTGATCCTTCTCCATTTCATCACAAACTTTAGGCAACTCCTGATTTAATTCGCTGTTGAATAGTTCCGTATTTTCTTCCATGGTTGTGGAGAAGAAAGCACTGGTGCACACTTCACTGAAGTTTGCCATCCTTATAGTAAAGAAGAAAATAGGTAGCAGAGTAAGTAACAGTTCAGTGTTGGTAGACCAACTGATACTCAAATTTCAAATAATGTCCGATATTTAAGTCTAACAAAGGATTAGAAATAGAATATAATGAGTACACGGAAGTAATTTAAGTAAACAGAATCACATTCACTAATGATCAGCTAATGACTGTCATTGTTAAAAAAGTATTTTTTATCTTTTTCACTTTCTGCTATTGTCTTTGTAATATTGTATACGAGGGCGTTTGTGTTGTCGTAGATGCTATCCTTATTAGTCTTTACGTAATATTTAATCCTCGTGGAAGCATGTTTCCAATGATCAGTAGTTGGAATCTTGGATAGCTTCTTCATATCGTACATTTCAATTTTGATGAGATGCGTCGCTTGGTCTCCGTCGTCAGAATTAGTAGAAATGTATGATACACCATCTCTAGCGGCTCGTGCTACGGTTGATGATAACAGCTTCCTCTTTTTTATTTTTGATTCAGCTTCAAAAAAATGATCAATCGATTGCGATTTTCTTTTTCCACCATCGCATGTGTTATTATTAATGACGATGTCATCACTCTCTTCTTGAGGGCAGAGTGGCGAGTAATAATTCTGTTTATAGGTATTTTCATCGAAGCTCAATGATTTCTGCAACAACACAGTTACCATGTTAATATCAATTTGTTAACACTTAATCATAAAAGTTAAAAAAGTTAAAGTTACAACCTATTAAAGTCCACTGCTGAACATAGGCCTCCTCTCATTTCTGAGAGGGTTTTAGGGCTAGGAAATATTCGCTGCGCTACCTCAATGTGTGTTGGCAAACTTCACATGCCTTCGAAATTTTCTCAGACATGCATTCCTCACGATGTTTTCCTTCACCGCTGAGCACGTGGTAAATCAGCACTTAAAATTGCAATTAACAATTTAATTGGTGCTGGCGGGGATCGAACTCGGGTCGCGTACTGTGAATTTTACATTTTGCGCTAACCATCTGAGCTACCACGGCTTAATCATATACAGACACACACACACACATAATATTTAAATATAATTTGTTAACACTAAATCATACACACGTAAGAAAATAACAGAAAGAAAAGTAAGTTTGTCAATAGAATAAACACTTACATCCATGACCTTTGATGCGTTGAAGTAACACAAACGTAGTATTGATAAATCCACTGCGGTCAAACGACCATACACTAACTCCATGACTGCAGGTGCTTGGTCTTATACAGTACCAGTGAGTAATAATTCTAATCTAAAGAATTTCTGCAGTAGAATTGATAGTAACTTTATGCGTCAACAAGCTTACATTCTGTTGCTTATCTCTATATTCCTACGTCCTTCCTGTCGTGTCTTGTTCAGTGTATTGATGACTCAAATACGTTTTGTATAACACAAAGAATGCAATTTAATATTTAGAAATCACTATAATTGATCATTCCTATATTAGTCATCGAGTAGATTGGTACTGTAACAATCTACTAATAGCAGTAATATTATGGATACACTAGATGTACAACAACATCTGAAAAAGATTCACCCCACTCTAGAAAATAATGTTTATGCTGCCAATAAACTACCCATGTACACCCACGTACCAACGTATATAATATGCAATTTGGATACAGATGATAAACCAGGGTCACATTGGGTAGCTTTATATATCGATACGAATGACGTCGGTCAATATTTTGATTCATTCGGACGGGCACCTGTACGATATCATCTAGAGTTTTTTAAAAGAAATTGTAAAAGATGGAACTGGAATGTTGATAGGATTCAGAATGAGTAGACTTCAGTTTGTGGCAAATATTGCTTAATGTATTTGCTATATAAATTTCAGGGATGTTTAATGCATAGTTTTACGAGTATATTTACAGAGAACACATTGTACAACGATATTTTAGTGGATGAGATGTTTCGCTCCTATTTTATAGATAATAAGTAATAAGATTTTGTATTTTATAAATAAAAATTTTAACAAAATTGGGTAATGTGTTTTATTAATGAGTCAGATTAGTGTAGATAGGAACAAAGGAGTATAATACAATAGCACCACGCTGAGGAAGAATAGATAAGCAGCGGATATCAATTTGATAAGAGTTAATTGATCTGCACATCTCCGGAACCGTGCATCCTACGCAAAAATAGACCGCAGATTCGTGATCAAAGCATGCCAAAACCTTTTTTTTTTTTTAGGATCGTGAGTCGACGAACGTCGTACTTGTACCACTTCTGACTCAGTGCGCCAGAACTGGTACAACGTAACTACAAGTGCGCCAGAACTGGTACAACCTAACTACTTAAGTTTTTAAGGTTCTATTAATTGGAGCTGATAGTCCGACATTTGTTCTACAATACCTAGTTTTGAATAAACTATAATTTCTTATTCTAGAATTAGGTCTAGGAATAACATATGATATTTTACCTAAAAGATTATTCGAGCTAATTTTATTGTTAACGATTTTGTGTAGCAAGCACATGTCCATAAGCGCTCTTCGATCATTTAATGAAATCATATTACAATTATTTAGTCTTTCAATGTAAGTTAATTGCCTGTGTACTTGGTTATTATTGAAATAAATGTACTTAAGGAATTTCTTTTGCACTCGTTTTAACCTATTTATATGTGTTTGATAATGTGGATTCCAGACAGAAGAACAATATTCAAGATTACTAAGAATAAATGAGTTAAAAAGAATTACTTTGGATTTTTTGTTTTTAAAAGTTTTAGTTACCCGTTTAATTAATCCTAAAAATTTCAATGTTTTTTTTATAACTTGATCCATATGCGTAGTGAAACTTAATTTACAATCAATTAAAATACCTAAATCACGAATAACATTTGTCTTTTTTATGACAAAATCATTAATATTATATTCATTAAAAATTGGATGAATATAATATTACGCAAAACGAACTTACAGTATCTTGAAGTCTTGCAGTGGTATGCTTGGGTTTGGGTTTAATTTTGTTAATTATAGGATCTCAAGCAGATGGCAGCACCCAACCATCTTTTCTATTGAAATTAGTATGTTTTTTAATATCAATAGCCTCACGTACCATCCTTGGTAGGAATCGGTGTTCTTTTGCGAGGATTTGTGGTTTTTCAAATCTGATGTAATGGTGGGGACGATCTTGAACATGATCACAGACTGCAGACTTCCCGGAGCGTCGGTGCTTCACGTCAGCTATGTGTTCTTTCACGCGGGTTTTTATGGATCTTTTGTTTCACCTACATATGTAAGAGAGATCACATTCACGATGTAACTTGTACACCATAGCATCTTGTAGAGGGATATTACACTTGACGGATGGTAAAAATTGACTAATCTTCTTCGGCGGCTTGTAGTATGTTTTAATGGAAGCTCGCTTCAAGATGTAGCCAACCGTGTCTGTGACTCCTCTGACATATGGTATTGCTGCAGGCACACGCTCGACTATAGCTGGCTTCACTCGGTCACTGTGACGTAGGCGCGGGATCCGAAGCTTGTTGTCTTGCAACACTTGCTTGACATGCTGAAGCTCGGCGGCCAGATGTTTTCCGTCACAGATCCCTCGTGCTCTTTGAAACAATGACTTACCCTCGGTAGCTAACTGTGAAGGACAATGGTGAGATTCACCATTTAAATATCGGTTGGTATGGGTCTTTTTTCTATACACAGTGTGACCAATAGTGGTAAAATTGCGAAAGTGTCGTCTAGGTACCGCTTGTAGAATCCTGGATTTACATGAGCAGTAAGAAGGGCTTTCTCCTCGAAGTCCTCCATGAATATGTCGGCGACTATGGGAGATACAGGTGAGCCCATCGCCACATCATCTATTTGCTTGTAGAACTCTTCCTTCCACAGTAGATAGTCAGATGTGAGGCAATGTTTGAGTAATACCACATATTCAGCAGGCATGTTGTTATTTTCTAGCTTCCTAGTTACAATTGAGATGCAGTCTTCAATAGGTAGGCATGTGAATAGCGACTGAACATCAAAACTGACCATAGTTTCATTGTCAGCGAGATGTAGGTCTTTTATCTCACTAACAAAATGGTATGAATCCTTTGTGTGTGCTCTGGTATGTCCTCTCAGTGGTGACAGTATTTTTGCCAAGTGTTGTGCCAGCTTATAAGTTGGTGAATCGATCTGGATCACTATAGGACGTATTGGAGCGTTAGGTTTGTGTATCTTCGGTAACCCATACAACCTCGGTGGTTTGGTACAGTTAAATAAACGCGATAGAATCCGTAAATTTAGTTTTATTCAATGTGTAGTGTTCGCGTAAATTTGAGAAATTATTAATATGGTAATATTTCAATTATACCATTTCCTTCCCCGGTAGTACAACCCATTCATGTCACAGTCATAATTTAATGCAAAATAATAAGTTCTATCTCCCGAGTGGGGCTTTGCTGTGCAAGCTTTTGCGCTAGGTACCTATACAAATCCACTGTATAGTAGCGGCGTAAAGATACCTCTACCCCCTAGCGTCTCGTAGATGTCGTAAAACGGACACAAACCATGAGATGGACAGCATTTTCCTAATAACAACTAAAAATTAAAAACTGCGTTTGCCAAGCATTAGGAGGCAAATACCCCACCTGACGAGGTAATCTACGAGGAAGGTTTATGTTCAGCTGTAGACTTTTGAAAGGCTGTAACAGTGCCTATACAACTTCAGCGAAAAAAGACACAATAAAACAGGACTTATCACATGTGCTCAACATCTGACTAATTCCTACAATCGACGTAAGCTTAAAAAGAATGAGGTGACATATTTCAGTCAAAACATATTATCTTGCCCTTTTTTCTTATTTTATATTTAGAATTCTGATAACCGTTCTATCGTATCGGTGTAGTTATTACCAAAACTTCTCAAAGCAGTTCAAAGTACCAACTAACAACAAAGTGCACGGTTCGATGCAAGTCGCTACGTTCTATGTCACGCAAATTTATTGCGATGTAAAATCTCTTTGAACGTCTTAGTACTTGCTTTTCAAATGCTATCGACGAGAAAAGAATACGGTATCCTATAACTTTAAACGAGCAATTCTTGTATATATATATATATATATATATATATATATATATATATATATATATATATATATATATATATATATATGTACATATATATAATCAGGATCTCGGAAACGGCTCCAACGATTTTCATAAAATTTTGTGTCCAGGGAGTTTCGGGGGCAATAAATCGATCTAGCTAGGATTTATTTTTAGAAAATGTCCTTTTGTCCATGTTTTCAGGCAATAACAAAACTGCTACAATATAAGAAGGTACATTTTGACCACCGATCGTAATAGCTCAGATGGGATATAATATGTTGTTCGGGCGTGATATCGGAGTTCCGTGGTTCGCGTCCCGTCTTGGGTCCGACTTTTTTTCCTTTTTTTTCAAGTTCCCTTCTTTTGTGAGAAAATCTATTATTTCGAGCCCTTTTTTGTAGTATTTTTTAAAAATACGAATATTTTAATTAAACTAATTGCACTCATGATTTTTATTCAAATAACCAGTTCAGTTTTTTCTATTATGTCAATAAGATCAAAAACTATTATTCATGTAATTTGTATATAAATTTAACTTAAAAAAACCGAGCAAAGCTCGGTCATTCGGGTACTGAATATGAATAGCAACAAAATAATATACAATAATATGATGTAATTTAAATATTTTATTAAAAGCTTTTACTTAACTTGCAATGTTTGTATGTTTATTAGGGTCAACTCTTGCAACTGAATTTTAATGCAGTTATCCTCAACCGAATGAGGTGTTTATAGATGTGACTCCATTCTAAATCCAATATGGCAGACCGCCTAAGACGGCAGACCAGTTATTTTCTATGTAATACCATGCGTATCATGATAAAGGTATCAAATGAAAGTGTTTACTAAGAAAATACGAAACATACAATGACGTCACTCTAAATCAAAAATGGCAGACCACCCAAGATGGCTCACTGGTTATTTTTATGCACTCCCGTGATATACGTATCAAATGAAAGAGTTTGCTGAGAAGAATACAAAATTGAAATGACGTCACTCTAAATACAACATGGTGGATTCCCAAAGATGGCGGGTTATGGTTTTAATTCACCCCTATGATATTGATATAAAATTAAAGGGATCACTAAGAAGAATGCGAATAAAATGACATCCGTGTTTAGCTCAACGAAGAGATGGTGTACTAAAGCCTGATTAAACGGTAAGACTTTGCGGCGTTGTGTCTTAACTGATATCAATCTTCAAAATGTCGAAAAACAACATGGCGTCATACCAACTTTAAAGAGTTATAATTCAGCAATTGTTGGGGATAGTTTGGTTTTACTATAACAAATGTTGTAAGGACCGACAAAGGTAAACTGCTGACGATAGGCGAAAACAATATGGCGATCAAAACCAACAGTGACGCATTTTATTAAATTAAGAGACTTAAAAACATGTCCAGCTATCACTAAAAAATAAAAAATAAATTAATACTACAAAACATTTTAAATGTTCAAAAAAGAAAAAATAAACATTAAATTATATGAAACCCATGGGTTTTTTATATTACTCAATTTAATAGATCGTTGCATACGAAATTGGCGTTTTAAATGGAAGAAATATAAAGTAATTTTTTTTTTGTAAAATATATTTAATTAATTAAAATATGCACCGTTGTTATCTATGCACTTTTCCCATTTCGTAGGTAGTTCATTGATCCCGTTACGAAAAAAACCATCGGGGCGAGAATCAATAAACTCTTTGAAGGCGGTTTAGACTGCCGCATGGGAGTTGAATTTTTTTCCTCGTAAGAAACTGTCCAAATTCCGGAAAAAAGGTAATCTGTTGGAGCACGGTCCGGGGAGTACGGTACGGTAGCTCATCTAACTTAGTGGTTGTTTGTTGTACAGTGTTTGAACTTGCGTTGTCGTGAAGCAGCAGTGGCCTAGAGCGATTGACCAATCTCGGTTGTTTAGCACCTAGCTCTTCCTTCGTGGTTTGCAGTTACTGACAATAGATATCTGCCGTAATCGTTTGGCCAGATTTTAGAAAGCTGTAGTGAACGACACCGGCACCAGTCCACCAAACACTCACAAATAACTTTTTCTGAGTTGGGTCTCCAGGGTTCAGCCATTGCGACGAGTGCTTCCAAATATCGTACAGTACCCACTTTTCATGACAAGTAATGATTCGATTTCAAATCCCTTCATTTTTGTGTCGGTTGAGCAAAGTAACACAGCAGTCGACGCGTGTTTGCAAGTTCGATTCACTCAATTCATGGGGTACCCATCATTCAAGTTTTTTTACTTTCCCGAGTTGCTTCAAGTGGATCAATATAGTTTTATCACTTACCCGAAGCCTGCAGCTATCTCTCAAGTGCTTTGTGATGAATCCGCTTCCACAATAGCCTTTAATTCTTCATTTTCCACTTTGGTCTCCGGCCGTCCACGGGGTTGGTTCTGAAGGTCGAAATTTCCAGAACGAAATCGTTGAAACCAAAAACCTACTGTGTTTTCTTTTGCTACACCAGCGCCGTATACATCATTAATCCTTCGAGCTGTTTCTGCAGCACTGGTGCCACGGTAGAACTCGCACTCGTAAATATACCAATATTTCATGTTTTCCATTGAGCGGTAATAAACGACGCCAAAGAAAAAAAATTTTTTTATGTATTTATTACACAATTATAACATCGTTACAGTTATTAAACCAATGCGATGCTATAACTAACCTAAATATAAGAAAACTACTGACTAATAAATAATGGTATCTAGAATGAAATTTATCAAATTGATGGTAAAATAAAATACTAATTAAAAATATTCCAATTTTCGACGCATTTGTATGCTGCAATTATGAATTTCGCCTCACTACATGCAAATATGTCAATATCCTGTAAGATGATATTAACATAGTGTAAGCACGTGATAATGGTGCATTCTGAAGCAACTTCGTCCTAGCAGCGGGCACGAGGAGTAATGGGGGACGACGACGAAAAATTATGAGACAAAAGCAAATGAATGACTGTTTTCAAAACTCAAATGTACCAGCTAAATGAGTTTATTAATTTGAATTTGGAATTCTTAACCAAAGAGGAGATATTTCAGATCAAAGTGGTCAGTTTGACAAAACTTATATGTAAGGATCCAATATATATATATATATATACCGGGCGGTCCCATAATGAACTGGCCTGATATAGTTCAACGCGACATGTCGCTACATGTTGTGTTGCATTAAATAGTACGTTTATCGTGCACTTAATATAAGAAACATGCATCGACATGAAATGCTTAGTCTTAGTTTAACAGGCATTTGAATAACGAGAGTCGCGTATTTTTTCAAAATGTCGAAAACTGAGTATCGAAGTGTCATAAAGTTTCTGTTTAAAGAAGGTTTATCCCCTGTCCAAATAAAAGAACGATTGGATGGCGTGTATAAGGAGTCTGCCCCCTCCTATAGCACGGTGAAAAATTGGGTGAAAGAGTTTCGCTTCGGGAGAGAAACCGTCGAAGACTTTGGCCACGACGGTCGACCTGTGGAAGTCCTCACTCCCGAAACGATTGCTCTTATCGAAGAGGAGGTTCTGAGTGACCGCCGTTTGAAGATTAGAGAAATTGCAGCAAGGCTTGTGCTCTCTAAGAGTACCGTTCATCGCGCGATCCATGAACATATTCACATGAAAAAGTCAGTGCAAGATGGGTACCGAAACTTCTTTCAGCGGTACAGAGACAGGAAAGAGTGCGCTGTTCTTCGGAGTTTTTGGATCTTTGTGCCGAAAATCCAAAGACTGTGATCGAGCGGCTAGTGACTGGTGATGAAACTATGATCTTGTATTATGATCCACAAAGCAAGCGCGAGTCAATGAAATGGCGTTATAAGGGTGAAAAGCCCCCTAGAAAGGCAAAGGTGCAACAATCGACTAAAAAACTGATGTGCACAATATTTTGGGATTTTCAAGGCATTTTGATGGTGGATTTTAAAGAACGTAATACAGTCGTGAACGGCGAATATTATGCTTCTTCAATATATAAATTACGAGACAAGATAAAGGAAAAACGAAGAGGCAGGCTGTCTAAAGGTGTCCCGTTGCTCCATGACAACGCCCCTGTTCATACCGCTGGTGTTTCGAAGGATGCAGTTCGTCAATGCGGGTTCACAGAAGTTCAACATCCACCTTACAGTCCAGACATGGCCCCGTCCGACTATTATTTATTACCAAATTTAAAGCGGGACTTAAGAGGAAGAAAATTTTCAAGCGATGAAGAGTTGTAGGCGGCCGTCTTCAGTCATTTTGAGGATAAAAATGTGATTATTTTTATAAAGGTTTAGAGATGTTGATTCACAGATGTCAGAAGTGTGTTAGTATTCATGGTGATTATATTGAAAAATAAAATTGGTTTCATTTCATTTCCTTCATTGGTTCATAGTTAGGCCAATTCATTATATATATATATATATATATATATATATATATATATATATATATATATATATATATATATATATATATATATATATATATATATATATATATATATATTTATATATATATATATATTTCTGGATCTCGTCAAAAGTGCCACCTACGTGGTCCAATTATGCAACTAAATTATCCAGGGACTCACTAAAAAGTACCTACACACAAATTTCTAAATGATTTTTAGCAAGATTAACGAACAGTAATTTTTTTAAATATTTATACTGATCTTGTCACGAGAATTATATGTATACACATAAACAAAAATACAATATTTAAATTGATATTGACATAAGTAGGCATTTCAAAGAAAAAAATAATGTTTTATATGATATAGGTAAATCTCGCCACAAGCTTTTAAATATCACATATATTGTGTAATGTAATAGATTTTTTTCTTTTAGAAGCCTTTAAGTAAAAGCTTGTTTTTAAAAACGTTTTTTTACTATTAATTTTAATATAGATATAATATTATGTTTACTAGATGGTAGGACTGCTCTTCCGCCTAGGAGTCCGTCTCGGTAGCTATTACTTCCTTGATTTTGTCGCCAAATAGCAGTGCTTCCACTGCTATGTTCCGGTCTGAAAGGTATAGAGAACCAGTATAATTACGAGCTGTGTAAGGCACTCCATCCTAGTCCTTAGAGGTATCAACGCATCTGTAACCTCTATGAAGTTGCCTGTAGGTGTTCATCGACTGCAATGGCCTACCAACAGGTAGAGAGTAAGTTTATCTATCACTACAGTTTAAAAAAAATTTGATAAAGTTCCTCACCGATAAACGTGCTGGCAAATACGTAAACTAAATATTACGTTTTGTAACTACGACTTAAAGCAGTAACAGAGAAGCAGACGAAAAAGCTTTTCGAAAAATTGAAAATTAAACCATATATCATAAAAATGCCCAAATTTCACTATTAATGAAATACAAGAAAATTGCAATTAGGTAACAATTTCAGGGGGCTCCTCCAACCCGTTTTGCTTGCGTACTGTGAAATATACTGAGTTACTACGGCTCAACATATAAATATACATTTTACTTATATAAGCTTAAAATTCATCAAATTCCATTATTTAGAAGTGTAGGTAAGTTTAGTAATAATGTATATTTCAAACGTCAAAGTTGCAGACGTGTCAAAGGAACGAGCCTCAAGGCGCGGCCTTTAAGAATTTACCCCTTCACTTAGAAGGGACTTAAAGTTCTAGCGTCAAATGACTTTGTTTCAATGCAAATTAAGTTGGATAGCTGTGATCTAGGGCTCGGTATCATGAAATCCCAGTCGTTTTTGTGCGTAAATCGAGATTAAGTCTAAAGTTGGGAATCGTAAGATTTGTTTAGGAGCTCATACGAAACACAAACTGGATTTTTAAATTGATCTAGGGAATAATTTTTTTATCTATTCTATATTTTGATAAATTGAATATTTTAATTTGAAGTCCTATAAAACAAGTAAAAATATCACTTAATAGTCGTTATCAATAAATCAATAATTGAAAATAGATCTCCCGCATAAATGGTCTCAGAGGAAATTGCCACTATAAAATATAATCTGCACACAATTACAATAGTACAAGCTGTGGTGGTGGTAGTGGTATGACCGAATACATTTATATATAATAAAAAAAAGTGTGATAACCCGCAAATCAAGCCTAGCAATTATGACAAATGACCTTGACCTTGAAGGAATGACCTTGTTTTTTTTTTTATAGAAGAGGGGGCAAATGAGCATGCGGCTCACCTGATGTTAAGTGACTACCGCCGCCCATTATCAACCGCAACACCAGAGGAATTGCAGGTGCGTTGCCGGCCCTTTAGAAAGGAGTAAGCTTTTTTCTTGAAGGTCCCCAGGTCGTATCAGTCCGGAAAAATCGCTGGTGGTAAACTATTCCACAGAGAGGTTGTACGCGGAAGAAAACTCTTCTTGAAACGTACAGTGGTGGACCGCCAAGCATCCAGATGGTGTGGATGGTATCGGGACGTATGCCGCGTAGTGCGTTCACGAAATTTGGTGGCTGGGATTAATTCGAACAATTCCTCAGAGCACTCTCCATGGTATATGCGAAAGAAAATGCAAAGAGATGCAACATCTCTTCGCAGTGCCAGTGAATCGAGCCGATCGGAAAGCACTCAGTCGTCGACGATTCGAGCCGCTCTGCGCTGGATGCGGTCAAGTGGAAGGAGCTGGTACTGTGGAGCCCCAGCCCAGAGATGGGAACAGTGTTTCATGTGCGGCCGAACCTGCGCCTTATAAAGTTGCAAGCGGTGTGCCGGCATGAAATACTGTCCCGCTCTGCTGAGCACGCCAAGCTTTTTAGAGGCCAATTTGGCCTTCTCTTCCAAGTGACCACGAAACTGCACGTCACTCGATATGTCGACGCCGAGGATTCCGATACTGGCTGAGGCAACAAGGGGAGTGCCTTGAAACCGAGGAGATACGACAAATGGATTCTTTTTAGCGGTTAACGCGCAAACTTGTATCCTCTGGGGGTTAAACTGGACTAGATTTAGTCGCCCCCAATCCGAGACTCTGTTCATCAAAGACTCGACTTCAGACACAAGTGTGTCGCGGCACTCGGAGACGTTTTCCCGAGAAATATTGGCTCGGCCGGTGTAAAAAGCATCACCAGTGCTGTCATCCGCATAGCAATGAATGTTACGGGTTTGCAACATATCATTGATATGCAGAAGAAACAGCGTTGGCGATAGCACGCAGCCTTGTGGAACACCAGCGTTAATAGGCTTGCAATCGGAGCTTGCACCGTCTACAACGACCTTGATGCCCCGATCTGCAAGAAAGCTGGTGATCTAATCGCACAATTTCTCGGGAAGCCCATAGGAAGGGAGCTTCGATAGAAGCGCTTTGTTGCAAACCCGATCGAAGGCCTTCGCAATGTCCAAACTAACGGCCTTGGACTCTATTAGCGGTATTGGCGGTGACAACTCAAAGTCACCCAGCGGGCGATGGAAAGATCCATAGTTTCTCTGGTGGATAAGATTCGTAACGAAGAAATCCGGCGGAGAACCCAGGTGACCGACGTAGCTTTCGGTATTTGCAGGCTGAAGTGGCAATGGGCTGGTTACATTTGTCGCAAAAGTAAACGCAGTAACGTAGTAAGCAGGCGTGTCATAGAGTGGAGAACGCGTTTAGGTAAACTTAGTGTGGGACGCCTTCTGACTAATCTGCGCAAGGCGGCTGGCAGCAAGTGGATGCGTGAAGCCGAAGATCAGGCTAAGTGATGTGCCTTGGGAGAGGCCTATGTCCAGCAGTGTACAGTCGCAGACTATTGATGATGATGGTTATGATTGGCAGTGAAAGAATATATACGACCCCATTTTGTCCCTTGGGTGTCGGAAGAGGTGACAAAGAAAACAATCCAGGAGATGGGTAGCAGCGTTCTAATAACAACTAAAAATTGTAAAAGCTGCGGTTGCCAACCAGCGCCAGCACGGCAACTATGAAAATCTCCCTTCACCCTATGAGGCAATCTACGGTGAAGGCCTATGTTTAGCGGTGGACTTTTAATGTACTGTGATGAATGATGAATGAAAATCTTTTCCTTTTACATAAACAACTGGCTTAAGTCCAAAGTTGAACATGGTGCTGTCTCGTCGAGAGGATTTCCTTAATCCTCGCAACGAGACAGCGAATGCCTCGCATCTTTTATGCTGCTCCCCGCAGCCGGTCTCGATATTTTACTTCTGGCCATTGCATTATGCATAATTTTACAAACTGGCAGTGGAAACAGTTTACCGAGAAACACTGCGGGAATCCATTCTTGCGGCAACCGTAACATATACGTAGGATTATATAATCGAGTGTAACTATATCTTTTTCCCTAGAAGTCAGATAGTGTTTGCCGGCCTTTTTAACTGGCATCAGTCATCATTTATAAAATGGCAGTAGTGTCAATGGATTTTGAAAACTTTCACTTGTGACAGGAGGATGTGCTTGCGATTATTTGGCCCGGGTCCAATCTAGCCGTGCGATCTAAAGTGTTGATCTGTAAGACTTGTATCTTTAAGCTGATCGAAATCATGGCCGAGTCCCATCGTAAATGCTTAATGTCATTTTCTTTTGGCCGCGTTGGGAACAATATTTTTTACCGTATAGTGGCAGTGTAAGAATATCCACTACCCCATATCATCCCGTGGGTAGTTCCAGAGTTCCAGAGGCGATAGACGGAAACAAACAAATCAAGACATAGGCAGCTGCACCTACCTAATAACTAAAAATTAAAAACTTCGGTTGCCAACCCACTTGCCAAGAGTGGCAACTGTGACAAATATACACTCAATGACGTAATCTATTGGGAAGACTTATGTTCATTAGTGACAAGGAAGTGACCTTTAATAGGCCGTACGATTAATTCGGCTTTAGTAATATTTTGTCATGACAAAGGCTTCTGCCATGTGGTAATCTTTTTGGTCTGCTTTCAGCTGAATGCTTGTTATATTCAGGAAAAGGGACTAGAGGCTATAATTGTATACAGAAATTTACTGTTCACATTTACTTTCTTAGTTTTGATAACTTCAACTGTTCTTTTCGGATAGATAAATCTCGTTCATATTGTTTCTTATAAATTACTTTATACAGTACCTTAATTTCTGAATGAATTACATTATGTTGTTGTGGTTTTAAATATTTTGTCTGCTACTTTGCATTTCACTATTTTGAGCACATAAAGGAAAACACTCTGCTACGTTTTATATCATGAACCAGAGGAGTTCCATAGTTGAAATTTTTGAAAAGTTTGAAATTTTATTTTCTATTTATTTTATAAGAAATTTATTGCCTGTTTACTTATTATAATATTTTATTATTTTAAATGATTTTGTTTTATACATTTTCTATCCCACGTAACGTAATTTAGGTACTAACCTGAAAGTTAATTTGTTCAGATAGCTTTAATTATAAGAACCCTTATAAGGCTCGCTCGAGGCTCGAGGAGTTAAAATTCATATAAATTTTATATTACATAAATTTATGTTCTGAGTTAGTAATGTACTTATTATTACTCTTCATAAAACAAATAAAATACCAATAATAATTATTAATGAAGTTTCACTGCTACTACCACCTTTAATGTAGGATTTTATGCTAGGATTTTAATGTAGGACTTTAATCAACACTTATCATGTTCTGTTATTTCACGTGTATTATTTCTTACAACCTGTTCAAAAGTTCATAGCTCAAAAACAAGTTGAGAAATTTGTTAATAATGACAAGATATTAAAATTTTTGATTAACAAATGCTCTTTTTGATGGCTCTTTTGTTAAAAATAGTAAAACATATAATATAGTAGCATAATGCTGCTGTGTTTCGTATGGTGAGTGGTGAGAACTGGAGACCCTAATTACTGAAAACGAGGCAGTCCATCTTAGTCCTCACGGGTGACAATGCATTCGCATTTTGATTCATAATCGAGGATAGATGTAGATGTCTATGGACCACAGCAACCACTTACCATCAGGTGGACTGTATGCTCGTTCGTCACCCTATCCTATATAAAAAACAAAAAAAACAAAACAAGAATTTCATCTTAACACTAGTAAGTAAGTAACAAAGTAAGACTGTAACCACACCGGATAAAGTTTTAGTTTTTAACCCAAGCACAAATAAGTTTATGATTTCATTTTTCTGGTTTATGGTATTATTTATCAAAAATACTAATATTATTGAAATAGCAAGTATTTCACCCGACACATGTGTCCAATTAAAAAATTAAATGTCTATTAGAGTTATTTTAAATTTTGTACAAACACAGATTACATGGAAAAGCCGATCGTGTTTGCGATACCAGGATTTCCCGCCTTAATGCGACATAAACGTCAAATTGCAATCGTTGTCATTAAAAATAACGATCTACACTAACCGCCTACGTGCTGCTAGCAAGTAATTAGAGATTTTTATTTTGTGTCGTTATGTTTTCTGTCACCACTAATTGATTTAGGTTGGATATTCCTTTGAAGTCATTTCCATCATCTATCTATACACAGCCTATAAAAGTTCACTTCTTATTATCCCATATATTGGCGTATAGAAGGGATTTGGTTGCAGTTAATTTTGCCACACTTGGTAAGCGTGTTTGAACCTAAGTTTTTTATTATTTTGAATAATGCTGTCCATCTCCTGTTTCAGTTTACCTTCTGTCGCCTTCTTACGATACCCACGGGATGATTTTACATGGTAGAGCCATGCTGCAGTTATATTTGTAGTATAGTTGTAGCACGAATGGGTCGGCTCGACCGGGGAAGCACCACGCTCTCATAGAATACCAGCGTAAAATAGTAGCTTAATGCTGCTGTGTTTCGTATGGTGAGTGTAGAAAACCGGAGACCCTTTTTACTGGAAACGAGGCATTCCGCCTAAGTCCTCACGGATGACAACATATCTGCATTTTGATTCGTAATCGAGGATAGATGTAGATAGATAGATGTAGAGAGTCTATGTGCCACAGCAACCACTTACCATCAGGTGGACTGTGTGCTCGTTTGTCATTCTATCCTATAAAAAAGATGATATGCGACAGTACAATATCTTAGGATGCCACTACATCACTTGGGAAATTTATACTGTTTATCTCTCCTTTTTTTCTTTTTTAACGTCTCTAACAGTCCATAACCGAACATTGACCTTTTTGACTATATGCAGAATTCACCGCTAGTTTTAGCTTGGCGGGTATGTAATAATACCACTCACTATATAATTCCATATAAGATTTTGTATACAAGATAAAATGTGAATCACCTTAACTTGTGACCAGCATAAGCCACTCACACTTTTTTGTGCATTGTTTTTGAAAAAAAAATCGTTTTGCAGTTCTTTAATATCAGTTGTAATGAATTATTTTATGTACAATCGATTTAATAATTTTTTTTTATTGGTGATAGCTAACATTACAACGAAAACTATATCACCATAACCATATCAACATGAAATGTTATATTGATGCACGTAATAATTATCATCGGATGACTCTCATAGAATCAAAAAGAATTACGGCTTTTAATAACATCGTCCGCCACAAGGAATTTAATAGAGGAAACTATAAATTTAGTATCCGCTACACATCCAGACATCAAAAGTAGCGTTATTAATAGTAATTACTTCGATTAAATAAGATTTACCTTTAAGATTACTTTCGTTTAAGTAGCGCCTATAAATGAGTATAATATACTTAAGGTTTGGGTCATTGAATATATCACCGAAAGGCTTTTGCTTCTGTCACTTTACTACCAACAGATTACATATCTAATTTGTAACATTAACTTTAGGATATTTTCTTCCATCCATAGATATGGGACTCTTAAATACGGTAATAGTACAAATTAATCTTTATCTGAACATTAACAGGATTCGGTGTTTTTATATGTTGTGGTTTTGAGTGTATTCCTCTTACAAAAAAGACAAAGATTTTTATATACTTTATTAGTAAAATTAAAAATAACTGAAAATAATAAAATTATTTCCACATATTAGCTTTTAAAGCCGCTAATAGGAAAGTTTATCGAATAATAGCTACTATGTGGAAATTATTGTATTATTTTTAGTAATTTTTTAAAACGGCTTTTATTTTTTTTAAGTATATTTTTTGACCGTTTTTGGTGCACTAAGAAATATAACTCAAGGTAACACAGTGTGAGTGAGTTTTATTAAAAACTTCATCCTCCGACTTTCTTCTGCGTGTGCGTGTGCGTGTGCGTGTGCGTGTGCGTGTGCGTGTGCGTGTGCGTGTGCGTGTGCGCGTGCGTGTGTGTGTGCGTGTGCGTGTGCGTGTGCGTGTGCGTGTGCGTGTGCGTGTGCGAGTGCGCGTGCGCGTGCGCGTCCGCGTGCGCGTGTATGCGTGCGTGCGTGCTTGCGTGCGCGCGAGCGTGCGTGCGTGCATGCGTGCGTGCGTGCGTGCTTGCATGTGCGCGTGCTTGATTATCCCACAAGTAATATAATACGCCCGGAATAAAGTTTTAGTTAGCCGGAAAACACATCAAAGGAAGAAGTCATGTTTCATGCTGTTAACACTGTCAAATCTGAAGATGCCCTGAATAGTGTAGATATTTGTATTAAATGGGCCCAAGAAAATAGAAAGTCATGCGATATGGTTGCAAATTTACGTAAAATGCGCAATGAAGTTATCAGGAAGAAATATTCTGGTAAAAGGGAAGCAAAACTAGACCCATTTTGTTCCAATATTTTGTACTAATTACTTTAATAATATATTCATGTATGATGATTTCCTAAACACAATATATAAACAAATCATATTTTTTTTTCATTTTGTTGTTCCTGTACATTATAATCCGCCGTTTTCAGTAATCTGCCGATGGTTAGGATTTTATGGTGGCGGATTAGCGAGAGAGTATATAAATTGAGATGATGCAAAAAATTTACAAAAGCCTAGAATAGCGTATAAGATGGATGAATCCATGACATTTTGAGTCTCGCAATCTTCACCCATAACCATTATTATTTACATTGGCATTCCCCTTATTTTTTTCTCTTGACATCCACGACATGAAATGGGGTGATAGATTATGTAAGCTGGAACCTTACAGCGAAACCATGGCGGCTTATGTATTTTTACTGCAGGATTTAAACTTTGCAATATACAGTTCAGAAAAATGTAAAATATTTTGTCAGAATTACATCGTCAGCCCACTCCCAGACTAAAGCTTTAACAAGAATGTACCAGCCGACATTCATCACTGGGAAAATTTATCCATAATTACTCGTACTCTACTGAGCAGGCGTATTGAGCGCCTCACTTAATTTTATTTCTTGGACAGTTAACAATACTGTAAAATTTTGTTATTATTATTTGCATTCATGTCATGATAAATAGATTTAAAAAATAAATCTCTAAAAATTTTACACTGTGCGACGGTCTCAATGTATCGCAAAATTGTAGCTATTAAGGTTTCTGATTAAAATAGAAAGAAAAGTCTGAACTATAACATTTTGTTATATTTTTTTTATAGAAGAGGGGGCAAACGAGCATGCGGCTCACCTGATGTTAAGTGACTACCGCCGCCCATGATCAACCGCAACCCCAGGGGAATTGCAGGTGCGTTGCTGGTGGCTGGCTGAAAGGAGTAAGCTTTTCTTGAAGGTCCCGGATCGTATCGGTCCGGAAAAATCGCCGGTGGTAAACTATTACACAGAGAGTACGTACGACACGTTGAAGAAAACTCCTTTTGAAACGTACTGTGGTGGACCGCCAAACATCCAGATGGTGTGGATGGTATCGGGACGTTTGCCGCGTAGTGCATTCACGAAATTTGGCGGCTGGGATTAATCGGAACAATTCCTCAGAGCACTCTCCATGGTATATGCGAAATAAAATGCAAAGAGATGCAACATCTCTTCGCAGTGCCAGTGAATCGAGCCGATCGGAAAGCACTCGGTCGTCGACGATTCGAGCCGCTCTGCGCTGGATGCGGTCAAGTGGATCTGGAAGTGGAAGATCTGGTACTGAGGAGCCCCAGAACAGAGATGGGAATAGTGTTCCATGTGCGGCCGAACCTGCGCCTTGTAAAGTTGCAGGCGGTGTGCCGGCATGAAATACTGTCCCGCTCTGCTGAGCACGCCAAGCTTTTTAGAGGGCAATTTGGCCTTCTCTTCCAAGTGACCACGAAATTGCACGTCACTCGATATGTCAACGCCGAGGATTCCGATACTGGCTGAGGCAACAAGGGGAGTGCCTTGAAACTGAGGAGATACGACAAATGGGTTCTTTTTAGCGGTTAACCGGTGTATCCGGTGTATCCTCTGGGGGTTAAACTAGACTAGATTTAGTCGCCCCCAATCCGAGACTCTGTTCAGCAAAGACTCGACTTTAGCACCCATGTGCTGGAAAGCACCCGAAATGTCGGAAATTAAAAACATTTAAAATTAAACGCGATAACAGCCGTAAAAGTAGTTTTGATCAATGTGTGGTGTTCCCGTAAATATAAGAAATCATTATAATTATTTATTTTCAACTTAGATTCTATCCAATTCATGTGTATATAATTATTCTACCTTTATCTAGCTATACTATTTGTTTATATGTATACTTACCATATTTATGTTATATGCAATAGTTTCAAAATATATATTTGTACCTTTATACATTTATATTTATGAAAAATATATATGTATATATTTTAAATAATAAGTATGTATGTACATATTTATGTACTTGTGTACCATTCTACATTATGCATCTTTATTTCTATTTTATAGTTTATAATAAAAATAATGTTATTATTGTCACCAAGCCACTCATTTGTTTTTATTGTTTTTTTTTGTGCACTTTTGTCCATCTAAAGGTTGTCTGGAAGAGGTTGCTCTTAGTGATAAGACCGCCGATTTTACCACATTTCTTTCTCTTCTTTTTTTTTTTGATTAACAAGAAATTTATTAAAAATTAATTTTACACTTTTTTTGGTGTGCAATAAAGTGTTATCAATCTATCTCAAATAATCATTATGTTTACTGCTGTTCACCCACGGAAGCTGTATGTCCCACACATGAGGGACGTTTATCGAATAAATGGCTTCATTAGTTGGAATTTAAGACAATCTGTCTCGGGTTACGGGGCTTGCACTTTTCTAATCAAGATAATTGGAATTGTTTGTAGCATTTTATTTTATTGCTTTGTTTAGGGATTTACCTTGAGCCTTAGTAAATGTACGGCTTTCGTCCGTATTTAACACACACAATTTTATTTAAAAATGTAAACTACCTTTTTTTAAATTGATACGTATAACATGCTAGTCTTTCTTTTTATTTAAAACTATGAGTATTGACTGCCTAGTTGGCCTAGTTTCTCACGTTTGTTGATCATGCGGTTCCAGGTTCGAATTCTAGGTTGAGCTAAAATTCAGTTTTTAAGATTTTTTTGTTAAAAATTCTCAGGAGAAGCCTGGAGTTAAGAGGATAGCGCCGTTTGTTTCTTCTGTCTCGAAATTCATGTGTCGGAATGCCGTCCCATCAACCTTTAGAGTAAGGAAATGGAGAGTGAGTCTATGTTCGCGCGCACATTTGGTTACTATAATCCTGTCCTTCGCAGATGGCTAGACTCCGTTCAGACTGGTTGCAATAACTGTTCTTATGACGGTGTTGTAAATAGTTATTTTTTGACCATACAAATAAATGTTATGAGAGGGTGCTTAGTCATGCGCTGCCGAGCTGCCTTTCGGATTTGGCTGCAGATACCCACGAGCTACTGCAGTCATTTACCATTAGATGTACTGCAAGCTCGTTTTTCATTCATTTACTTTTTTGACCAATAAGAATGATAAGCGATTTGCAAAGGTCTCTTTTCTACCTGAAAGGGATATGGAGAATTTACTCCCCTGAGCTGCTTCAGAGCATGTTGGGTGTCTTCAAATGTTTTTAAACTATTTTTTTCGCACGGATTTCCTAACGATATTTTCCCTCACCCCTAGGTACGACATAAATGCAATTATCAGTTTCATTTGCACCAGTGGTGATTGACGACAAATGGTGACGAGTTAGGACATAAACGGGTTGATAGAATATTATACAATTTATAGGGAATGTTAAGCACCTGCGCTATAATGGTCTTTCTGATAGAAGAAAACATAGGCTCATATACAGCAGATACAAATTAGGCTGTATTTTTAATTTATACATTGCTTTCGATTTCTTTCTAGTAGAAGGAGGAGTTACATGTCACTTACATATCATTTCACGGAACAGAAACGTTAAACACTTTTTTTCCTTACGGATATTATTATCTGTTTTGTAAGCAGCTAGCTAGTAGCGCTATGCGCGATTCCATCGCTGTCTACAGAGCTGACAGGATAATCGGAGCCTTTAGATTGTGTCAGCGACAACAAGTGAATCTAAAAACATTTAATCTTAATTGTTTCTTATCTGTGATTTAATATAAGTATGAAAATTAATAGCATTAATACTAAGAGAGTGAAATAATAACTTATATAAGCTTCAAATTCTTATTTTTAAAACTATATAACGAAAATATAAATCTAATCGCTTATTTAGGTTTAATTAGAATGTTTAAAATAAGATATGAGACTAGTTACTTATTAGAACCTTCTCTTATTACGATTTTAAAGAGTTGCATTAGAGACATTAACATTTAAGTGTAAATTTAATGATTTGTTTAATTCTCTCTCTCTTATAGTAATTTAACACAATAATATGTCAAATAATCTCTTATGTAATCTAATTACTTATTATGGAAATAGATTTTAATTTAACAAAATTTAAATATGTTCTGTGAAAAGTCTTAAGCATAATGTTATCGTGATAAGCGTTGTGCATTCCTGCCGGCTGGCGGCGCTACTTGTATGTTGAGCGAAAAAACGCTTAGCTACTCCGGAACTAAACCGTGAGGCGACCGCGAAACTATTTTTATTTTTTATAAGTATAAATTAAAGGTTTTATGAATGTTTTTCAAAATATTAGAGATAAGTCATATCTATTGTCAGGAATAAATAAAAATGTTGTAAGGTATGTTTTATTTTTATTACCACACTTATTAAAGAAAATTGTAAATTTCTCTTAGGAAAGGTTGTTCTGTGCTCTGATTGGTCGATGGGTCATGTGCAAATTGATTAGTGCCACGTGCAAATTTTCTCAATTCTGATTGGTCACAGCTGCCTATAAAAAAGGGGCGTTTTATGTGGTAAAACATTCCAAATCCGGCAATGTAATAATAAGGAATCAAGAAAATAAAATAAGAAGAAACTCTCAAGAAGTGTTATTTATTGCTCATCTAACTGCTACCGTATACTCTCCAGTTAACATCCCGCCAGCAAACCCGCTCTATTTATTAACATTCTCACACACGAGCATCTTCATTGGTCCTTCGAGAAGCCGGATCGGGTTTAAGGAAAACTAGGAAGATGCCTTCAAATACAAGATCAAATTCAGTGCAGTCGAAGACTACGAGTGAAAGTAACGCTACTACGGGTACCAGTACGACGGATTGGAGCATGAACACGCCGATTTATTCTACAAACACGACGGCTACTAACGCGTCAACTTCAGATCGATCGACGCTTACAAGAGCATCACCCAGCAGCGTACACAGACAACCCGTACTTCTTAATAAGAACATTGCCGGAAAAGAATCAACATCGGGGGACGTAACCCATACCACCCCCCTGACCCTCACCATCGAAACGTCAGTTCCTCACCAAGAAGAGAGTCATCCAACGCCGCAGATTCAAGAAAGAAGTGTCGCAATGAAGGCTCTGCAGCAGCCTCGCCCTAAGAAGATGACCCGCGATCCAGACACGCTTTCCGTTCGCTCGTCGCATAGGAAGAGAGCAGAAGCGCAAGCAAAAATGACAATGGCATTAAGGGAACTAGAATTGGCAGAAGCTCGGTCGAAAGTTGCTCAAGCGGAATTAGAACTTCTCATCGCGGAGTCAGAAGAAGAAGATGGTGCCGGAGAAGAACTGTTCGAACGAACTCGAGAAGTCAAACGCTGGTTCATCCAGACCGGAGACATGCCTAATAAGAATCACAAACAAATAGAGGCAGAAGAAAAGAAAAGTGACATCCAGGAACTAGCTTCAGTCATACTAAAGCTATCGGAAAAATTACGTGACACCGTTTCACCGAAGCACCTCGAACTCCCTCACTTCAACGGGGCCTGTGAAGAATGGTTAGCCTTCAAAAGACCATACGAGGATACGGCCGCTTCTTTCAATAACAATCAGAACCTAGCGCGCCTTAGAATAGCAATCCAAGGAAAAGCTAGATAAGCCGTCCAAAGCCTGCTGTTCACCGCCGAAGACCCACACGAAGTGATCAAGGGACTGGAAGCAAGATTCAGAAAACCTGGAGCACTAGCATTAGCAGAACTAGAAAAAATGAAGAACCTCCCAAGAGTCGGCGAGAACCCGAGCGACATATGCATATTTGCGAGCAAAGTAAAGAACGCAGTTGAGACAATCAAAGCCCTGAAGAAACCGCAGTATCTCAGTTCACCTGAAACGCTGAGAGTTATAGTAGACAAGGTGCCGACGTCAATAAAGTTCCGTTGGTTCGCCTACCACAGAAGCAGAAGAGATGAAGAAATTCAGGATCTATTACTTGTCGAAGCATTCCTAGAAACAGAAGCTGACATGTGCGGAGACTTCGCTCCACCGGAAGCGTCCTCAGAACAAAGAAGAGGAATAAGAAAACCCGTTCATTTGGTACAAGAAGCGTCAAAAGAAAAATATAAGAAGTCATGTCCGTTCTGTGAGGAAGAACACTTCGCACTAGAATGTAAAAAGTTCAAAGAAGCCAACCTGAATGGAAAATGGGATATGACCAAGAAGGCAAAGATATGCTTCAAGTGCCTTCAATTCAGGCACTCAAGGATCAACTGTAAAGCACCAGTCTGCAAGCTGTGTAAAAGATGGCATCATACCATCTTACATTCTGACAAACCACCGGCACCGATAGAATAAGAAGCAAAAGACATCAGTAGCACCTCAGAAGAAAAGGTCGCCTCAATTCATAACGCCAAAGGAGAAGAAAAGGCCTACCTAAAGATGATCCCCGTGAACCTCTATGGCCCAAAAGGACAAGTTCGCGTATTAGCACTACTAGACGAAGGGTCAACGGTCACGCTCTTAGACGCATCAATTGCTGAGAAAATCGGAGTCGAAGGAAAGAAAGAAAAACTCACGATCGAAACCATCGGCGGGAAAGTGTTAAGAAAAGATAGTTCACAGAAGATCGAGTTCAAAATAAAAGGGGCTCATAAAAAAGAAAAGAGGACTATCGTAGCGAGAACCATCGACGACCTGAAGCTGTCTGAACAATGCATAAACAAGGACACCGTGAGAAACTGCGAGCACCTGAAAGGAATCGTAAATCAACATCTCTACGTCACCGAGAGACCCAAGCTACTGATAGGCCAAGACAATTGGGGACTGAGAGTAACAAGAAAACTGAAGAAGGGCAAACCATCAGATCCTGTAGCCTCCCTCACGAACTTAGGGTGGGTGTTACACGGATGTGAAACAGGAGCAACTGCCACAGTACACTTCACTCATTATGACAGAGCGACCACTGGTGAAGAAGACATAGAAAATATCATCCGAGAACACTTTCAACTAGAGTCTCTCGGGATCCAGAATCGATCGCCATCCAACGACAGCGGCAGAAGAGCATTAGAAACCCTCGAGAAAACTACGAAGAAACTACCAAGCAGTCAATATGAAACGGGACTTCTGTGGCAAAAAGAAGACGAAACCCTACCCAACAATTACAATCAGGCAGTCCGACGCCTGGTTAGCATCGAAAAGAAACTAAATCAAGACCAAGAAGCAAGAAAGCACTACGAGGAATAGATACTAAGTTTGATCGAAAAAGGATACGCAGAGATAGCTCCAGAAACCTCCATCAAAGGAAGAACGTTCTACTTACCCCACTTCGCTGTTGTGCATCCAGTAAAGAAGAAGCTGAGAATAGTGTTCGACGCAGCTCCCAAGTATGAAGGAAAGAGCCTCAACGACGCCTTGCTCTCGGGCTCAGACCTGTTACAATCGCTATTTGGAGTACTGTTGCGCTTCAGAGAGGGACCGGTAGCCATCATGGCCGACATACAAGATATTTTCCTCCGAGTCAAAGTTAGAGAGGACGACCGAGACAGTCTCAGGTTCCTGTGGTGCGGAAGCCAAAGAACCGGCAAACCTGAAGAGTAGAGAATGTCTTCAATCATCTTCGGAGCAGCGTCATCACCAGCAACAGCGATATACGTAATGAATAAGAACGCAGAAGAATTTAAGAACACTCATCCCGAAGCAGTGAAATCAATTAAGAGAAACCATTACATGGACGACTATTTGCAGAGCTTCGCGTCTACAACCGAAGCAAAGAAGATATCCAAAGAAGTGAAAGACATCCACGCGAGAGCAAACTTTCATCTGAAGGGTTCGGCCAGTAACAATTCAGGGGTAATATCAGAAATAGAAGACACCAATAAAGAAAACTCTTTACAACTGACCAAAGAAGAGAAGACTCTGGGACTAAGATGGCTGGTAAAAGAAGATGCATTAGCCTTCAACGTCGGGTTACGCAACACGCCGCAGGACCTGCAAGATGGCAGAAGAACTCCAACGAAGAGAGAAGTCACAACCGCAGTGATGTCCACCTTCGATCCAATGGGTTTTGCAACGCCGGTTCTAATACAAGGAAAGAAACTAATCCAAGACATCTGGCGAAAGAAAATAGACTGGGATAAACCAATTAACGAATGAAATACTTAGAGGAAGTATCAACATTAACAAGGCTGAAGATCCCAAGATGCGTCTCGCTCAAAGTCAGAAAAGGACAGTTACATACATTCACCGACGCGAGCGAAGAGGCCTATGCAGCAGTAATCTACTGGAGAATAGTCGAGCCCGGAGGAAAAGTCCATGTCTCCATGATCGCCGGCAAAGCAAGAGTAACGCTGTCAAAACCAGTATCGATTCCGAGGCTAGAGCTACAAGCAGCTTTGCTCGGAAGCAGGCTAGCCGCTACAATTGAAGAAGAGTCAGAGCTCGAAATATTGAAAAAGATTTACTGGACCGACTCCAGCACAGTACTGCAGTGGATATAGTCAGAACCGAGAAAATTCAAAACTTTCGTGGCCAACCGACTCGCCGAGATCGAAGAGAAGTCCAAACCAGAAGACTGGAGATGGGTACCAACTAAGGAGAACCCAGCGGACGACGCCACAAGGGGAACCCCAATCGAATTCGACCGTAGCGCCCGTCAAAGGCCCGTCATTTCTCCGTCAACCAGAAGAAGAATGGCCATTTCACGACTTCAAACCAGAAAGTACTATGCCAGAAGAGAAGAACAAACAAAAGGTGTTGGCAACGATGGCAGCAGAAGACACCCTTTTAAACCCAGAAAGGTTCTCGAGCTGGGAGCGACTACTGCGCACTATAGCCAGAGTGCTTGCCTTTACACACTACCTATTAAAGAAGAGCCTTAAAGCGACCACCACTGCCACGCGCCAGAAAGATGAGCCTTGGAAACCACAACAAAAAACCAAGAAAAAAGAAGCACAAGCTTCAAACCCGTCGACCAACAAAAACGAAAATAAGCGCCTATACCTACCCCTAGAAGAAGAGCACTTAAAGAAGGCCGAAGAATTATTAATGAAAATAAGCTAGAGCGACAGTTTTGCGTCAGATATAAGAAGATTGAAGACAGAAAAACCTCTAGAGAACTCAAGTCGACTTAAGAAAATCGACGTTTACATTGGCGACGACGGAATCATCAAATTAAGGAGTAGGACAATGAAATTCCACGACCATAACGAAAGAAGGATGAATCCTATCGTATTAGACGGGAAACAAAAAATAACCCGTTTAATAATACAATATTATCACAAGAAATTCCTTCACGGAAACACTGCTACAGTAATGAACGAAATTCGTCAAAAACTCTGGATCTTGGGTTTAAGAGCAACTTTAAAAGCGGTCGCACACAGCTGTTAATGGTGCAAGACAAAGAAGAGTTCACCAGAGATACCCCGACGGGAGATCTACCGAGCGAGAGACTACAACATCATCAGTTCCCGTTCTCCTGCACAATAGTAGACTACTTCGGGCCGATGCAAGTTACCGTCGGAAGAAGAACTGAGAAGCGCTGGGGAGCCTTATTCACTTGCCTCACTACCAGAGCAGTACATCTAGAGCTAGTACCTTCTCTCAGCACTAGCTCAATGATCATGGCACTTCGACCAATGGCAGCCAGAAGAGGAACCCCGAAAACTATATTCAGCGACAACGGTACCAACTTCGTCGGGTAAAAAGGGAATTAGAAGAAGCCGCGCAAGAAAAAGGCATCAAGTGGAAGTTCATCCCCCCGGGTGCGCCGAACATGGGAGGCGCCTGGGAGAGACTCGTACGAACAGTCAAGACGGCGCTAGCAGTAGTTCTCAACGAAAAGAGCCCGCCCGAGGAGGTACTCCATACGCTAATGACCGAGGTTGAACATATCGTCAATTCGAGACCTCTCACCCCGATCAGCATGGACCCAGAAGACGAGGAGAGCCTAACACCGAATCACTTTCTACTGGGAAGATCATGCGGAGCGATGGTGCCGGGAGAGTTCAGTGACACGGAGCTCATCGGAAGAGCAAACTGGAGAACCACTCAAAGACTCGCAGATCACTTCTGGAAAAGATGGATTAAAGAATATTTACCGCTCCTGATGCCCAGGAAACTAGAGAAGGGAGAAACTAGAGACCCAAGAGAAGGAGACATTGTATTAATAGTGGACTCTACGTTACCACGAAACTCATGGCCTCGCGGAGAAGTCATCAAAACCTATCCCGGACCAGACGGAAGAACCAGATTGCTGGACGTGCGGACATCAGGTGGAATACTTCGCCATCCAACTCGACGTGTCATCGTGCTGGTGCCAGCGGAGTCGTCGCCTCCAGAAGATGCAGTGCTACGCACCGTGGGGGAGAATGTTTGCGACAACAAGTGAATCTAAAAACATTTAATCTTAATTGTTTCTTATTCGTGATATAAAACTAAGTGTTAGAAGTGAAAAGTGAATTTAAACATTTAATCTTAATTGTTTCTTATCTGTGATTTAATATAAGTATGAAAATTAAGAGCATTAATACCAAGAGAGAGATGTGAATGGCCGAGTCGGAAAGGGACGCCCTAGAAAAAAGTTTATCGACCAAATTGGCGATATTTTGAAAATGGGCCACGTTAGAAGTACCCTTAACCGACGAGCATGTATGCGTAGATATATGGATGTAAAGGAGGCGAAAGAGGTATGTCAGAATCGTGCCAAATGGAAGTCCGTAGTCTCTGCCTACCCCTCTGGGTGACAGGCGTGAGCGTTTATCTGAAGAAACTCTCAAGAAGTGTTATTTATTGCTCATCTAACTGCTACCGTATGCTCTCCAGTTAACATCCCGCCAGCAAACCCGCTCTATTTATTAACATTCTCACACACGAGCATCTACAGTTTGAGTTGAAGTATAAGTTCCCATGGCATCTGTAGACATATAAAATTCGGTGGACTAATTTCCTCAATACATTTTATAAGCAAAACATTTTCTTATATTTTATAAATAAAACATTACAAAATACATTCAGTTGTGACTCGATTGCGCAAACGTACTAAATCATGAAATGGCATCTTTCCCCTTTTCTTTTACCCTTTATCTTCTATTCTTATATATTCCCCGAATACTGGGAATTTTGTCTGCCTTATAGAGATATTTGAAAAAAAATATATTGAAAATTGATAAACATCAAAACCCAAAATAATAATTTGTAAGCCACAAATATATTTGCTTTGTGCGGCAAACAAATACGGCCCGCAGTGCCACAACTTAACACTCAGCAACTGCGCTCCCGAAGTGTTAAATATGTTTTAATTAGTGAAATATAAAAAAAAACTGAAAGTATTAGGTCCTTACGTATGAAATTAGTAAAATTTATAAATTTCAAATTTATAAATTCATTTAGCTTCTACATTTTGAGTTTTAAAAACAGTCATTCATTTGTTTTTTCCTCATTTTTTTTTCTTTGGCGTCGCTTAATACCGCATAATCGCACAAGAAAGCACGGTACGTTTTTGGTTTCAACGTTTTCGTTCTGAAAATTTCGAACTTCAGAAACAATCCCGTGGACGGCCGGAGACCAAAGTGGAAAATGAAGAATTAAAGGCTATTGTGGAAGTTGATTCATAACAAAGTACTTCAGAGATAACTGAAGGCTTCGTGTTAACTGATAAAAATGTATTAATCCACTTGAAGCAAATCGGGAAAGTAAAAAAAAACTTGAACGATGATTACCTCACGAATTGAGTGAATCGTACTTGCAAACACGCGTCGAGTGCTGTGTTACTTTGCTCAACCGACACAA
Organism: Parnassius smintheus behrii; assembly: GCA_036936625.1. Lineage (NCBI taxonomy): Eukaryota > Metazoa > Arthropoda > Insecta > Lepidoptera > Papilionidae > Parnassius > Parnassius smintheus. Next base: position 20,842,598 of record JAUPFT010000031.1, read on the forward strand.
AAATGAAGGGATTATAAATCGAATCATTACTTGTGATGAAAAGTGAATATTATATAATCAGAAATTCTCGTCGCAATGGCTGAACCCTAGAGACCCAGCTTAATCCGGGACTATACGAAAATTGACTCAAAAAAGTTACTTGTGAATATTTGGTGGACTAGCGCCAGTTCCATTCGCTACAGCTTTCTTAAATCTGGCCAAACGATTACGGCAGGTATCTATTGTCAGCAGCTGTAAACCATGAAGGAAGAACTAGGTGCTAAGCAACCGAGATTGGTCAATCGCTCTAGGCCACTGCTGCTTCACGATAACGCAAGACCACGCACTGCACAACAAACAATCACTAAGTTAGATGAGCTACAATTAAAATGTCTGCAACATCCACCGTACTCCACGGACCTTGCTTCAACAGATTACCGCCATTTTTTCTGGAATTTGGACAACTTCTTACAAGGAAAAAATTTAACTCAGATGCGGCAGTCCAAACCGCCTTTAAAGGGTTTATTGAGTCTCGCCGCGATATTAATAAAGGGATAAATGAACTACCTATGAAATGGAAAAAGTGCATAGATAACAACGGTGCTAACGCTGATTAATTAAATATATTTTACAATAAAAATTACTTTATATTCCTCCCGTACAAAACGCCAATTTCATATCTAAGGACCTATTATATTAAGATGAAAGTAAAGTAAAATATCAACGTATATGCGTTTCCGCATTAGCAAGTATTCAATCCAAGAATAAATACCACTACATTAACCACAAGAATCTTAACAACGAATTTTCATCTGATACATTAGTGTGGTAAGACGATACAGTCGTCTCGCTAGTTAATACACAGTCCAATGGAAGAAAAGCGGCATTCCTCTTCCTTACGGTCCAGTACTAAAGTATCGCAAGCGCCTCACTTGCGGTCGGCCTCAGCGATGTGCATAAGAGTATCGAAATATGCTTATAATAAGCGTATTTACCGTTATAATTGATTAACCGTTTATTAATTGTTATAATTGAAAAATGATAATTGTTGAATTCCATCGTGTGAATTTTAGTCTAATCCTTACTTTCTAGCACGTGTATTCTAAAGCATTTGATGCAGTTTTAGAGATAATATACTACTCTGTGTAAAAAGTATCGGGAATATGTCAATAAAAAGACCCGCGTAAAAGAGGTCGTTCTAATTTTTTTACTGCATGTTAGCTAGCACTGTACTGATTTAGCGCGCAAAGTTTGAGCGGGATCTGTCATTTAATTTGTTTTAAACTACACTTTTTGTTGGTCATAGTTTTGAGTTCTCGGCGATTTTTACAATGGAAAATATTGTTGAACAAGGAGTGTGCCTTAAATTTTGTGTTTCGAATGATATTTCATGTGGTGAATCACTAAAAATGTTGCGAAATACCTACGGCGAATCGTGTATATCGAAAACAAGGGCTTATGAATGGTATAAGGCTTTTAAAGAAGGCCGAGAAATAGTAGTAGACTTGCCTCGTTCTGGTAGACCTTCAACCGCTACGACCGAAGAAAACATCGACAAAATCAAGAAGCTAGTGCTCGAAAATCGACGTATGAGTCTGAGAGAGTTGTCTAGTGAGGTGAACATATCTTTTAAGTCCGTCCACAACATTCTCATTGACATTTTAGGCATGAAACGCGTCGCCGCTCGACTAGTTCCAAAAGAGCTCAATTTTGTTCAAAGAGCGCAGCGAAAGCATGTCGCTGAAGACATGGTTTCCCGAGCTTCTACGGATCCGACCTTTATGAAACGTATAATAACTGGCGACGAGACATGGGTTTATGAGTACGACATACAAACAAGCCAACAGTCTTCAGAATGGCGTCTCGAAAACGAGCTGAAACCCAAAAAACCGCGGCAAAGTCGCTCCAAAATCAAGGTGATGCTGACAGTTTTTTTTGACTACCGTGGTGTGGTTCACCCCGAATTCCTTCCAAAGGGAGAAACAGTGAATAAAGAATATTATTTAGGCGTCATGAAGAGTTTGCGTGAGAGTATCCGCCGAAAACGTCCAGATTTGTGGCAACACAACTCAAGGATGCTGCACCATGATAATGCACCATCACACACAGCCATTATAGTGAAAGAGCTTTTAGCGAAAAATTCAACGAAAGTTCTCGACCAAACACCGTATTCACCTGATATGGCTCCGTCTGACTTGTTTTATTTCCCAAGTTAAAATTGCCACTTCGAGGAAAACGTTTTGAGTCGATAGAAGCCATAACAAAAAATTCGCTGAATGAGCTAAAGGCCATACCGCGAATAGCCTATGAAAAATGTATGGAAGACTGGATGAAGCGTTGGAGATGTTGTATTGAAAGCGATGGGGCCTACTTTGAAGGCGATAAAATAAATTTAGATGAATAATTTGTATTTTTTGTTTTATTGACAAATTCCCGATATTTAGTACACAGAAGGTAAGTACCAATTACAAAGTATAACTTATAATTCACTAGTCAAATTTTCTTGAATACATCACGCATCCAGGTTGCCATATTAAGAAAAATATAATAAATGATTTGTAATTAAATAATGATATTATATTTTCGGTATGGCTGAAGATCTTTTTTTGAAAGGACTTTTAGATTTATTTTAAACAGCATTCCCTAAATGAAAAAAATAGATAATATAAATTCTATCTTCTAATATAAATTCCATTCGAGGTTACTTATTATTTTTACGTCGCAACATTTCTTTCACATTTAAAAATTAATGAATATCTTTGATCATTCAACTAAGGTTTCTATAGCCAACTGGCAATACTTAAAGTTATACAAACATAACAGAAAAATAACCATAGCGTACTGCTGATTTCAATGTCAGGGTAAAACAAAATTACAAGTAAGAATAAACCAACAATTTGTAATACTATGGGGCATATAGCAGTAGTAGTATTTTTACACGCGTCGGTGGTGTCCACTATAACATCCCATACGTGTTGCAAGAAGCGACAATGGGAAACAAATCAGAAGATGCATCAGCTCAGCCAGCGTCTTCCTAATAACGACTAAACCAAAAAAAAACTACGGTTGCCAACCTGCTTCTCAACTGTGGCAACCTTGGCAAATATCCCCAACCCCCCCATGAGGCAATCTATGGGGAGGCCTATGTTCAGCAGAGGACTTTAATAGTCTGTAACGATAACGACTAGTTAGGTAATGATATCACTACGGCCCATCACAAGTGATTGCCTGAAATTTCTGCAACTGCAACTGCGTCTGCAAACATCGAATACCTGCGTTTTTCATCGGTTCATCGTTCCATCTAGTGGAGCCGTCATATAAAACTGCGCTTGCCAGAACGACTGCTCTTAAACAGTTTTATTTACTAACAAATACTCTACGTCTCACCCACGCTTTCTGGCTGTGTTTGATATTATTTCATGTAATTAATCCTTTATTTATTAGAATACGAGCCACTTTTACAACTTCGAAATTTAAGTCTTTGTTAGAAATTCTTGTTCCTGAAGTGCGATTAATATATCGTATAAAAGTTTTACAGAGCGAGAGTAAAATGCCTCTGTAATTCTGCTAAGCCATTAATAAGAGATTTAATTAGTTAATCACTGTGCCCAACTGTCATCACATTGCACGCCCATAATTTCGACAAATTATCTTGATCCAACTTCCTAATTTACTGTCGAGGCTTAATTAATACTATTTGGCAAATGTTGGAATAATGTTCCATTTAAGTCTCATAATATCAGCTCAAAATTATTACTTTTACTATCAACAATTAAAATTTTCTTTCTTTTATTTATATGTTGTATATAAAAAACGGTAAACGGTAAAATAATACTCCCAGTATTATAATTATATCAAGATATCGAATTTTGTACATACCTAATTTCATGAGGAAACAATAATTACAATACATAAGTCAATGTGTTGAAACTGGACTTATCCGGACCGATACGACCTGGGGACCTTCAAGAAAAGAGCTTACTCCTTTCTAAAAGGCTGGCAACGCATCTGCAATTCCCCTGGTGTTGCAGTTTTCATGGGCGGCGGTAGTCACTTATCATCAGGTAAGCCGCATGCTCGTTTGCCCCCACTTCTAGAAAAGAAAACAATCTCGGCAGCTGCATCGATAAATGAAATATTTAAGTTTTTGTACAGGCAGTAAAATAATAATTGAGGTATTGTATTTAAAACTAAAACAATTGATATATATATATATATATATATATATATATATATATATATATATATATATATATTGTTACAATTGTACTTCACCATCATCATCATCATTACAGCCCCTTACAAGTCCACTGCTGAACATAGGCCTCCCCCAAGTAATGCCACAAAGCACGGTCCTGAGCCACCTGCATCCATCGACTTCCTGCATGTCTTACCAGGTCGTCACTCCATCTAGTGGGGAGTCGCCCTACACTTCGTCTACCGGTAGGAGGCTGCCACTCGAGAATCTTTTTCCCCAACGGTTGTCGGTTCTTCGAGCTGTATGGCCGGCCCATTGCCACTTCAGCTTACTAATCCATTGGGCTATGTCGGTCGTTCTGGTTCTACTGCGGATATCCTCTTTTCTAAGTTTGTCACGCAGAGAAACTCCGAGCATAGCCCCCTCCATAGCTCGCTGAGCGACTTCGAGCGTCCTCATACGGCAGGCAGTGAAGGACCCCGTCTCAGTTCCATATGTCATCACTGGCAACACGCACTGGTACTGGTACAACTTAGTTTTCAGGTTTTGGGGTATACCTGACAATTGTACTTAGTCAAGTTTAATTCTGGTCGATACCCAATTTAATTAATCAATTTTCGTTACAATATACGCTGTTGAAATTAATATCAGAAAGTTTTCTCTCAACGCACCTAAAAGAAGTATAACTTTTTCAATTCGTTCGTTTTAGATTCGTTCTCATTTTCAGGGTTACGTAACCTCAAAAAAAAAACGGAGCCTTCGTAGGATCACGTTGTTTTCCATTCGTTCATCCTTTCATCCATCCGTCTTTCGCCTGGCCGTTTATCAAGACTCTTTGTCTCAGGAACACGTATCTTATACTTTAAACTAGATATATATGCTGAGTCGCGTGTCTTACGCATGTGACAATTTCACTTTTTCCTCGTTATCCTAACATAGACATAATATGTCAGTAGAGTCAAATACAAAGTCACTGAGGAGATTTTTATTAGAACTATATTCACAGCCGATCTTAGTACGTGGTAAAGTCAGGATGCAGCTGTATTTCGGCTTTAGTACGATTGAGTCAATTCAATGGTGAAACAGCGTCACAGAATATGAAAAGAAAAATACTAGTATAATGCTACTATGTTTCGTTTATTCATTATGAAGTACCGAAAACATTTTAACTCGTTATGAAGAAATTTATCTTAGTCCTTAAGGAAGTTAATTGGGAATAAAAGCAAATATCTATTTGGGCTACATTATCCACTTGCCCCTTCGTGCACTTTGTACTCCTTTGTCACACAAAATATCCTATAAACTATATTTCATAGTTATTACAGATCATCATATATTATTGTTTGGTTCCCCCGTAACATGCTACTGAGTCCGCATCAAACAATATCCAGTTTGTTTCATAATGTCTTCACTCCACCTATTAGAATACTCTTATTTGCTCCAAACTGCAGTTTTTCTTACTATACCAGACCACAAGGGACTTTGTTATTCATCAGTAATCAGTTTTCAAGCTAAGCGGATAGTCAAATGATTTCGTAAATGAAATATAGAAGGAATATGTTTCAAAGGAATTAATTCTATAAGATAAATAAATTCGATTATGGTGTAAAAAACAAGATACTGAAAGCTGTCCGTGCATGTTTACGCGGTAAGGAGGAGATGTAATTACGTGATTAATCCATGAATCATCTGTGTAAATGTTATGATGAATGGTCGCTAGAGGAAGAATGCTGAAATTGACTGCCTCCACGATTGGTCGAAATTTATGAGCATGAGAATTATTTCTCAATTAATCTGTACAGAAGTCCCCCATTATTATGTACAGATATCAAAGCCGCTGTTTCTAGTGCCGTGAAGTAGTCAACATTAGTAGGACAGTACACTACCCCTAGAATCGCCTTGATGCCTTTGATCACTCCAGTCACTCAGTTTTTTTTTAATTTATTTATTTATTTGGATTACCAACATAAGAAACAGCAATTATTTTTTTTTTTTTTATAGAATGGGGTGACAAACGAGCACACAGTCCACCTGATGGTAAGTGGTTGCTGCGGCCCATAGACATCTACATCTATCTTCCATTACAAATCAAAATGCAGATGCGTTGTCACCCGTGAGGACTGAGATGGAATGCCTCATTTCCAGTAAAAAGGGTCTCCGGTTCTCTACACTCACTATACGAAATACAGCAGCATTAAGCTATTATTTCACGCTGGTATTCTGTGAGAGCGTGGTCCTTCCCCGGTCGAGCCGACCCATTCGTGCTACAACTATACTACTAATATAATTGCAGCATGGCTCTACCACGTGAATTAATGTTTGGTTACATTACAGCGTTATAAATTTACATGATTAACTGCTCCATTAATTATAGGCAGTTTACTCCATCATCGAGTGATCTATTCAATAATGTAAGAAGATCTATATTTTTCATTAATTTATTGATACAACCTATCAAAAGCCCACCGCTTAGGATAGGCATCCCAATAGATAGCCCCAAAGAGGGTATATTTTTCCATAGTTGCCACACTTGGCTGGCTGATAGATAACCGCAATTTTCTGTAACTTTGATTTGTTGTTAGAAAGATCTACCCTCCATCGTCTTTTACGATAAGCACAAGATGATATGAAGAACTGAATTCACTCATACCGCCACTACACGACCGATGTACGGCATGAAGGATTAATTTTTTTTTAAGAATAGAAATAGCAAAATGTTTTATCGTAACTAAATTTGTGAAAATACAATTCCTTGTGCTATCTGAAACTATTACTTAAATATCCAGACGTATCAGCGAGATAGCTAAGTTAACGAAGCAAATTAAACAAGTCGATAAAATCTACGTCGCTTTTATAAATGAAACACAAAATAGGGTGACAACGGCTTTAGGAGGCACGTTTCACGCAACGCGGAAGTGGATAATTTACCAAATTGCTAGGTGAGCTCGTTCATTGTGATATCACGAAGGAAAATTTATTTTGTGAGGAAGCTTTCTACGTAGACATACACTGCTCGTTTTCTTAGGACACAATAATTGCTAAAGGTAGTGTGCCGGGTAATGGAAATTATTATTAAAAATAATGATTTAAAATGAATGTCGGGGCGCCATTTTAAAATTAGCTTACATTCTTACACCATTGTTACAATTTTAAATTAAAAACAATGAGTTAGTTCAATACGCTATTTATTTATTGCAATTAATAGAATATAGACATGTTGCCATGGATTTAAATGAAATATTTTAGTTTTGATGTATAGTGAAATATAAATTGAAAATATACACTTCCATACTAAATAAAATAAATTAACATTAGGTATAGAGAAGTTGGAGAGGCGGCATATGTCAACCTCTGCTGCAGATAGGTAGGTACAGGTCTTCTCGGAATTTTGCAATAATAAGCTCCATGTTATAAGATATATTTTAAAGTTTATCTTAATACGTGGTTAAGTTTTTTTTTGTTAAATATTTTAATATTAATCGTCAAAATGAGAATTAAGTGTGTCTTTGTGTGTGTGTGTCCTGTGAAGTCTTTTTCTCAGTTTCTTCTCCACTCAGAAGAACTTCCGACATAACCAACGAATCTATTCCATATAATAGCTGAATAACAAATTTATCACCAATTCCAGTTCGTAGACGTCGTAAAACATTTTATATTTTCAATTTTGAACTTAAAACCGTTTCACGAAAGATGTTATATGGAAATAAGCGAACAAAAATTTTAAGTTTGCAATTTGACAGCAAACGTAAAATTATTATTATTTTAGCAGACTATCAATGAGCCACCTTTTTGAGGACGGAAAAGTCGTATTTAAAAATTCCCATACGCTTACGGTTGCGAACCATTTCCTAGCTGAAGTAATTTAAGTTTAATTTGAGTAAGACGAAGAAAGAAGAGGAGCTTAATGGTCAGTCATTTCTATTTCAGTAAACATAAAAAGGTTGTTGATCTATGCTACGTAGAAGAAAACTGAGTAATACGCGATTTAAATCGTTAATAAGGCTAATAGCTATATTTCGCACGGAATTTGTTGCTCTTCCCGATTCAGTTTCCGATTGAATGCGAAGCATCAATTTCTAAAACGATTCACGTTTACCCATTTAATCAGAACACCAACAATCAGCAACGTAAGCATTCCTCTTTTCAATAGCTATCCCGCCGGTAATAGATGGTCCATATACGTTTCCATTCGCGGATGTACTCGGTACCTACAGTGAATGCAATTTCCGATGTTAGTCGAGCCCGTTACAATGTCAATAAAGAGGTGGGTGCGTGAATAATGACTGCGGGATGTTTCAATAGTTTTCGATGGTCGATTTTATAGCTCCCACTTTGTGATAAGAGGAATAGTGCTTCTTAATAATATTTGCTGCAGCTTTTGTAACCGTTCATTGTACTAAACACTTACTTTGTAGAGACACGCTGCAGCTATATTATGGTAGTAGCACGAATGGGTCGGCTCGACCGGGGAAGGACCACGCTCTCACAGAATACCAGCGTAAAATAGCAGCTTGCTGATGTGTTTCGTATGGTGAGTGTAGAGAACCGGAGATCAGTTTTACTTTAATCAAGGCATTCCATCTTAGTCCTCAGGGGTGACCAAGCATCCGCATTTTGATTCTTAATCGAGGTTAAATGCAGATGTTTATAGGCCGCAGCATCTACTTACCATCAGGTGGACTGTGTTCTCGTTTGTCATCCTTATTCTATAAAAAAGACAGAGTTTAAATAAAATAGCTGATTACGCTGATACAGTACAGTATCACCGTAATCAGCTATTTTACAGTACTCTTTACCGCCAAGAGTGCTTGGCGGTAAAGAGTACGACATATTTGTAAAAACTAATATTATTAGTTATGTTATATATTGTACGCTCTTTATTAAAAACTGTGACTAAATTTGCTACTGGTTTTTCTCTGATATATTTCTGTTAAGTAGCGGTTTAAGAATATCTACTTCCCCATATTATGTGTGTCGTAAGCGACCACAGAAGGAAGCAAGTCAAGAGATGGGCGGCTGTATCTTCCTAATAACGAATATAAAAGAAACTGCGGTTACCAACCCACTTGTCACGCGTGACAATGATGGCATATATGGGGGACCTATATTTCCCTCTATGCGTTATCTATGTATGAGGCCTATTTTCAGCAATGGACGTTAATAAGTGTCAAGAACCGTAAACCGTTTTTACTACTAACTACGTATTCTATGTTAATTCTTGGAGGACACATTTACGTTTTTGGTTTCTAATCGGTGTCTATTAGGCAAAACATCCACTTACCATTAGGTAGATAGTGAGGTCATAAAAAATGTATGTATTTCATTTTCTGACGTTAAAATGTAAAATTTACTTTTATTTTATCACAAATCTTGATATGCACACAAGACAGCTGCTAATTTAAATAAGCAAATTAAACAACTTGATAATATCTGAATCTTTTTTAATTAAAACACGCAAGAAGGTGTCGACATCTTTAGGAAAAACGGTTCACGCAATGTGAAATAGGACAAATTTACATACGAAACTAAGACTTCAAAATACAACATGTAATAAAACCCTGTGTCTCCCGTTAAGTGTGTTATCAAAATCAGTATTCAAACGCTTAGAATTAACTTAACTTCGGGGAACTTGACCATAAAAACTCAATTAAAATCACACACCGTTTTGATGAATTTTAAGGGCGTTTTTGCTTTCTAATTATACGCAAATACGACTATATTTTATTAAATATCACAAAAAAGATGATTTTAATAAATATCACCGTCTTTTACACATTATACTTAGGAACAAAAGGTATATATGAGCTATATGGGTACGATTTAAATTTTACAGTTTAAAGAAGTAAAGGTAACAAAACTATACACTGCACATTGTATACCTGATGGTAAATGTAGGGGAGCGGCCCGTAGTCATTCTCGTCATCCTCGATTAGAAATAAAAATACAGGTACGTTGCACTACTGTGAAATAAGGTAACTTGCCCAATAAAAGATCTGATCACTCACAATAAGAAACACAGAAGCATTATGATGACATTTCACAATGTTAGCAGTGGTAGCTCAGATGGTTAGCGGTCGCTGTAAATTTCACAGTACGCGAACAATCCTGGTTCGAACCCGCTGGCACCATTGAAATTATTAATCGTGATTTTATGTGCCGAGTTACCGCGTGCTCGGTGATGAAGGAATACCTCTCGAGGAAACCAGCATGTCGGAGAAGCAAGAAAAAATATTATAAAGACATGTAAAGTTCGCCATCGGGGTAGTGCGGCGGACATTTTCTTACCCTGAACCCCTCTCATAAATGAGAGGAGGCCTGTGCTCTGAGCACTGAGTTCTGAGTGGGACGTATACAGAATGTAACTTTTGCACTGTAATTCCGTGCAATCGTGGTCCATTTGACTTAAATTACTTGGCTTCCAAGGTTTATCAGGAAGAAGCCTTTAAATAAACATTTTGTTTTATATTCGAATACGATTGACTTCTAATTCGTACAGATTGAATGCAGGGAATAGAGTGAATGGGGCACTACACTCTATTATGAAGAACCAGAATGTGTCAAAAAGGCACGTATGGTAATTCATAATGCTGTGATAGTCACAACTTTAATGTATGGTAGTGAAAGCTGAGTGTGGCAGAAGAAGCACGAAAGTAGAATAAATGCTGTAGAAATGCGGTCTTTAAGGAGTATGCTAGGGTTGAATCTGAATGACAGGGTGTGAAATTGCGTGATAAGAGATAAATGTGGTATGCAAGATGATGTTGTGACCAGGATTAAGAAAGGAATACTTCGGTGGTTTGGTCATGTAGAAAGAATGAATGAGGAAAGAGTGACAAAGCAAATTTATATGGCAGATGTGAACGGCAGAGTCGGGAAGGGACGCCCTAGAAAAAAGTTTATTGTCCAAATTGGCGATATTTTGAAAATGGGCCACGTTAAATGTACCCTTAACCGACGAGCATGTATGCGTAGATATATGGATCTAAAGGAGGCGAAAGAGGTATGTCAGGATCGTGCCAAATGGAAGTCCTTAGTCTCTGCTTACCCCTCTGGGTGACAGGCGTGCGTGTTTATGTTTTATGTATGTTCGTATAGATTATTCAGCGCTTTTATGTCCATATTACAGTACATAGGCTAGGGTGACTATGTTGCCCTTCGTATCCAGAGAGAAGGAATCACAAAATAGTTCAGCCACAGGGCCCGAGTTCGATTCCGGGAGTAATGACACCGAAAGTTTGTATGCGAAATTAACGATAGTGGACTGTATTTAGCGTTTTTTTTTTGAAGAGGGGGCAAACGAACATGCGGTTCACCTGATGTTAAGTGACTACCGCAGCCCATGATCAACCGCAACACCAGCGGAATTGCAGGTGCGGTGCCGGCCCTTTAGAAAGAAGTAAGCTCTTTTCTTGAAGGTCCCCAGGTCGTATCGATCCGGAAAAATCGCAGGTGGCGTGGTTCTATAACCAAAACAAGATGGCGGAAGTGGCATGAGGCCAGTTTTAGGCAATGCACTTGCTAGGGCCTAATTTATTATATCATCTGGCAGGGGCAAAAGTATGAGCTGCTGTGGGAAAAGAACAACAAATGAGAGCGGCTCGGGATGGGAAATACACTTACTTGGGCATTGATGTATGAAGAGGAAGGAAATATTACCAGCTAATACAGTCAACTAAATATGCGTTTTTCGCAACCATAGGCCGTTCTGAGAATGCTGCAGCTTGGATGGTTGGATTTACAAGCTTTTCTGTTACTCTCAGGGAAAGCAGGTGGGTGAGTGTGGTTATTTTACCCTGGCACTTTTTATATTTCCCGTCACCAGTCCCTTAAATTTGGATTAAAATTTTTTAATAAATTTTAACATCTGATCACCAGAATATCATTATCTGACCACCAGAGGTGCGCGTGAACCTGATTGGCAATCGCAGTACTAAACGTCTCAAAGCACATTACGATCTGTTTTTTATGTCTGGCTGAAACAAATAATTTTTCAGAAGTCATGAAATTTTTCTGACGTTTTCCATAATCGACTCTTACGATACTCACAAATGAAATGTGTTGAGGAATTCTCTTTCTTCGGTACCACGAGGTACACATATATAACAACCAAAAATATTTACTCTTATTTATTAAAACGTAACCATTGGTATGCGGATTGGAGATCGCAGTGTCAGATATTTTGTACCTTTGACGTTGCTTCATGTAGTTTGTGTGGCTTATAAGGGTATACTGAAATATATCATCCTTAATTAAAGGATAAATACTATGGTATCTTTTTAAAACTATTTGTCAAACAAACAAAAAGTTCAATTTATTTAAAAAAAAATTACATTGATTTATTATGGAGATTTTAGTGTTGGAAACTGTCAGCTAAACAAGAGATCTGATACTTAGGTGGTAGATTAACTATGGAGTTTAAAAAATTAAGATACAGCCCTAACCAGGATTAAGAAAGGAATACTTTGGTGGTTTAGTCGTGTAGAAAGAATGACCGAGGTAAGAGTGACGAAGCAAATTTATTATACAGAAGTGAACGGCAGGAAAATAATTACTTTCTACTTTGCACCCAACGGAATTTAACTGGGCTATGTGTTAATCATAATATTATGCAGGATACTACAGCAACGTTAAATATTTCATCACGAATTCTTACCTATCTAAAATCTACCTTATTACACGAGCGATTTTCCTGAACGATACGACTTAAGGACGTTCAAGAAAAGAGCTTACTCATTTTTAAAAGGCCAGCAACGCACCTGCGATTCCCGTGGTTTTACCGCCCGTTGTCTCCCATAAACAACTATGGGTGGCGGTTGACACTTACCATCATGTGAGCATGCTCGTTTGCCCCCTCTTCTATAAAATAACCTATCAATGTGATAATGGTTGAAAATTGATTTTGGTATTTGTATTTTGCCATTTAATTTATCGACTACATATTATAACCAAGACTTGCAGTTACCGCATCAATTATTATCACTAAACGAATAATTAACAGAAAACCAATTAAAATATGAAATTAAGTTTCTTTTCCATATGTATTGTGTTCGTTTAAAACAGATTGTTACAATTGAAATCAGAAGAGATTTATTATCATTGATCTTATTAGTTTGATGCATAATAGTTTGATAACTTTTATAGAAACGGTACAGCTATAATAAATTTTTGGAGCAGCACTGAAAGCGATAAATTAAAGGTCCTAAATTATTAAATGATGATTATATTTTTACATGTTTTTTAGCTTCGTGTGTTTCTATCTAACAATCTATATAACGAAATTTTTTAATATTATTTTCACCATCTTGTAGACGGCTGACTGACTTGAAAATTTGCACTCGTATCAAGGACCAAAGAAAATTACGATTTCTGCGACTCAGATGTTTGACGTACCGATGTTTATAGTTCCTGCTACCTTCAGTTTTTGATATTAATTTTTGAGGTAATCTACGAAGAATAAGCTTACAGTAACTTGTATGTCTTGTAGTGGTACGCATGGGTTTGGATTTAATTTTATTAATTGTAGGATCCCAAGCAGTTGGTAGTACCCATCCATCTTCTCTATTGAAATTAGGATGTTTTTTAATGTCAAATAGCCTAGCGAATCATCCTAGTTAGGAATTGGTGTTTTTTTTTTCGAGGATTTAAGATCTATCAAATCTAATTTAATGGCATGGTCAATCTTGAACATGTTCACCGACTGCAGAATTCCTGTCGAGACGTTCGAGTTGTTAGATAGCAAAAATATACAATGTCGATTAAATTAAAAGTTAGTGAATTTACAACCTTCTCGTATATAAACTACTCAGCAGGTTTCTTAAAATTGCAATTTACAATTTCGTTAGTGCTGGCGTAGACAGAACATGACTGGTTAACTACAGCGGGTATTAAATTTCTGAAGGCTTAACAAGTGATTAGATCAAATCTTTTTTCATGTTTTTAGTTGCTACACTTATAAATAACCTGGCAGGTTTATTTAAATAATATAAGATATTTCAAGCTAACATGAAGCTATCAAACTTTTTCAAAATAAAAGCCTTATTTCTTAATATGGTTTATGAAACCTAATAATTTTAAATAATATTGATTAAAGTAAAGCTTTTTAAAGTGGTGCCGTGTAGTGTCGGTTAAGAATATCCACTACCCCATATCTTCCCGTGAGTGTCGTAAAAGGCGACAGAGGGAAACAGGCAGGAGATGGGCAGCAGCATCTTCCTGATAACAGCAACAGTACGACAAAAAAACTGCGGTTGCCAACCCGCTCGCCAAGCGTGGCAACTATGGCAATATACCCCCCATGAACAATTACACAAATGGACGGCCCCCAGTCCCCGGCGGCCCCGCTATTCCTGGCTACGGTGGCGACCATGGTAACGGCGGGGCAGGGGGTGCTCAGAATCTCAGGTGGAGGTTCGGTTGCCATCTACGACGACTCGACCTGGCAACATTTAACGCACGCACCCTGAGGACTGACGAGAAGATCTTGGAGCTGGAAGAATATATATATATAATATTATAGGATTATCTGAGGTCCGAAGAGAGGGGGAGGACACGGTGATTCCCGAGTCCGGCAACTTGTTCTATCACCGGGAGGGCGACCATATGTCCCAAAGAGGTGTCGGATTTATCATCCACAAGTCTCTCGTCAACAACGTTGTAAAGATTGGAAGTGTGTCGACGAGGGTCGCGTACCTGATACTCAGAATCACCAAACGGTATTCGCTGAAAGTCATACAGGTTTACGCACCAACCTCGGCACATCCCGATGAGGAGGTGTAGGAAATGTATGAGCATATTTCCAAAGCCATGCATTCCTCCAAATCCCACTACACGGTGTTGACGGAAGACTTCAACGCAAAATTAGGCACAAGAGAAAACGGTGAGCTGAAGTTAGGGAAATTTGGAGTAGGGCCAGCAGCTGGCTGACTTTATGGAGAAAGAGGGACTCTTTATGATGAACTCTTTCTTCCAGAAGCGGCCACACAGGAAGTGGACCTGATCGAGCCCCGACGGTTCGACAAAAAATGAGATTGACTTCATTATGACGACCAGACGCCGACTGTTCAGTGATGTCTCAGTGATCGCAAGGGTGAAAACTGGCAGCGATCACCGAATGGTAAGAGGCACACTGAAACCAAACATTAAGTTGGAGAGGTCTCATCTAATGAAGTCAACGCTCCGTCCTCATCGTGCTCTAATCCAGAATCCCGAAAACTTTCAGCTCGAGTTACGTAACCGCTTTCAGTGCCTACAAGATTGCAATGCAGTGGACGATATGAATGACAAGCTCGTGGAAACTGTCCATGCGGTCGGAGCTAAGTTCTGCAAGACCCGCCGCAGAAGAACACAGAAACTCTCCGATCACACTCTTAATCTCATGGCTGTTAGACGGAAGATGAGGCTGCAATCGTCAACGGATTTGAAAGCATACAGGCAACTGAACAGAAAGATCTCCAAATGCATGCGGCGAGACTTACGCAACTTTAATACTGCTCGTATTAAAGAAGCGATCGAGCGGAACCAGGGCTCCAAAGTCTTTGCCAGAGATCTGTCTGCCAGAAAAAGCCAACTATCAAAGCTGAAGTCTGAGTGTGGAGTGCATCGTTTCCGGGACACCTGAGATTCTGAGTGAGATTGAGAGGTTCTAAGGGCAGCTGTATACATCATCGTTGGAGCCACACGCAGGTGTGAGTAACGATCCAAGAGCAAGTCTTATCCGACACTATTCCGATGATATCCCGGACGTCAGTCTAAGCGAGATTAGAATGGCTCTCCAGCACCTTAAAAACGGCAGGGCCCCAGGCGAGGATGGAATTACAGCGGAGCTTCTGAAAGCGGGTGGAACACCGGTACTTGAAGTCGTTCAGAAGCTCTTCAATTCCGTCCTCCATGGTGGCACTACTCCAGAGGCGTGGAGCAGAAGTGCGGTGGTCTTGTTCTTTAAGAAAGGCGACAACGCACTCTTGAAGAACTATAGACAAATTTCCCTTCTGAGCCGCGTCTACGTGCTGTTTTCGAGAGTCATTAAGAATCGTCTCGCACGCAGACTCGACGACTTCCAGCCTCCCGAACAAGCCGGTTTCCAAAAAGGCTTCAGTACCATAGATCACATACGTACCCTGCGGCAGATTGTACAGAAGACTGAAGAGTACAATCTGCAACTTTGCCTGGCGTATGTGGACTATGAGAAAGCCTTTGATTCCGTCGAAATTTGGGCGGTGCTACAGTCCCTTCAGCAGTGCCAAGTTGACTGTCGGTATATCGAAGTGCTGAAGTGTTTGTACAGTAGGACTATCATATCATAGATGGCTATCCGAGTACAAAACCAGAACTCGGAACCTATCCAACTGCAGAGAGGTGTATGACAGGGTGACGTTATATCCCCGAAACTCTTCACTGCTGCATTGGAAGATGTTTTCAAGCACTGGACTGGAAAGAATACGGTATTAATATCAATGGCGAGTACATCACTCACCTTCGATTTGCCGACGATATAGTCCTTATGGTAGAATCGCTGGAGGACTTAAGCACTATGCTCACTCAATAGTGCCTCCCAACGGATAGGTCTTAAGATGAACATGGACAAAACAAAGATCATGTTTAATGTCCATCTCACATATGCCGGTAGTTGTTGGAAGCAATATGCTCGAAGTCGTCGACGAGTACGTTTACCTGGGACAAATAGTCCGACTGGGTAAGTCCAATTTCAACCGAGAGGACAATTGAAGGATTCAACTCGGCTGGGCAGCGTTCGGGAAATTACGACATATCTTCTCGTCAGGTATACCTTAATCTCTAAAAACTAGATTGTACAACCAGTGCGTGTTGCCAGTGATGACTTACGGATCTGGGGCGTGGTTCTTCACTGCTGGCCGTATGAGGACGCTCAAGGTCGCTCAGCGAGCTATGGAGAGGGCTATGCTCGGAGTTTCTCTGCGTGATAGAGTCAAAAATGAGGATATCCGCAGTAAAACCAGAGTGATCGACATAGCCGAACGGATTAGTAAGCTGAAGTGGCAATGGGCCGGCCATATAGCTCGAAGAACCGATAACCGATGGGGAAGAAAGGTTCTCGAGTGGCAGCCTCGTACCGGTAGGCGTAGTGTAGGGCGACCACTAGATGGAGTGACGACCTGGTAAGATATGCAGGAAGTCGATGGATGCAGGTGGCACAGGACCGTGCTTTGTGGCATTACTTGGGGGAGGCCTATGTTCAGCAGTGGACTTGTGAAGGGCTGTAATGATGATGATGATGAATGATGAAAGCTTTTCATATATTTATTGACTCATGTGTCGTGGTAGAGCCATGATGCAGTTATATTAGTAGTATAGTTGTAGCAGGAATGGGTCGGCTCGACCGGGGAGGGACCACGCTCTCACAAAATACCAGCGTCAAATAGTAGCTTAATGCTGCTGTGTTTCGTATGGTGAGTGTAGAGAACCGGAGACCCCTTTTTACTGGAAACGAGGCATTCCACCTAAGTCCTCACGGGTAACAACGTATCTGCATTTCGATTCGTAATCATTGATAGATGTAGATGTCTATGGGCTACAGCAACCACTTACCATCAGGTGGACTGTGTGCGCGCTTGTCACCCTATCCTATAAAAAAAACAGCCTGTCAAAGTCCACTACTAAAAACAGCCCCCCTCATAGGGGAGAGGGGGATATGTGTCCTGTTGCTTGTTATTGTTACGCCGCGCTCAAATCAGCGCCATCTAGTATCAGGAGCGAGAGCGGGGGGAGCTTTGCAGAGAATGACATCGCCGATCTCTCGACCAACAGCGCCACCCGAGGAACTAAGTTTCTAGAAAATCTATACTCGAGCTCTCGGTACCTTACGCGTGTTTACTTGAAGATTCGGGATGTTTCTTTGCTAATTTAAATAAATAGGCGCTGCAATATGCGATCGAGACAGAGTTTAACTCGGCGACACAAGCGAAGCTTCGGAGTGAAATTAAGTGAATTAGTGTGTTTAATTATTAGTGTTTTTTTACTTTAATTTGTATAAAGTAAATTAAAGTGTTAATTTAGGTAATTTTATCGGCAATTTTTATTGTCACGAACCCTAAGCTCGTAACAATTGGTGTCAGAAGTGGGATAAAATCATGCCGATTTTACCTAAGGAGGAAACGGAGGGTATCCGTACCCGAAGTCAACGCCAGCAAGGGACGGACCAACGAAGATTTGGTGGTGCAACGCCGCAGACGTCGGAGGGTGAGCGGCCGGCAACGGATGCCGGTCCGTCCGTAGCTCCTGCATCTGCAGCACCTGATTTAGGCACCCTGATGGTGATGCTGCAGGAGCAGGCTTGCCAGCAGGCGGAACAGGTCCGTCAGTTGATAGAGCAGCTGCAGAACGGACGGGAGGAGCAGGCTCGCCAGCAGGCGGAACAGGTCCGTCAGTTGAAAGAGCAGCTGCAAAGCGGACAGGAGGAACAGGCCCGTCAGCAGGCGGAACAGGCTCGTCGGTCGGAAGAACAGATGCTCCTCATGAAGGACCTTCACGCTACCTTTGGGAAAGAGATAAGGCAGGTGAAGGATAGGGTTGCTCAACACGACAACCGTCTGTCGGAAGCTGAAACCCGAATCGAAGAACATGAAACCCGAATCAACCATGTGAACAATCGGGTTGACAACGTGATGGCTGACGTGAAGAAAACGCTGAACGAACTCAAACTTGGGGATGGAACTACAGCTCCCGTAGTAGCTTCAGCACCTTCGCTACGTGGGTTCAAGGTGCCACCGTTCGACGGGACTTCTTCCTGGTCAGCCTACAAAATCCAGTTCGAGGCTGTTATGAAAGCGAACGGCTGGAATAAAAGTCAGGCCATGACTGCTCTCACACTAGGCCTGCGCGACCAGGCCTTAACAGTTCTGGAAGCTCTCGGTGAGGAAGTGACATATGAGCAGCTTCTTGAGGCCTTGGAGGCGAGATATGGTGACGCTCACCTGGAACACGTCTTTCGCGCGCAGCTTAAAGATCGCGTGCAACGCAGCAACGAAAACCTGCAGCAGTGGGCCCTTGAGGTGGAGAAGATGGTTCGTAAAGCATACCAGTCTGTACCTGCGCTCATTGGAGGGAACCTGGTGCAAACATTCATCGACGGCATCCGCGACCTGGAAGTCAGAGCTGCTGTGAGGCTCGGGCACCACGAGACGCTTAAGGACGCCTTGGCCCATGCACTGGAGGTAGAAGCCGTGCGGCAGGATCATCGTTCCCATCGCGTCAGGGAGGTTGCAGCAGCTACAGTTCGCGACCGCAACAAAGGATACAGCCCAAGGTGCTATGGCTGTGAGGAAAAGGGCCATCTTCGATCCAGCTGCCCTAAGCGAACCCTAGAAAGGGAAGGTGAACGATATCAGGAGGGTAGTGCAGCTAACGGCACTGCCTGCCGGCGACAGGATCATCGTTCACCTCACGCTAGGGAGGTTGCAGCAGTTACGGTTCGCGACCACAATAAAGGATACAGCCCTAGGTGCTATGGCTGTGGGGAAAGGGGCCATCTTCGGTCCAGCTGCCCTAAGCACACCCTAGGAAGGGAAGGTGAACGGTCTCAGAAAGGAAGTGCGGCTAACAGCACCGCCCAGCAGCAGCAGGAATACGACTTTGAGATCGAACATCGCAGCGAGAAATCTCCTGGCAACGCAGATGCATTGTCAAGAAGACCTTGTCCTGAAGATGGTAACCATTGTAGTAGGCAAGGTAAGGAAGTGGTATCCGTGAGGATGCTCAGGACAGACCACCTCAGTAACGGGTGGAAGGACAGCCTACGACGTGCACAGCAGGAAGATCCAGACATCAAGCCGATTCTGGGATGGATGAAGGCCCGTGCTACCAAGCCTAAGTGGAGGGACGTCTCAGCGATGAGTTCAACCACGAAAAGCTATTGGGCCCAATGGGGCAGCTTGCTGCTTCAGGACGGAGTCCTGTGCCGTAAATGGGACAATGGTCGAGGAGACAGCTGTCGTTTGCAATTGGTTGTCCCTAAAGCTAAAGTGCCGAATGTTTTACAGCTGTGCCATAATGGTCGTTCAAGAGTCCATCTGGGAGTTAAACGAACTCTACTGAAGGTCCGAGAACAGTTCTACTGGGTCCATTATCGTGACGATGTGGAGGATTGGTGTCGTACATGTACAAGTTGTGCGGCTGCGAGGGGACCTCAGACACGGAGTAGAGGAGCATCGAAATTGTACAATGTTGGTGCACCACGGGATAGGACATCCCTTGACATTGCGGAGCCGTTACGGCAAGGCGCCGGAGGGACTCCTAAGATCGTCCATGCGGATCGCTTGGCGCGTTATTGTGGGGCCGATGATGCTCGGGACGAGCATGTCTTAGGAGGGGGCAGTGTTACGCCGCGCTCAAATCAGCGCCATCTAGTATCAGGAGCGAGAGCGGGGGGAGCTTTGCAGAGAATGACATCGCCGATCTCTCGACCAGCAGCGCCACCCGAGGAACTAAGTTTCTAGAAAATCTATACTCGGTACCTTACGCGTGTTTACTTGAAGATTCGGGATGTTTCTTTGCTAATTTAAATAAATAGGCGCTGCAATATGCGATCGAGACAGAGTTTAACTCGGCGACACAAGCGAAGCTTCGGAGTGAAATTAAGTGAATTAGTGTGTTTAATTATTAGTGTTTTTTTACTTTAATTTGTATAAAGTAAATTAAAGTGTTAATTTAGGTAATTTTATCGGCAATTTTTATTGTCACGAACCCTAAGCTCGTAACATTATTTTTACTATATAAGAACTAAACTTTTGTACTAATTCGTAGCTAGAAGTTACGATATTGTGACAAATCGGGAAAGACATCTCTTTGTACTAAAGTGAGACTTCTAGCATACATAAGATGATCAATTTTTCGGTCTACTTTCTATTTTCAGACCGAATTTTGGTCTCAACAGAGACTAGCCAGCTGAACATGACAGGATTATATTATAATACTCGAACGTACACGCAAGCACAAGTGCACTCTACTCCACCACTCTCATATTCCAATGGAACGATTATTCGATATGGCCGGAGAAAGACCAGGTGTAGGACCAACGGCTTCATGTGCTTTCCGAGACACGGGAATAAAATATTGCTAACTCTCTGACTTGGGCTGCTACTAAGAAGTTTTGGACATTAAACCCCAATAAACGTTGGCGCGACCCGGGAATCGAACCCGGGACCAGCGATCACGTTTTCTACCACTAGTGACATTCACACACAGTCAACGACGCAAATATCATTTTATTTAGTACATTTTTGTAAATTCTAATTCCTTAGCACAATTATTTACCAAAATTATTATAATTTAACAATATATTACGTTAACGCTAACATTGTGGCTACACCATAACTGCACCTTAAGCTCTAATGAAAACTTTGAAGCAACAATCAAATTGGACGCTTAATATCATTAATCTAATCATTAATAAGACCAATCATATGCCACAAAAAACCTGTTCGATATATTAAATCCGTTCTCGAAATCAATGTACCGGCACTACCCAACTCATTACGTTATTAGAGTGGCTTATTGTAGTGCATGGTTTACCCGTAGCTCTAAGCCATATTTTGAGTTAAGTGCAGTATTACTTTATTTTTTAATTTTACACTTTTTTACATAGTTTAGTTGTTCACTACCGTATGAAGACTGCATATTTAGGACAAATTTATTCATCATCATCATCATCATCATGATCATCAAAATCGATGTCCACTGCTGGATATGGGACTTTTTCGTTGCAAGGAGGACTTTTTTATATGATAAGGATGGTAAACGGACACACAGTACACATGATGATAATTGAGGTTTTTTGACATATACATCTGTTCTTGATTAAGTATCAGACTGCTGATTTGCAGTGATGAAAATTTATTAGCCTCAATCGGATCTTAGCAGAGCACCGTCAAGTGTAGACGTATCGCACCCTTTACTTTGCTGCCCGTTACCCGTCTGGGTCTTTTACATCTAGCATTAGCTAGTATTATAGTATAGCATTAGCATGAGGTATTTTTGGAATTTCCCATAATTACCTTTTACTACACCAAAAGAGAAAACGGGGTGATAAGTTCTTTAACGCCAACTTCACGAGACATATATTTTTTGGGTTCCCGTACTTTTACCCAAGACGGGAGCATTTAGCGTTAAGGATGAGAGATTGTTAGTGTGCGCAAACGAATGTTCCCATATATCTTCGAAACGGTTTCATCGATCTTGATACGGTTTTTTAATCATACCTGTCCTACCTTTGTGTACCTATTTGTTGTTGTCGTAGAGATAGACTCAACAATAATATATATAAGTACTACACATAATTATTCATCTACCTACTAATATTATAACAAACCCAATAAAATTCGTCGTTCACGATTAGTATTCAATGACCGAATGATTTTAAACAACAACAAAAATTCAGTAAACAGTAGCTTACATTTTTCAGTTCGTACGATTATAACGTTTTTATAATATACGTTTGTAAATTGCTTTTTCGAATTTTATGATAAAAAATTTAAAAAATATTCCATGTTTGAAATAAAAGTTCTGCTTTTGGAATTTTACTAACGAATACATGTTTTAATTAGTTTAACTAAAAGCGTTTTAAAGTGATTCGTCCCGTTTTTATTTTTAAATTAAATTTTGTAATATTAAAAACAACACAAGATAAATGTACAAATTATACGCAACGAGTCGTCCATCGTTTAAAATTGCTACATTAGGGACAAGCATTTATTAAATTGACTTCAACTAACCATATTAAGTGGGTTCGGTTTAGTTTTTTTTATATAGGAGGGGGTAATAAACGAACACACAGTCCACCTGACGGTAAGTGGTTGCTGCGGCCCATAGACATCTACATCTATTCTCGATTACAAATAAAAATGCAGATGCGTTGTCACTCGTGAGGACTAAGATGGAATACCTCGTTTCCAGTAAAATGGGTCTCTGTTTTTCTACACTCACCATACGAAACACAGCAGAATTAAGCTTCTATTTCACGCTGGTATTCTGTGAGAGCGTGGTCCTTCCCCGGTCGAGCCGACCCATTCATGCTACAGGTTTGTGATTCATCGGCAACCATATTAAGTGAAATGGTTTTTTATCAAATATTGATTTATATAAATATACATATCATACAGTATTAACGACTTTATAATTTAAATAACAATGGTTTGGCTTCTTTTACTTTAGTACAGGAATACTAGGCTACCGTTCTCTTACACTAGGATAGTTATGGGTTCTATAATACAAAAAAACTCACAGCATTGCCTTATAAGTAGCCAGGTGGCAATACTTCTACAGGTTTACTAAATGATAGAACGTTTTTCCGCCTAAGAGTCAAAATAGCAGTGCATGTACTCTGTCCCCATTGTATTCTGATGGTTATAAAGACACAGTGTAATTATAGATCTTGAGGCATTCCATCGTAATCCTCAGAGGTGACAACACATATGTAGCCTTTTTTGTTAGATTTTCGCTGCATGTGATCATAGACTAGCTACTTACCACCAGGTGGACTGTAAGTTCATTTATCACGTCAGTTTTATGAAGCTTCATACGGCCAGCAATAAAGAACAACACCTTAGTTCCTTATGTCATCACTGACAAAACGCACTAGTTCTACATTCTTGTTTGAAAGTTTTGAAATATAACGAATACATGATGTGAAGTCCGCCAAAACGCATCGGAGTAGCGCAGCAACATTTCCTTGCCATGACCAGCATTGGGATGTGTATTATTATCATCATCATCATCATCATCATTTCGGACCTTCATAAGTCCACTGCTGAACATAAGCCTCCCTCGAGAAAAAAGTGCCATAAAACACGGTTATGAGTCACCTGCATCAATCGATTTCCTGTATATCTTACCAGGTCATCAATCTATTTAGTGGGGGACCGCCATACACTTCGCTTACCAACACGAGACTGTTACTCGGGAACCTTTCTTTCCCATAGCTTAAAATTAAAATAAGTAAGTCTTTATAGAACATATAGACTTACTTATTTTAATTTTTAAGTATGACGCCAAGTGACTCAACAAGCAATGTAAATATCACAAAACAATACTTTATTTATGCGGATATATTGCGTAGTACCGCCGCTGTATCTTGTGACGAGCTAATGTGCGTGTGCAGATCCACTATCGACAATAATGTGGATTCGCGAATTGCTATTATAGTTTATTCTCCAATTTGTCAACCGTTTCAACCCGATAGGAAGAACGATGTAACATAATGTATTTTACTTATTTTGATTATTTCACAGCAACTACTACGCTAAATGCGTAACGAAAGGTCGTTGAATTATCATATATTATGCCTTATCTTCGAAACATTTTCATAATTTTTATGGTTTTGGGGTTTAATACAATTTACAGTTTTCAAAAGCTTCGAATGTATCGTAAACACCTAACCGGCATGGTTATATAGTGACTTTGGCTTAAAATTATTCAATATAATTATTTTTGCCATTTATTTATTAGACATGGGTGTGTATTTGTTTTCATATATTTAACAATATTATCACTAACCAGGAGTTTTTATAACAAAAGATCGCCAAGCAAAACCTGCCTAGTACATGGTGAGTTTAAAAAGTAGCTTCGGATATATGAAAATAATAAATAGGTTATCTCGTAGGTAGATCGTACCTTTCGGCTTGCCAAATGATGCTAATTTAAAAAAGGAATGGATTGTGAAGCCACTGAAAGGCCACATGAGTTCGTTCCCTACAGAGTAGCATATAAACTACGATGACCATCATCGTAGTTTATATGCGAATGAAAATTATCATAAAAACAGCTTGTCTCGCCAATGATAAATAAGAAATTAAAACTAAAAATGTCAAACAGGAACTCATGGCAAAGGCTTTGTCAAATTTAATTTTTTTAATTTTAAGTTTTACCAATTTGAGCAGTCCCCGATGATTAATCACATTATATTTCTTATAAAAGCAGTCGTGGAAAAATACAGTAATTTAAGATTACACTATTTGACAAAAATGCGACCCCAGAAATATAAAAACGTCAAGTGCTGCACAAATACCTTCACTTTACAGGTCAGTGAGTAAGCACCATAGCATGGTTCCAAAATACCTACTACTTCAATCCGCTATGAAAGCCAAAACCAACATAACCGGATTTTTTTACTGTTTTTATTTATTTTACATTTAGGGCCCAAAAATGTTAGTACAATTTTGGTTTAAATGAAACAATCGATAGCTTTCCAATTTAGTCAATTACTAACGCGTATGTAAAAATCAATGGCTTTTTTACAGCACAACGATAGTGCCTGATATTTTTGTGTGAGTAAGTTGGAGTAAGTAGCACGGTGAATGGTAAATGGATGTTGTGGTTGTAGAGATATGGTTTATAATTAATTGTGTATTACATTACGTTTTATTAAATGCGAGTGTATGTGTGACTGCGTATCTATTGCTTTTACTGATCTATTTGTTTAGTAGTTGGCGCGTGGTAGGCTGGTAGGGGCCAACTGGAGACACCGGGTTCCGATACATTTTCAACTACTGGGCATATCTCCTTCATTATTGTATCTATGGTCTAGTGGTTGTAGTAAATTAATGCGATTTCTGATCATGAGGTCTTGGGTTTGGGCCAAAAAAAATCAATTATTGAGTTTTTGCGTCAAGAAATTTTCAGTAGCTGCTCGGATTTAGCAAGTTGGCTGTGTTTCGCCCCCGTGCCTCGGAAAGCACGTAAAGCCTGAAATCTCTCCGGTCGTGTTGGTTTACCGTCCCATGGGATTACGAGAGTGATGGAATAGAGAGTGCACCTGTGCTTGCGTACTATAATCCTGTCCTGCGCTGATGGCTAGCCTCCGTTGAGGCAGGCTGCGTAGACCAAAATTCGGTCTGGAGGACATATTATCATATACGGCTTTTGAATTGTCCGTAATCATTTTAAGACCTATGCGTTAGCAAGATTGCTAAACCTTTAAGAAGATTCGTTGCACCCCTTAGGGCTAAAAGGGAACGTTTCGTTATCTATTGGGGCAAAATCACTAAGTTCATAGCATATCACAAAGTTGGCTCATACAATGACCATCGAATACGCCTAAAGCCACTTTAGTTGTTTATGTACCCTAGAGATTAAATGCCACCGATATACCGATATTACCTGCCAAAAGGGATTTACCCTTGTCTCAAATGGATCAGTATCTGACAAATTACAATCCTTTCTTAAATTAATGTTAGATAATGTAATTATATGTCACTGTTAACAGTTAAACTACGAAATACATTACACATAGAGTTAATAATTATTACGGCAAGAGGACGAAAAAATATCTAGTACCACGTATTTTAATGAGATATTTTCTGGAAACGAATGTGGTAATAAAGATATATTTAAAAAGAATTTGAAAGCATGATTGCTGGATAATAATATGTGTAATAATTAATATTGGCTTAATTAAAGTTATTGTTTTAAATTAATTTGATTTTAAATGTGTTTAATGAGTTTAAATGTTAATATGGTTGTAGTTTAAATATAATAAGGTATGTAACGGTAGTAACAGCGCTTAGCTTTAATTAGTTAAAATTTTTTAAATTGGTGTAAATTTAATTTTCTATCCTTAAGTTTTTAAGGATTGCATTGTAAATTACGGTAGGTACAGTTTACGTGTATTTTAAGTTCTTTAGGATTATAAAACTTACAGTAGGTACATAAAATGTGAAAGTAATGTATTGGCCAACAAACTGCCCTGTTGTCAGTCGTCAGTTTGGCGAAAGTTGTATAAAGAACAGCCAACTGTATTTTTGTGTAATAAATAAATTAAATAAAAAACTAAAATATATTAATAACTTGCTGTTTCCAACTTCGCCCGCGTGGAAATTATTACGATTGGATTTCATGGGTTTAATTTTTTGTGGGGGGCCCTAATTATTTTTCTAAAATAAAAGTAGCCTAAGCTACTCCTTATAACATCAACTATCTGCCAATGAAAGTCCCGCAAATCAGTTCAGCCTTTTCGAAGATTGGCCGGAAAAAACAGACAGAGGGCAGACAGACAAAAGTTTTAGAAATTGTTTTTCGTTATAAGTACCGTATATACTTTCATATTATGCATTTAGTAAAAAGCTTATTACAAACAGACGATTTGGTTATATTTGTTATAGAAGTAACGTTTACAAATGAGCACATCTATCAAAGATTAAGAATGAATGAGATGCGGTTGTCACCCCTAAGGACTTAGATGCCGTGCCCGGTAATCAATAAAATGCATCCGGATCCCTATACTTACCATATATGCAACAAATATGTAATATTTATGCAATGAAAAGCCTTTCGTCATAACAGATTCTACTTAGTTTCATATTTTTTATTATATTAAAAATATAAAAACAAGGTAATAATTATTAAAAATAAACACGAAATATGTACAAATATTAAAATATTAATGTTTAAAATTATAACATATAGTACCTTGTACAGAACGTAGAAAATAATGTAAAAGGTGTGTAAAGCTGTAGAAAAACATTTATTAATCCCTCAGACCCAGTTAAAAACATGTACGTAGCAACTGCTCTGCACTTCCATTAAATCGTTGGATTTTTCTTTGTAGTAATTGTTGGATTTTGCTGTGTAGTATGGATGCCAAACGACCAAACAGTTCATGTGAAGGTAAGCGAATGCTCTTTAGACGGCTATATCTATCATCAGTTAAGGAAGTGGTACACCTTGTTTCTAGCACGGAATGCCACTTTACAAATAATAAGTCTCCAGTTCCAAAACACATCAAAATTTTGCTGCTATTCATGCAAGGGATTTTTACTAGCATAGTATATACCTATTATTATGCTGCATTGTTAGTCTATTCGTCGTAAACGCGAATGCTAATGTAGTTTCGGGTTGGAATCTCGGGTCGATCAAAAATCAGTTAAAAGTTTTTCTGTCGAGAAACTATTAGTAGCAAGCTGGAGTCAGGAAGTTTTCAGTGTTTTCCCCCGTGCCTCCTTAAGTACATAAGCCTTTAGTCCTGCACCTGATTCATCCGGTCGTGTGGGATTGCCGTCTCATCGCGCACTATGAGAGTGAGGGAATGGGGAGTGCACTTGTGAACTATAACCCTGCCATGTTCTGATTGATAATTTCTATTAAGAATGGCCGCTATTTCCGACATTTGGTCTGGAGGATTATTATAATATTTTGCGTAAAGAAAAAAAAATTGTTGATGGATACATTGGTCTGATTGTACAGAGGGATTAATCCCTATCCGACGCTTTATTCCAGCCTATCCCTGATCTTGGAACGAGATGTAACTTTCTCGGGCACTAATATCTGCTACTCACTTGAGCCTTCCTAGTAATCGAAATTTGTGGCCCTTCGAATCTCCGAAGAAAAAGAGTTATTATATCATAAATATTCGTTAATAAATAGCATGATGTATTTATTATAAGAAGTTGCCGAATTACAGCGGCGTTAGAGAACTCATCATTCTTACTTATGGGTTGTTACGTAATGGATTATAATTACTTAGTTTCATGAGAAAGGTTTTAAAGACACCTTCACAGTATTTTAAAACTGCAAAATGACCTTCTTGGTGTCTTTTGATAGTACTGTACATAAACGCATATGTACATGCACACATAAATAAGGACAGAAGTGTACAGACGGCGTGAAACTAACGTGTTTTATCTGTTAGTGTGTGTGCCGGGAGTCACTCGTTGATTGCTGGGTACTGAGACCAAACTCAACGCGGGCTTCCGTTTCTTTGAGTGGAACACTAAGTATGGAAAGATGTTAACGTTGTTGTATTAATACGAAAATTATATAAATAGATTACGGTCTTAGGTCGGCATGCAAATATTAAAAATAGTGTTATTTCCACAAAGTATATTTTTAAATATAAGATATCCTTAGAAGAATTTTCCATTCTTACTACACTTGCTAGCCGAATTTTGCCGATGTTTTTTGTTATACCATTACCTATAAACCACGTAGCAGTCGCATAAGAATATTAACTACCCCATATCCTACAATGGGTGTCGTAAGACCGCGACAGAGGTAAAATGAGACAGGAAATGGGTAGCTGCTAGATGGTATCATTGTTATCTTTCTGGTAATAACTCCGAATAATAAAAGACTGTGGGTGCCAACGTTATAGACGGTAATATATGTATGGGTTCGTTCCGTACCAAAGGACTAAGTTTTAATTCCGTAAGTCACCACTAAATATATGATAATCACTGATAAAATCCGTAACTTGGATAATATATGATATAGCATAGCGTATCAGCACGTTAAAATGTCAATGGGCCGACCGACAACTGATTGATAAAAGGTTCTCGAGTGAAAGCTTCGTACTGTAAAGCACGGTGTTAGTCAGATGAAGTGACGATCTGATGTCATACATGGTAGAGCCACTCTGCAACTATTTTATGGTTGTAGAACGAATGGCTCGGCTCGGCCGAAGAAGGACCACGCCCTCACAGAATACCAGCGTAAAATAGCAACTTAATGCTGATGTGTTTCGTATGGGCATTGTAAAGAACCTGAGACCCATTTTTACTGAAAACGAGGCATTCCACTTTCGTCGTCAGGAGTGACAATAAATCCACATTTTGATTCTTAATTGATGATAGATGTAAATGTTTATAGGCTGCAGCATTCACTTACCATCAGGTGGACTGAGAGCTCGTTATAAAAAACAGGCAGGTAGTCAAAGGATGCAAGAGGCTTTAGACTGTACTTTGTGACAATATTTGTAGAGGTTTATGTTGGACTTGTGGTAGGCAAGAGTAATCGCCCCTATAATCGGGCTCCCGCCTTATCATGGCTGGAGGGGGGAGGGCTTAGTAGCCGTGGCTTGGTTACCCGCGGTGGTCCCGTGGAGGGGTGTTCTTTCCCCCTACCACCGCTGCTGAGGTAAAGCCGTTTCTTATCTTTACATGGTGAATTAGCTACGCATACCCACCTTGCAGGGGCAAGGACGGGTTATATCGGACTCGCACCCAGTAAAACCCATGGTGTTCCACCTCGGTCGCATATTGACAGGGCCACGCAAATGTTTTCGCACAAATCATATTTAGTGATGACTACTACAGTTATATTTAGCAGAAGTACTAGTCATATTAAGTACGCTAGTAGTCTAGTGATTATCATATTTAGTGATGACTTACGGAACTAAAACTTGGTCGTTCACTACTGGCCGTATGAAGAAGATCACACTCATTCAGCGTGCTATGAAAAGGACTATGCTCTGAATTTATTTGTACTTACATTAAAAAAAATATAAATTAAAAATGCTCTGATTTGTATAAAAAAAGAGGCAAAACATACTGTGTTTGCGTTTAATGCTCATTGTGTAGAGAAAATCAACTAACAGAGAGTACATTATTATACACAATACAAAAAAAAATACAAAATCATGACAATTGTGAACAAAAGCCCTCTCTGTTTTAGCTTTGCCTAACCACTGGTTACCTGTGGACCAGATATCAGTAAAAAAATAAAATAACTAGCGGCACAAAATGAAAGGCTTTGCGTAAGATCGGGTTTACACCGACCGTTATATTTATTGTAACATTTTTTTTATCTTAGGAGATAAAAGTTGCGTTTTTATCTCGGGCATAAAAATAATTTTTAGTGGAATCGTTATGGTTTTACGTAGTTATAGCAATAAAATGTTTTAGTGCTAGAAAATACCACAGTATCATATTACTTCATTAAGTGAAAGTGAAAGTTTATTTAGTGTTTAAACAATATCAAGATTCATTATTCTCTATTGATTGTTCAAATCAGAGTCTGTCTAGCTAGGTGCCAATTTAATGTCGGTAATTTTACCGCCAATCATCGAAACAGAATAGAGTGTTTCAATTTGAAGGACATTGTTAGCTTTAAATTACTGAGCATTTTAGTCTTAATAACTATTGTCTACGGGCGAGGAGCTCTGTAACTAACAGGACTGTAATGATCAAAGTTAGAGGTTGCTCCGTAACTGTTATAGGCAGGATAACACATGGAATTGCTATTTAACGTTATGTAACTTTGAGAAAAATATTTATAAATGAAAATTTATGGAAATAAGTCGTGAAATAATTTCTCTCTCCATCCGATAGTAATTGCAATTTCGATTGCCTATTCACCTCGTTTTCGACGCTGAACTGTTAGAAATTAAATGAGATATATTTATATCAGCTTAGATGTAAGAATTTAAAATTTTATTTGATAATTTTATGTTAATATCACGAACCCTTGAATATCTTAGAAATGAAAAAAAGTTTGTGTACAACAGACTTTGGTGCTGCGGGGCACTTGCTGTTCTGTACCCAGTTTTAAGTCCAAAACCTTACGACTGCAAAAGTGGGTACGCTTTTTTTTATAGAATATGTGTGTCAAACGAGCTCACAGTCCACATCGTAAGTAGATGATCAAAATGCAGATGCTTTGTCACCCCTGAGTTTATGATGGAATGTCTCGTTTTCAGTAAATATATCCACTTCACCATATGAAAGAGTGCAGCATGAGCTGTAACTTTCCGCTGGTATTCCCTGAGTGTAGTCCTTTCCACAATATCAAGATAAAATAGACGTAGTGAGACGATGGGTCGGCTATATACATCTGGTACTTGATTTTTTTTCTTTTTCGGAAAACAAAATTATAACAATTCACATTATATTATTTCATTTACCACTATAATAGCAGAGTTTAGGGCAACCAGATTTTATAGATAAGATTAGCCGAATTGGTTCTGAAACCGAATTAGGACATCCCGACTCCACGTAGTCTTGTTTTCCCTACCCTTAGAGTGTTTTTGTGAAGCCGTAGGCACGGAGGGAAAGCAGCCCCCGCCCGCTGTAGCACATCGCAGGCACCTAAGTGAGCCGATGCAGCTGAGGCTGGCCGAAGCTGTGGAGGCGAGCATGGGTGCCTGTGATTTGCTACGCATGGGCGAAGGGGCTAGTGCAGCCCGCAGTGCCGAAGCTGTTGCAGAAGTTACTTAGCGTCAATATTCCTGTATAAAAAAGTGAGTTTATGATTTTACAAAAAAAAGTTAATCAAATTTAGTTAGTTAAATAAAATTAGTCATAAACTATACATTTCCGCAACGGGGGAAGGGTAGGGGTTTCCCATGACCCCTGGCCTCCACCCTCCCCCTCCACCCTCCCCCTCCACCCGGATGTCTATAGTTTACCCGAGACGACGATTATAACGATGATGATCAAATATTTTATTGCATACGATTTGAAGTCCGCGATAGCCCACTAGAGCATTTCAGTGAACAATCTGCCGCATATCGTTCACGGAGAATAATTAAATAGTCTGCACCCTGCGGTGGGACGTTAGTTTATATTAATTTTAACTTTTATTAATATATGTATTTATTTAGATAACCTAAATCACAGTTGTAACTTTAAAAAAAATAAACTTAAGATTCGCTTCTCGGCCTTTTAACTAAGATCAAAGTGTAATTGTTCTTGTCAGCTTTTTAAAAATAAACTTGTCAAATGTATTAGGTTTTTCTTAATTGTATAGTGATCTAAGGTTAAATATAAGGCAGACGCAAAGCATATAATTTGCCGCGTCACATTGTAGGGAGAAAAAGAAAAAGATATGGCAACATTTAATAAACTACATAATCTGCCATGTTTTATGACAATATACGATTATGTACACTTTTCAACATTTTGTAAGTAAATACATAAATTATATTAAAATAAATCCCATAAAAAAGAAAAATACATCAACAACAATCAGAATATAACACGCATTCGCTTTCCGCCAGTCTTTGAAGGTTGCCTTAGAGGGAAGTAAATAATTATTATTTGGCACACAAATCACGTCCCGAAGGTAAGGGAGGGCTGCGCACCCCACGTGTGAATTTCACTTGAATAACAATGATATTTCTTTGCGCCGCAACATATTTTTACGGATTCGGAATTAGCCAAGCTAAGGTGAAAGTGGCACGTGTAACTAATATATTGCTTTTTGTGGCTTATATTTCTTTTATTATTTGACGATAAACTAATTTTGTGTATCTGCTTTCTTATCAGCCAGTAGCAGTACATAGCTGGGCATGGTCACGGGTCAAGCTTTTTAGCCGACTTCAAAACAGGTGGATCTCTATTTTCACCATACGAAACACGGTATTGAGTTACTATTTTACGCTGATATTCTGTCAGAGCGTGGTCCTACCCCAGTCGAGCCAACCCATTCGCGCTGCAATCCGAATATAGCTAAAGCGTTGCTCAAACACGTATTAATCTAAAAATTATATGTACGTTACATCATCGTCAATAGTGGACCTATTTGAATGATTATTTTCGTTATGTGTTCTACCATATACGATATGCCGTTTCGTCCCGCGGATGTCGCGGCGAATACTATGGGATATAACGAGCGACTATGGAAAATGTAGCTTTTTTTCGATTGCGGGATGTGTGTGTGTGTGTGTGTGTGTGTGTGTGTGTGTGTGTGCACGCGTGCGCGCGTGCTTATGTGTGTGTGTGTGTGCGCGCGTGCGTGTGTGCGTGTGTGTGTGTGTGTGTTTGTGTGTCTGCATGAATTCGTGCGTACGAGTGTGCATAATGCATCCATCTAGGCATGCTAGGGTGCGTGTATGTATGCGTGTATACGTGCGTGTATGCGTGCGTTCATGCTTGTGTGTGTGCACATGCATGTGAGTGTGATTAGCTTTAATTCATTTTGAAAAGACATTAAAGCTACTTAGACATTCCTTGCACGTAGTCCGCTAGCTTAGATACATTAGTATTTTTAAACATTTATTAATTTGAAACGTCGGGAATTAAAAATAAGTGAAAGTAGTGAAATAAACGCGATAAAATCCGTAAATTTAGTTTTATTCAATTTTTTAATTAGTATATAAATGATTTAACTTCAGGGTTTTAAATAAATTTATTCTTAGTCAAATTGGGTTGTTGGAGCTAATGATTGTTCTAACCACTTGATGAAATTACCTACGAAATTTCTTTGCAACTCTCATTTCATTTGTATAGTTGAGAATAATGAAATCTTGTCGTTGCTTGTAATGGAATGGACCTGTTGAGTTCAAGATCAAAAAAGGTTTCTTTTAAATTTTATTTAAGTGTTATTGTTGGAATTTCACTATATGCGTATCATAAAATTAAAATAAAAACTTAAGAACTCATGCCTGGCACTGAGGGGGACAGATAGCGACTATGGAATTCCAAGATCCTGATACTACATAAAGAAAATAAAGATCTAGATATAATTCTCTCAACTAACTCACGTTCACAAACTTAAGCGTAATTCTTCGTCGGTTAACGGTACTCTTAATTTGGTCCATTTTCAATATTTCGCCAATTTTGTCGACAAAATTCCATCCGGGTTCACTGTAGCTTATTGATTAAAACAGATAAGAGGTGAATCAACAAAATCGCAGTAAGTAAAAAGAGTTAGTAACACAAATAATTTTCAAACGTCAAATTTCATCATACAGATAACACTTAAGAAAACCCATTCTAATGTCAAAATAAGTCAAATATGGAATAATTTCGGGGTATTTTTTGTGCAAAAGCACTATTTGGCGATAGATACAAGCAAAAGGGTGGTACGTACTCAGGCGGTCTGAAAAGTAGTTCCCATGGTTACTACCTAACCTACCTACCTAAAAAAACTGACGTAAATTGGAAAAACGATAGTTTTAGGGAAAAGGTAAAATGGATAGGTAAATATATATTTTCTTTAAAACGACCATGTGATCGTCTTAGTAATTCAGAAACTTTGAGAAATAAATAGTACTTTTACGTGGTAGAGCGATGCTGCAACAATTTTATGGTTATAGCATGAATGAGCTGGCTCGACCGGGTTAAGATTCTCTCAGATTTTTTTTAACCGAAAACGAGGAATTCCATCATAGTATTCAGGGGTGACAACGCATCTGCATTTTGATTCTTACTCTAGAATAGAAGAAGATGTCTATAGGTCACAGCATTTACTTACCATTGGGTTGTGTGTGTACTGGTATGCCGCCATTATTCTTTAAAAATAGTAAAGAATATAATGAAAAAAAAAATCGGTATTTAAAATTTCTACCACCACCATCAAGCAATCTTACAATTTAAATGGAATAGTATAGCAGTATAATTTGTAAGTAATTGCTTCATCGATTTTAACACATATACGGCTTCAGCTAGAGTCGTTGATTATCACTTACTTAATTTCGTTTTAACCATCCAACGACCTCTTAATAGTATTTAAAGTTCATTGTAATTATCTATATACCCATCTTTTTCTAAAGCACTGCGCTACTAGTCCGTTAAAATGTTTACAGGGCTCGGGATTTCTCAATAATTCAAATTTCTAATTTGTAAGTAAATTATTTATATTTTTGATCGTAATGTTGTTAACCTTAAAGTAAAGTTACAGACTATATACGTCCCACTGCTGGGCACAGGCCTCCACTCATTTCTGAGAGGGTTTTAGGACAAGAAATTGTCCGCCGCGCTGTTCCAATGCGTGCTGGCGAACTTCACGTCTTCGAAATATTTTTTTTCTTATTTCTCTGACATGCAGGTTTCCTCACGATGTTTTCCTTCACCGCCGCGCACGTGGTAAATCAGCACTTAAAATTGCAATTAACAATTTCATTGGTGCCGGCGGGTATCGAACCCGGTTTGCTCGCGTACCTATTGTGAAATTTACAGTGAGTGCTAACCTTAGCTCAACATCTATACAATGAGAAATAAATGTGAGAAGGGAAATAAAGCTAGACGTTACGCTAACTAATACAAATGGTGATCCGCCCGGGTAGATAATTAAACGAACTATATCAGCTTTCGTTAAATGTTACACATTAGCGGCCGTTAATGTATTGTTAGTGGGATCGTAACCGATCATTTTTGACCATGATTACAGTAAGGAGCGTTAGCGATGAATATGTTATTATAAATAATTGGGAAAATCATCAAAATTTTAATAATAACTAGCGACCTGCCCTGGCATTCCCTGGGTATTATCTATTAACGTGAAGTTATTTTGATTTAATATAATCGAAGGCAATTTATTATACTAGTTGTTCGTTTATTTTTTTCTTTTAAACATTTTCGGAGAAAATAATAATCCCTAGATGACTGCTGGCGTTGTTCTCTACATGTTTGTGAAGTTTCATTACAAGCGGTTCGGCTGAACTGGTTTTTATATTTTAAATAAGCACAGATGGACATCTGACATATCTTCGGAAAAAACAGTAAATCACAGATATAATTTTAAAAATAACCATTTTTAAAATTATATCTCTGATTTACTGGTTTTTTAATAAATAATTAATTTATTTTATTTGTTATATCCATTTACCGCTCCTCACATTCAGGTGGGCACCAATACGAAAATGTGATTTTTTATAGCATTGGGTGTCAAACGAGCACACAGTCCACTTGATGGTAAGTGGATGTTGTGGCCTATAGACATCCATAGTTATCCTCAAATAAGGATCAAAATGCAATTGAGCCTCGTCTCCAGTAAAAACGATCTCCAGTTCTCTACACTTACCATACGAAACACAGCAGCATGACGCTGCTTTTTTATCTTGGTATTCTGTGAGAGCGTGGTCCTGCCCCGTTCAAGCCGACCCATTCGTGCTACAACTATAATATAGCTCTAGCGTCGCTTTATCGCGCGATAATAGAATATAGGTAAGTCAGACTTAAGTCGTATTCGATATTATCAGTCTTTAAGTCTTATTGGCATAAAAGTAACCCACTAAGCTCAATTTATGGCAGTAATTTCAACAAGACACTTTAATTTTATTTATATGTATCGATAATGTATAAATGCTAATACGTGTCATAGTCATGCTGCCATCATATTATCGTTGAAGCACGAATGGTTTGAATCGACTAGGAAAAAGCCATTCTCTCACAGAATACCCGCAATTTACTTATTCATGGCAGAAAGATGTAGATGTGTATGGGCCACAATTTTACACTTACCTTACATCGGGTAGGCTCTGCGTATTTGTTACTAATGATAATTTCCTTTGGGCAACTTCCACCTGTTGCGAGTTAAAGTTGATAAAGAATCATCCACGTGTGTTTACGACGTAGTAAATCTAAAAAAAATTATTACCTAGTGCATTCTAGAAAAAAGCTTAAAACAATAAAGCTTTAAATATTTGTATCATATTAATATAAACTAATTTGTACTGATAAACATTACCTCGATTCATAATGTATTAAGCAATCTTTTAGAAATACGAGTAGAGATAAGCTTAGACCTTAAAATTTTATAATATATTACCAAATAAAAGAAACGTGAGCAAACCAAGTTGTATCTCCGTTGGCACAAAAAGAATTGTTAATTGCAATTTAAAGTGCTGATTTACCACTTGCTGGCTGAATTGCTCGTGCTGGTGAGAAAGCTTGCACTTTTAAAAAATTTAAATTGTTTCGATTATAAGTGAACTCCACTAACATGCATTCGGTTCCAAAATTTTCTAGACGATTATAGAAGACTTTTAATCAACATATACAAAAATGTACTCCTTAAATTTTAATAAAACCTTTTGAATATTCGATATTTAACGTAGAAAATCGCTAGTTCTACTTCAATCGCTCACTTGTTACTGTGTGTTCGTCTAGCAAGAACTGTATTTATCATTACTTAATTCCTGTCTCAAGTGTTGTAATATTGCCTAGTAAATGCTTGCTCTGTGATGCGGCTTAACGATCATTTAATCCTTTGACTTGAGAAAAAATGTTGTGAGTGGTTCATTAAGATCTCTGCAATAAATTATGACTAACAATCATTTACGAATATTTTCTTACTTCGTCAATTTAGTGTGAAGTAATAAAATCAATTTGATTCATTGCATTTAATGTCTATGTTCGTTCAGTTTCCCAATTTGAAAAATAATAATATCCTCATTTATTTACAAGGTTTTTTTTAATACTTATGTTAGAATGACATAAGATATGACGGTCCACTAAATGGTGAGTGGCTGTTGCATCTACAATCCACTTTAAACAAAGAAGGCCTCAGATACAAATAAATAAATAATAATACAAACAACCTTCAAATTGTTAAATTAGGAAATAACGCTTTATTATGAAATTAAAGTGAAAAATAAACTTACAATCCACCCCATATATTCCACCCCCATTGGTTGCATATCATATTTAAAGCTGCTTTTGCCATAGTTTTAACACTTGGCAGGCATTTTGTCAACCGTATTTTTATTATTTTAAGTTATTCTTCATCTTCTTGATTCTGCGTCTCCTCTTTAAGTTTCCCTATGATGGTGATAAGGTGGTTACTGGATTAAGAGGATGGTAAGTGGATTATGCAGCCGACGGACCAACCTCAAATAAACAAAGTTACCGTTGGGGAAGCTTTACGCTTAGTAATGGATTTGTCAAGGGATTTAATGATGATTATAAAATAAAGATTAAAAAGCACGTAATATAAATAAAACTATTTAGAGACTTTTAAAACAGCGTAGTGGTAGTGTAAGAACATCTATTACATTATATCGTTCCATTGGTGTCGTAAATAGCATCAAAGGTAAACATAAATTGGAAGCCGCAGCATCTTTTTTTTTTTTTTATAGAAGAGGGGGCAAACGAGCATGCGGCTCACCTGATGTTAAGTGACTACCGCCGCCCATGATCAACCGCAACACCAGGAGAATTGCGGGTGCGTTGCCGGCCCTTTAGAAAGGAGTAAGCTCTTTTCTTGAAGGTCCCCAGGTCGTATCGGTCCGGAAAAATCGCCGGTGGTAAACTATTCCACAGAGAGGTTGTACGTGGAAGAAAACTCCTTGTGAAACGTACAGTGGTGGACCGCCAAGCATCCAGATGGTGTGGATGGTATCGGGACGGCATCTTCCTGATAAAAACTCAAAATAAAAAAATAAAAACTGAAGTTTCCGAACTGTCTGCTAAGCGTGGCTGTTACGGCAAAATCACCTCGTAGGCAATCTATGACGGAAGCCTTTGAAATTTTATTGGCTCTAATTGACTGATTAGTAATATAATATTCAACAAACATATTGCTCTCGTCATAAATTTAATCTGTACAATTGAGAAAATACTATAGTATTTTTCGCCGATTTCAAAAAGTGGAATGGTCTCAATTCTAGTATATGTTTCTTTTTGTATGTATTTTACTCATAAATATATTCTAACGTCATTTAACCTATGATTTTACTCGTAAACTTCGTCAATAATCGACCGTTTTGGTTGATCATATTTATATTAACATAGGATATACCCTAAGGGTGCGGAAAAATAGGGGATCATGTTTGTAACTATTTAGGTGACATTGAGATAATGGTATTCCTTAGTCCACACAGAAAATTTACTTTTATTAAAAAATAGAAAATTACTTCAATGAACTAAAAATAATTAAATAAGTACCGCGTGAGAGCTTCGCAAGTCCGATCTTTAATACTTCTAACCCTTATATGCTATTATGCAGATTTTTTTTGTTCTATTCAGTTGTTCAAGCTCGAGTTTTTAATTAAAAGTTAATTTTAACAATTTAATTCAGTGTAAAGTTAAGAATATTTTGCATAGTTTCTTTTTAACGACTTTGATACTTACATATGTCCTTTAGCGATTACAAAGTTTCACCGTTACAACTTGTCCTACATCGTAACTATCTCCAACTCCATTCAACTTTGACTCAACTGAATAATTTAAATGTCGGACTGTAATTAACTGCACCGCCACAGGCATAGTTTTAAATTATACTTTAATTGCATTGTCCGTGTTAAATGTACTTTATAACATTATATGCACGTGTAATTTAATAAAATATACTGTGAGAAATTTTTTCCTTCAGTTTTACTCCTATGAAATATAGTTTAACTCAAAAATATATTTATAGGATGAGTCATGTAAGAATAAATATATGTAACTCTATAATAAATATATAAAGTACCTAAAGCTTACAAAAAACAGAATGTAACCCCTATATTAAGCGTCTAGCTCCATGTAATCGTTATTTTCAAGGACACAAGACCACGACTATCTGTTACAAAAACCGTACCCTACCCTATTTCTTCAGCCCAAACATGCCCTTGACGAACATAATGTCAGGAGAACAAGCGACTATGCAACCCTTGCGACCGCAGTCCTTTAATACGGACTCGCTTATATACATTTCACATTTACAAGCGCGCAGGGGTGGATGACAAGTCAGCCCCTCTTTTATTGCCTTTACGATGTATAGTTACACGAAAATTATTCTCGCAAAACCATGTTTACTACCAAAACAACCCTCTGATAACAATTTCATGTCGTGTATTTTTTTACAGAATTGTGACAAACTTTCGCATTTTTGTTTAAGTCATAGGAAAATGAATCATAGGGTTTCATTTATGACCTTTTCTTTAACAGTTTTAAGCGACAGCAGCATTAAGGTTCTATACATACTAGCTTATCATTAACTAGGGCAGGGGAGGCGAACCTTTGTGTATCAACGTGCCATATTTCTAAAGAAATGTTTAATTAGGTAACAGGCATCCCGTAAAATAGTTTTGACTTCGTGATTATTGGGAAAACAAAAAAAAAATTCATTTATACGCGTAATTCAAATTAAAGTTAAACCAGTGAGACTTCTGTTGTTGCATATTAGATGACAAATAACATATTGATGCTGTAAAACATTAAAGTAATATATACTTACGTACTAGAACCGCTATTTCAAACAAAAATGTGCGCTACTCTGTGTTCGCGTGGTTGGTTTTTTATCATAGAATAAACATAGGTAGAATGATCCGTAGGTAATAGTAGATTGTATTGTTAAATAGCTAAATTATATCGAGATTTTTTTAATTTTGTCATTTATTTTGTGTATTATATTTTCTTATGTAATATAATATTACAATTACATTTTTATGATATTTTTATCTGAATATTTTAAAATGTATCTATGTTAAATATAAAAAAAACACACTAAATGTATGTTTAACAAAACTTATTAATATAACATTTAAATTACAAATATATTTATTTAAATTAGAATAAGAAGAAGTCGTTCATTAATGCTGGGCACGCGAGAGTTAAAAATGGACGAATTTATTCCACTTTGACTTTGACGTGGAAACCTAAAAATGAAATAAAACAATAATGAGCAGATTTAAATATAAAAAATGTAGCCTAATTATGATAACATATATATGTTTCAACAAAAAATATTATATTATATTATATATTCGTCCCATACTTAAGTATCAACAGTAATGTCGCATCTAAACAAATTAATTTCATAATCTATATTCCATGACGCGAGATGGCGTCTTAGGAATAATTTGTTTTATTATTAATCTATAATAATTTTTTATTGATTAAGTATCTTATTAACCGATCAAAAGTAATTCCTTGGTTTTTACTGACATTTCTTGAATTATTTGTGCAATATCTAAGTACCTACACACGAGATTTTTGTCAAGAGATTTTTTTAAATCAACACAACACGTGACAACTCTACAAGCACCCGCGACTGATTAAAGTGCGGTGTACGCACCGCAGTTGAATGGAACAGAGTAGCTGAATGCAGTGTCGCCTCTAGTACGTAGTACATAATAGCTCAATGCTGTAAAATCGTAAATATAACACAAATGAACTTTTACATACACTCTTGCAAATAACATTGATTTTTATACTATGCGTAAGTGAACTATGCATTCTATGAGGGAGGCGTGGACTTGTGAAGAGCTGTAATGATGATGATGATGAAACAAACTACGCGTAATTAGCAATAGTAGTCCGCGATGTAACTAAGATCACTCGCTTTCATTCGTAATATAATATCGTAATCGTTCGTAATCTTCATAGTGAACTTGGTGATTGGTGGCATGCCCAAAATATTGTGTTGCGTGCCATCGATGGCATTGGTTCGCCATCATTGGCCTAGGGGATCAAAACTCTTAAAAAAAGAACTATTTTATTATCTTTATAGTGCGGCGGTGTACATACTTTGGAACACTAACTTTTTTTTAATTTTTCCGTAACTTGCGGCGTACGTGGAAATTATTAAAAAAAGGAAATATATATACAATATATATGTTACCTAAACAAGCGAATAACAATGAAAGATATTCTTCATATTGTGATTTTTCATATCTCCGTGATTTCATATTTTTTGTTTTTCAAATAGTTTATTGCGCCACTATACGTGATAAGAACGCGGGTTGCGATGTCATACTTTAGTCCCGTTGCGCGTATACTATTTTTTATCATACCTTGATCGAAATGAATGTACCTTAAAATGTATCATGACATATACTTTTGACGGTTAAAATTAAACAATAGAGCTAGAAATTTGACGCATGCGTACTAAATTAATAAGTCATTGAATCGGGAGGCAATGTGGAACTTTCGTCCCTGAAAGTAGTATTATAGTATAATAATAAAATCGGAATACGAACTTTCGATCAAGGTGTAATAAAAATTAAGTTTATTTTTCAACCTTTCTTAAATTATAACTTGAGTTCAGCTTTTTTCACTACCAAAATAAATAATGGATGTTATATGTGTAAATACCAGTTAGTAATGGACGACTTCCCTTTGATGATACGGCGTTGTTCGACGATTATGATCTTAATTGTGTCTTCTTATGCTTTCGTAAGCGGATTAAATGACCATTTCATAAAGTTTGTTAAGGGGGATACATCGTATTTAGGAATGTAAGTTTAATAATATTTTGATATACACATAGATAAAGTATAAGGACTCAAATAGCATTACAGAGAAATTTAAGGAAATGAAATTTGACTATTTCCTGACTTTTTTTATCAAAATACTTTGCAATAAACACTGTGTTTTAATCCTCAAAAGTGACTAGTCATTTCTAGCTTTAGTTACCCACTTCATACTGCAGAAGCGGTCTCATATATTAATATCCAAACAATGCAAAAGAACATAATATTATATAACGGGTGGGCCAGAAAGGAGTACGATTTTAAAAACACTCTT
Organism: Parnassius smintheus behrii; assembly: GCA_036936625.1. Lineage (NCBI taxonomy): Eukaryota > Metazoa > Arthropoda > Insecta > Lepidoptera > Papilionidae > Parnassius > Parnassius smintheus. The sequence continues at coordinate 20,885,684 of JAUPFT010000031.1, forward strand.
GCGTTTGAAGCTTTAGAGAGGGGACTGCGCGGGTGGTGGGGTTAAGTAGCTCGGTTCTCGGAAATTTAGTCGCGATGGATCACTTCACGGGAGCGCAACGTGCTTTCTGCGTTAAACATTATTATAAAAATCACGATTCGTGCGCTATTGTTCGGCGTTTATTTCGACGTGAGTTTGGATTACATGACCTAAATCAGTGTCCGAAGGAAAGTGGGTCGTAGGAAAGTGGGGTGGGTGGTCGATCGTGGGTCGGAAAGTTCGAAGCTACTGGTTCGACTCTCAAACAGAAGCCTGCGGGACGCCCAAGGTCAACAAGAACGAAAGACACAATTGAACAAGTTAGAGCTTCAGTTCAACGTAATCCTGTTCTATCGACTCGAAAGCGTTCAGCCGAACTTGTGGTGTCCAGAACATCTTTGCGTCGCATTTTGTTGAAAGATCTGAAATTGCATCCGTATAAAATTCAACTTGTGCAGGAATTACAGCCAAATTATCCAATTTTAAGGAGAGCTTTTGTTGAAACGATACTGGAACGCTTTCGGAGTTTCAACAATATTCTGTTCTCCGACGAAGCCCATTTTCACATAAATGGGCAGGTGAATAAACAGAATTGCCGTTACTGGGCTGCAGAGAACCCACGTGCAAAACATCAAAAGCCTCTACATTCGCCGAAAGTAACCATTTGGGCGGCCATGTCAGCGCACGGAATTATCGGACCCCACTTCTTCGAAAATCGACAAGGCCAATCTGTCACTGTAAATTCTGGCCGATACATAGCCATGTTAAGGGATTTTTTCTTTCCACAACTGCAACAATTTAAAGCCTATAATCGTGCGACATGGTTTCAACAAGATGGCGCGACATGCCACACAGCTAATGCCTCTTTGACGGTCGTAAACGAGATGTTTGGTGAGAAACTGATATCGCGCCGAGGTGACTTTGAATGGCCTCCTAGAAGTCCGGATCTTACACCACTGGACTTTTTTTTGTGGTTACCTAAAAAGTTTGGGGATACCTAAAAAGTAGAGTCTACTCCAATAACCCAGCCACAATTGACCGGTTGAAGACCAATATCCGGAAAGAAATGGCAGATATTCCCCGTGCAATGTGCCAGCGAGTTTTTACCAATTTGAGGTTCAGATTCGAAGAATGTTTGCAGCGCGATGGTGCACATCTGGATGATTTTATTTTTAAGAAATGAATTTCCCAGATGTAAATTTTTGTAGAAATAAAAATTTGTATGTGAATTGTACTTAGTTTTTTTAATGATATTTTCAAATTCGCAATTCTTTCTGGCCCACCCTGTATTAAACACAAACACGTGCGCACACATACAACGGAGCGGGCACCAATAAATTAATGTTTGGTACTCACACGGTTTAATTATTTGAGCCTTTTATAACTAATGACTCCAGGGTTCATTCATTTATTCGGGTCTAAATAAATAAAAATTTTGTATTTCTGTGGCAAAGTAACGTTTATTAAATATGTGCGTTATATTATATTTAACAGTGAAGTAGCGGAGTAAGAATATCCACTGCCCAATACCGTCCGGTAGATGTCGTAAGATACATACGACGGATGAGGACAAATGTCAATTAAAATAGGTAAAAATATGGTCAGCAATATTTTTCTGATAAACACTCAAAGTTATAAGAAAAACTGTGATTACCAACCACCTGCCAGGATTCCAACTGTGGCATAATCCCCCCCCCCCCCCCCCAGTACTTTTATGTGTAAGTGTATTACATTATAAAAGTACTGAGGTCCTCTATGGAATTCACGGGTTCTGCTTGGAAAATTGATTAATTAATCTTAGCATTATAAAAGGGGTAAAAATCGGACATAGACATCATTAAGTGAACATTCATTTCAGGAATAAAATAATTTTGTACAGTTTGCAATTGTCTGCGCTCAAATAAAAACAAACAGAACTTATAACTCCATTATTAAATAACTTTCCGAATATTACTTTTTCACCTTTCAAAAAAAAAACAACTGTCGTGCCGCATCGATTTTAGATATAATTAATTATTTGTAATAAACGCCTCTAATTATCCAATCAGCCATCTAGGGACCATTGTGTAAAACTAACCTTAAAGAAACAGCAAAATCAGTTATCAAGTCGGGTCAAATAAAATTATATAAGATTGGATAGGTCTGCGCCTTAAAACACGTGAACCGATCGACGTGTAACCTGTTACGGGCGCCGCACTATATCGATCAACAGCCTAATACGCGTTAACTGAGTATGTGCCGTGCCCGTGATACCATCATTATATCGAAGTATGTATTATGGACTCGACAGTAAATAATTTAAGATATCGATTTTTACTTAATTATAATAGCCACATAAAACCGACAGTTTAGAGTAAACTATAATGACGTTCGTCCAAATTAATGTCGGTGAACGTTGTGATGTTTTAATGTAAACACTTAAATAAAATTTTTCATTTTTATTTTATCTTTTACATATAGGTGTTCATTTTTTTCCTAATAATATTGAGATCCTACAACTCGGCCGTCTTGCAAATTAGTCTAGCTTCAAACTGTTTTATATTTAAAATAACGAACTAAAAATAATTAAAGTTAAGCAAAGGAACATATTCCCTAATCATACAACTAAACCTTACATGAGAAAACATTAAGTTTGAATTTACACATTTGTTTTTCTTTCAAGTCCAATGTCGAATTATTAAGCTCTCTTTTCTATCTGATACTATACTGATACCACAAACATTAAGTCAAAGTTAACTTAGAATTACAAAACCATCAACAAACTTAGGTAACCAGGTTTTAGCAAACATAAACAAATATCTTTGAGCGAAACGAAAGAAATAGTAACTATATAGCTAGCTAGACATGACAATAATTTACAAATTAACTTAAAATTAACTTTATAAATATGTAAACATAACTCAATTTATCATTCTAATACAAGAAAATCTACTTGTTACATAAATAACTTGACATAAACTTTACACCTTTGACGCAGCATGACTTTCAAAAATTTTGATAGAAAAGTTCAATTTTCTAGAATGTCATCATACCAAAATAAAACATGTATAATATCTAGTCATCCAATGGCAAGAATAAGTAATTCATTTTACTCATAATTCTAAATTTAAGCTTAACAAGTTAAAAGCTAGATTTGACAGCTACACATACTGCAAAAGAAATTGACATAACAAAAAAAAATCTTTAAAAATTAAGTTATTTAGATAAAGAATAAGTTGTACAATTGCCTCCTCTTCTTACAATCTGAGCTTGACATTGGTTTATTTGACCTCAGTCTATTTTCTGTACCTCGTAACTGTCTTTTTCTAACTCCAATGTGATTTGATATGGTCACATTTCTTATAATTCCCGCCTTCTTTACGATTTCAATTATAACTCTTTCTATTCTCTTCTTGAATTCTTAGTATTTTTGCTTTAGCTTCCCTATTCAATTCTCCTCTTCTATCTATAAATTCCCTTCTACTTTACTCTTCTAAAAATTTGGAATAGATAAGTCTTCTTTCAGTTTAAGTTTCACTCCAGTTAGTATTTCAAATAGCGTCGTGTTAATTGATAAATGATAGGTACTCTTAATTACTCTTCGTAGTTTACTCATATACTTATAAGAATAACCAGGCTCTTCTATACACATTTTTGTTAATGTAGAAATAACGATACTGTTCATCCTTTCCACTTGGCTATTTACACGCGGAACTCCAGTAGTGATAGCGATGTGTTGAATGCCTCTTCCTGACAGTATTTTTAAAACTCATTTTCAGTTGAAGCTGTTCCCCGATCTGTATTGATTCTTCGTGGATTTCCGTTATCTTTATGATGCTGTTACAACTTTTATATAATTTCCCTTGAAGTCACTGTTTTCACAGTATAAATCCAGATAAACTTTGTATATCCATCAATTATTATTAGATAGATTAGATGTAGTTGCACATTTTCTTGGTACCACCAAAAATGTCTGAAGGTCCTAAGTAATCACAATGTAAAGTGCCTAACGGTGATTCTCATCTGTCTATTGAATTTTACAAGTCTTCTTTTTTCCCGACTTCCTACTTGCCAATAAGCATGGAAACAACCTTCTCTATTTTACAGTCCAATTTTGTAATGTAGTAATCTTTCTCTATAATTTCTTTTATCTTTCTTCTTCCAAAATGACCCGTCCCATATGTTTTCTTAAAAATTTCCATATCCATTATTATAGGTAATAAATTCTTTTCTATTCGACTTATTTCGATTAGACGAACCAATTTTTCGAAAAATAATCTTTATAATCATTGGTTTCTAAAGCTTTTCTGATAGTTGTCAACCCTTAGTCTTCTTCTTGTGTCTTTTTAATTCGGGCATTTGGCTCACTGTCAACAAAAAATATGTTTCTGCTCAATGCAACATGCTGCATCTTGTTCACATTTCTATGTTCCATGAAAATAGTAGAAGTGCTGTTATAATAGTTTCCATTGAACCACTTTTGCTGAAACATCTTTCTTATTAAAGGTCTTCTGAAAGTCTTCACATTGTGTGACAATTTTAAATATATTTTTATGAGGTATCTCCTAAATTTATTAATGCATTCAATCACTGCTAAAGCCTCCAACTCGTAACTGCTGCATTTTTGTAGAGTTTCTGTAGTCTTTCTACTCATGTAATCTACGGAATGCGCTTTACCATCGTCAGGGTCTCTTTGCGTTAAGATAGCGACATGAACGTGCATAGATGCATCTATATATAATTAAGTTTCCTTTTTTCGGTCAAATACTTTCAAAACCGGTTCATTGCGTAGCTTATATTTCAATTCTTCAAAAGCTTGCTTTTCTTATCTTCAAATTTAAATTTACCTTGCTTTAGTAAATCACTTAACAGTTTTGCTATCAATGCTTAAGTTTGAACAAATTTCCTGAAGTATGATGCTATTCCTATGAAACTGTGGACTTCTTTTAAATTTTTAGGCACTGGAAACATCCTTACAGCTTTTGTTTTATCTAGACATGGTCTCACCGTTCCACTGGAAATATTGTAACCCAAATGCTCAACAGGTTTTTGCAGTAATTGTAACTTTTTACAATTAACTTCAAGGCCATATTCTGCAGCAACCTTTAACTCACTCTTAAGTTTTGAAATTCCTTCTTTCTCATCCTTTGATATTATAATTACATCATTGATGAATATCAACACAAAACTATTTCTAATAAATTCTGAAAAAAATGTTTATAAATCATGTGAAGTACTTGGGACATATAGAAGGAGGAAGGTAGGTTACTCATAATAAATGCCGTGTATTACACTAACTCTTCTTCAACTGGTAGGTGAGAGAACTCATTTTTTAGATCAAAATTACTGAAAACATTCACTTTGCACAATTTATCTATATGATTTTCAATAAACGCCATTGGGTGCTTGTCTTTTACCATCTTTTGTTTTAACTTTCTATAATATACGCACACTTGTGTGATACCATACAACTAGGACATACGATACCTTTAGACAGCCAGTCATCTATTTACTGCTTCACTTACTGTCCTCAGTTAGTGCCTATTTACTAGGACTTTATGTTAAATGTACATCGTATTTCAACATAATTTTCAGCTTAATGGGTGCATCATTAGTCTGCAATGATGTGTCTATCTATAATATTTTGCACGGCTGTACAATGATCATTATAGCTAGAGAAAAAAAAATTGTGGAATATTATTATATATTATTATAAGTAGATGGCCGCACTACAACTGAACCCTTGTCAATAACGGTGGTAGTATGCATCGAAAACGGTAGACCAAATACTACACCATATGGAATCACTTTACTTGGCATAATATGCAAACAAATGTTATAACTGTGATACTAATATTATAACTGTGTGTGACAGAAAGCAACATCTTTCCTGGTGTATATGCACTATTTAATTTTGAAAACAAATTGAAAGTGTCAATTAAACAGTTGATCACCAAGTTACTAATTTTTATGTTTTTTACGCTCATATTGATACATGATTTTTTTTACATAAAATTTTGTTTACATTAAATACGTCTGATGATGAACGTTTTTCTGTTGACGTAAGCTGTCACTGTCACCTTTCGATTGAATTAATGATTAATAGACCAAACTGTTGTAATAATAACTCTGAAAATATCCACATTATGTTCTAGGCCTAGCGTCCACCTCGTGGAGGAATACGTCATATGATCTCCATTGAAATTCGGAATGGCATCCATCAAATTTAATTGATTGCATCTGCCGTCGTCCTCTTTGATCTCCGTCATCGTATTTTCTTGAATAAAATGTCGTTTCGTTGGTATAATGTGCGTCGTAAGCTGTGTAAGGTTATGGTGACCAGCGCACGCGACCACGCGGTAATCTTCATAAACGTCGTGATCACGTAAAACATTTAGACATCAATGATCCCGGACGAAAATTTTAGGATAGGTATAAATGAGAGTAATAATTATTTAAGATAACACACGATTTATTTAAACTTTAATATTTCTATGAGAGAACACACCAAAGTTAGACCGTCGTCCACCATTACCATGCGAGAGAGAGAGAAAGAGAGAGAGAGAGAGAGAGAGAGAGAGAGGGAGAGAGGATCCTCATCCCTCGCTCTTGCCCTTTCACTCAATTTCTTTTTTTAAATTAAATTCAGAAAATTTAATTAAAATACAGATTACTTATCATTATAACATTTTAACATTTTCTTTTTTTGCTTATAATATTGAGATCTATGAGTTGTGACTACGGAAAACTACATTACATATAGTAGTAATAATACAGTACATTTATTATTACTTAGTTAGAATAAGCTGCTATAATTATTTTTTTACTTATCAGTGCTTGATTACAATCCCACCAAGTGGTAAGTGCTGACATAGTTCTACATGATAAATCATTTTATCTTACTTTCATCAATCACTCTCTTGCTCTGAAAACACCCTGATTGTAATCGGTTTCACATTAATTATTCCACTCACTTTGCTTTATGCAAAATTGTAAAGACGAAGCAAAATCTCGTTACTAGGTAAGTAAATAAACACAGTCATCTACGACAGAAATTAATTAGATGGCAAGAGAGCAGTTACGGTATTTATAGTCATCAAATGTGCAGTTCATAGTAGCTGTTTATTTGTTTTATTATTACAGTAAAATCTTCCGAGGTTTTAAAAAAAATATTGTAATTCTTAACGTCGACACAGCTTAGCAGAGGCCTCCTCTTATTTATAATAGAGTTTTATAGCGCAGAAGATGTCGAACGCACTACCCAAATGCTTGTTGGCGAACTGTCTCCGAAATATTTTTGTTTATTTCTTGCGCTTGGCAAATCACTACCTTAAATTGTAATTAACAATTTAATTGGTTTTTAACAGTGGTAGAGCCACGCGGCAGCTTTGCTGTTGCACGTATGGCCCGGCTCAAACCGGGGCGGTACCACTACCTCACAGAATACCGGCGTGAGTGGAAGCTCTGCTTCTGCATTTCGTCTGGTGAGTGCAGGTGGCCTGAGGCCCAAATCCCCCCCCCCCTCCACATGGTAGCGGAATTAATGATGATAGACTACCCCAGGAGGGTACCAGCACCACTGGGGAATCCCTCGCTGAGCACCCACGACCATGGTTCTCCACTTCTGAGCGTGGGTGCTCAGGCTGCCCCGCGTATTCTGGGGGGTGGGGGGGGGGGGCAAAATTCCGCTCAAGACTACAACTGCTTGGGGCAAACGGAGCAAAAAGACCAAGGCAACCCCTGCCTCTAACCTAAACGCCGTCCACTACCATCTCGAGACGGCGAGGCTGGCTCTGCTCTTTCTGACCGAGACGCAGGTGTCCTCTCCGGCTGATGTCTCGTATCTCTCCTACCCGGGGTACTAACTGGAACACTTCTTTGTGCCTCGGGCTGGAGTTTGCGCTTACGTGAGGGAGGACATCTGTTCTCGACGACTCGGCAGACGTGAAGGTTCGGACTTGTCCATCCTTTAACTACGCGTAGACAGCGACGACCATCCGCGCGTCTACGGGTGCCTCTATAGGTCCTATAGCGGTAATTCCGAAACAGACCGATTGTTCGACCACGTCCAAATGGCTACAGATTCGTTGCTATAGCAGATCCCTTCCGCAGAGATCGTCTTCCTCGGCGACCATCACGCCGAATGGCTTGGTTCACGTTTAACCGATCATGCGGGGAGATCTGTTCATGATTTGGCATATGGTCTGACACCACTGGTTACTTCGCCTACGCGGATTCCAGATGTGGAGAATCATGCACCTTCCCTGTTGGACCTTCTGCTGACGTCTCACCCGGACGCCCCTTTAGGCTCCTCGGACCATTGTCTTGTTCGGAGTGTGGTGCCACTCACGCTGAAATCGCAGTTGCATTCTGCAGGCTGCCGCCGTGTTTGGCACTATTGGTCAGCCAATTGGGATGGTATGCGGTCTTTCTTTGCATCCTACCCTTGGGGGCGGGTTTGCTTCTCGCCGGACGATCCCGACGTTGTTGCGGATTCTGTCGCTGATGTGGTACTTCAGGGTATGGAACTTTTTATTCCTTCCTCTGTGGTGCCCATTGGAAGCAAATCTCAACCATGGTTTGGTCGCTCCTGTAAAATAGCTTCATGCTATAAGCAGGAGTGCTATCAAGCCTGGGCTGACGCATCAGCGTCCCGGGATGTAAACACTAGCGCTCTAAAAAAGAAGTATTTTAGAGCGCTAGTGTCATCATCCAATTCCGCCTCTAGGCCCTTCAAAAGAGTCATTGCCAAGGCAAAGTCAGAGCACATAGGCAGAATTGGCGAGAAACTAGTTCGCCTTCCTTCTGGAATCCGTGCATTCTATCGCCAAGGCTGTCCAAGGGAATTTCTGTCAGCAATCCCTCCTATCTCTGCACAGGGAGGGCGACTCACTGGCCCATACCGCACAGGAGAAAGCCTATCTTCTAGACTCTTTCTTTGCGTCCAACTCGACTCTCGATGACGGGGGGAGTACTCCGCCGACCATCCCGCGGTGTGAGTGCCCCATGCCGTAAGTGCAGTTCACACAGCGCTCGGTTCGCAAAGCACGCCTCTCCCTGGACATCCACAAGTCGAGTGGGCCTGACGGAATCCCCCAAATTGTGCAGAGGACGTGTGCTCCAGAGTTGGCACCGATTTGAACGCGTCTTTTCTGGTACTCCTGCTCCGTAGGCGTAGTCCCAAAGTCATGGAAGACGGCTTTCGTCCACCCGATCCCTAAAAAAGGCAACCGGTCGGATCCGTCCAACTACCGGCCTATCGCCATCACCTCCTTGTTCTCCAAAACAATGGAGTCCATTGTAAACTGCCAGCTCATGAGGTACCTTGAGGATCACCAGCTGATTAGTGACTGCCAATACAGTTTTCACCGTGGTCGGTCAGCTGTTGATCTTCTGGTCTACCTAACTCACAGACGGGCGGAAGCAGTAGAGTCCAAGGTGGAGGCATTGGCCGTTAGTTTAGACATTGCGAAGGCCTTCGATCGGGTTTGGCAGAAAGTGCTTCTGTCGAAGCTCCCATCCTATGGGCTTCCCGAGAAACTGTGCGATTGGATCACCAGCTTTCTTGCAGATCGGGGCATCAAGGTCTTTGTAGACGGTGCAAGCTCCGATTGCAAGCCTATTAATGCTGGTGCAAGGCTGCACAACACAGGCACAACAAGGCTGAACAAGGCTGCGTGCTATCGCCAACGCTGTTTCTTCTGCATATCAATGATATGTTGCAAACCCGTAACATTCATTGCTATGCAGACGACAGCCCTGGTGATGCTCTTTACACCGGCCGAGCCAATATTTCTCGGGAAAACGTCTCCAAGTGCCGGTACAAACTTGTGTCTGAAGTCGAGTCTTTGCTGAACAGAGTCTCGGATTGGGGGCGACTAAATCTAGTCCAGTTAAACCCCCAGGAGACACAAATTTGCACGTTAACCGCTAAAAAAACCCCTTTGTCGTATCTCCTCAGTTTCAAGGCACTCCTTTTGTTGCCTCAGCCAGTATCGGAATCCTCGGCGTCGACATATCGAGTGACGTGCAGTTTCGTGGTCACTTGGAAGAGAAGGCCAAATTGGCCTCTAAAAAGCTTAGCATGCTCAGCAGAGCGGGACAGTATTTCATGCCGGCACACCGCCTGCAACTTTACAAGGCGCATGTTTGGCCGCACATGGTAGTACCAGCTCCTTCCACTTGACCGCATCCAGCACAGAGCGGCTCGAATCGTCGACGGCCGAGTGCTTTCCGATCGGCTCGATTCACTGGCACTGCAAAGAGATGTTGCATCTCTTTGTTATTTCTTTCGCATATACCATGGAGAGAGCTCTGAGAAATTGTTCGGATTAATCCCAGCCACCAAATTTCGTGAACGCACTACGCGGCAAACGTTCCGATACCATACACACCATCTGGATGCTTGGCGGTCCACCACTGTACGTTTCAAGAGGAGTTTTCTTCCGCGTACAACCTCTCTATGGAATAGTTTACCACCAGCGATTTTTCCGGATCGATACGACCTGGGGAAGAAAAGAGCGTACTCCTTTCTAAAGGGCCGGCAACGCACCTACAATTCCCCTGGTGTTACGGTTGATCATGGGCGGCGGTAGTCACTTAACATCAGGTGAGCCGCATGCTCGTTTGCCCCCTCTTCTACATATATAAAAAAATTGGTGCTGCCGGGCATTACATCCAAGTTAGTTGAATACTGCGAATAACAGTTTTAATATTTATGTATGTTTAATGGAAGTAGATATTTGATGTTTTACAAAATAAACTTCTTTATTCTTTATGTTGAAAAGTCGGTTTTTTTGGTGGAAAGTCTTGTCTCAAATTAATAATTTTTTGTAGGGGCGGATTAACTATAATCAGCAAGTTTGACGCTCACATTACCAGATGTTTTGTATCTTTGATGCCACATACAGTTGCCGGTCTGGAATTTTAATCCTGGCATAAACGAGATAAATGTATTGGAAGCATTAATTTTATAATATTCCATAGTCGACTCTTGCGATACTTCTGAACTGAACTTCTGAAGCCACTATCAAAACGAGTAATTTATTAAATAATATCAACAAAAGCTTTCAACTTCAAAATTTTAAATACCCATAAATGTTTTGTTATTTAACACTAATATATTATTATTAACTGTGAAATTTATTAAAATATAATGCTACTGTTTATTTGTATTTTCCCATTTTACTTTAATAACAAAAGATAAAATCGCATTAATGTTACGACTTAAATTTATTTAGAACGCCAATACGCTAAACTTGCTAATGAATTAGTTTATAGCATAAGCGTATAATATATTAAATTATAATAATTGGGCAAACAAAAATACTTAACTTACTAAAACAATTAAAGTTTGTCCGAATTTTATCATTAGTGTTGTAACAAATTTATCACAATGTAAATATGAGAAATAAAAGAAAGTTTAATAAAATACTTTTCGAATAACTTTTCTTCATATCCACGATGAATTCCCTTCGTTGTCCGTCCATTACGTTCTGAGATTTTGTGGTTGGGGAACAGACAAGTTGCCAGGTTAGTTTGACAAATCACTTTTATTTTTTTTCAAAGATCCCTAACTTGCGGTCAGTGTCGGTTTTTCGGAACGAAAGAAGTTAAGGGAAAGTTTTGATTTATGTTACGGATATTATCGGCACATGAGTAACCGTATAATACGTGAAATATTTCCAATTAAACGTTTTGCACATAAGCTGTTATTTTCTTCGATTTATTCCTTTTTTACTTATTAAAGTGGTGGTGTAAGAATATTTACTTCCGCATATTTACCTGTGGGTTTTTTAAGAGACGACAGAGGAAAACACGCCAGGACGTGAATTGTATCGTCTTCCTAATAACCGTAACATTACAGCCTTTTAGAGCCCAATGCTGAACACAGGCCTTCTTCGTAGATTGCTTCATAGGTGGGATATTTGCATAGTTGTCACGCTTGGTAAGTGAGTTGGCGACCGCAGTTCAGTCGTGGACTTTTAATAGTCTTTGACAGTAACGGTAATCCAGTAGCTAACTACTATCCGACTTAACAAACGGTGTATAGCTGGTTATATAGCTGAACATTGTAAAGTACACTGGCGTACCTTAACAAAACCCCCATTTACTTTAAAAAAGTAAAGGTATCGGAAATATTTAAATTTATTCGTAAGAAAAAAACCTATTGATTTAAACCTATTGACAAAAAAGAGTGTCTGACTCTTTTTTGTCATTTAAAAACTCAATCACCATTATCTTCATTGACCACCTAGTCCACTGCCGAACTTGTACTCCTCCAATTTTCGTAAAGTGTTTCTGTAATCACTGAGCTTGGTGCAATGATGTTTTTGTATATTTTTTTAATATGGGTGACAAACGTGCATACAGTCCACCTAATGGAAAGTGGATGCTGTGGCATATAGACATCTTTAATTATACTCGATTAAAAATCGAAATGCAGCATGTATTGTCATCTCTGAGGACAAAGATGTGGTGACTCATATCCAGTAAAAAGGATGTCCGGTGCTTTACACTTACTTTACGAAACAGCAGCATTAAGCTAATTGTATTGGCTAACTCAAATGCAAGTTTGAAGCAACACGCGTAGCACATTTGACGGTTTTAATCGAAAACTACAATGAAACTGAAAAGGAAGACAAAAAATATGTTGACTGATATTTTAACTACAAAACCACGTGCTATCATTGATAGAGGTAGCCACACGGAAAAATAAATTAAATAATGCGTAAGGTATCATCAAAATTGTTTACCTACAATGTATTCACGACGACTACATAAAATAGTCGATTGGGTATTTAGTTGAAATCTATAAAGTTTTGAATGAAAATGTATGTTGAATATGTAATATGATGAGGTTTTTGAGTGGAAACCTCGCAACGGTAAGCAAGCAAAATGTGGGTGACCGTCCATTAGGCGTAGTCCGTCGTCCAAAGTCGATACATGCAGATGAATCAGGACCGAGTTTTTAAGGCCTTTGTTTAACAGCGGATTTCTTATGAACTGTGCTGATGATGATGATAATGGCAAGTATTGCGGCCCATTTGATACATGCAATCAATTTCATACGAAGGGTTGCAGATGCGTTGTCCCCATTTAAGCCTTAGATGAAAGAGTTATATGCGAGCAGCCTGTAGTACACGCACCATAAAATATTAATACTGACTTTACAAATCCCTGTTCAGAAGTATTTCTAAGCAGAAAAAGGAGCTGCATCTAGCAGTAAACTTTAACACAAGGATGATGATGCATTAAAGTGTAAAGATAAAATTGTAAGGACATATTGTACGTTTTTATTCCGTTATTGAATGCCTCGTTAGTCTAGATCTCTTAAGCGAGACTGCTCATCTTGCGCTTCCGCGCTCGAATCATGGTCGGCCAAAAATAATTTATTAAGTTTTTCAATCCAGAAGTTCTCAAAAGCAGCACGGAGTAAGGAAATTAGAGGCTAAGAGAGGATTTGTCTCACTCATCACGCCCAACAGGTGAATTAACGATCGCGGTACCAGACGTCTCACATCTTTGATGCTGCTTTCCGTTCCTGTGTATTTGTCTCTTTTACCACTAATTATCGAAAGACGGAAGCAATATCAGCCTTAAAAACTCTTGTCTAACGATCAGTAAGAAATTATCACATTTTATTTAAATTATAAAAGTTTATATTCGATTTAATTGAACAAGTGAGCAGAATGTTGGAAAGCGTAATACAATTACAGAATTTAATATCAAGATAATATGAAATTTTGTAACGTGCTTGACTTTGTCATTCATTTGTCAAATTACGAACGAATTTCTCATAGATCACGTAAAATATGTATGTAATTTAATATTATTATGATCACGGCACATTTGGATGATAATATGTTCTTGAAGGTTCTATTAATGTAATTGAGAAGGGGGAAGTGGCAGCGCTTACATGTTTGTGAAAAAAAGTGCTTTAGAGGTCGATTAATTTGTTTTTATTTTTAATAAAACGTACCTATTTATGCATTTAAGAAAAGAGACATACAGATAATAATTACTGTGAAGCTTTCACCGTTTCTTGGGTTTTTATTTACTGAAGTGAAACACGAGTGAAACAAAATTGCAAACAAGTGAAAAACGAACATGCGGTCTACCTGATAGTGGGTGAATACCACAGTCCAGGGATACATTCAGCATACTTTGAACAAAAAAGGCTACAATTAAGTTGTCACCTATGATGACTAAAGACCGATGTACACTTCGACAAGTACAGTAGCGAGTTAACTTGCGAACCTGGCGAGTTAAGTTTGAACCTCGTTTGAACAGCAATAAGCGAGTTAAGACGGTTCCCCTAGCGAGAGACCTTGAGCGTTCGGTCCCATACAATCCACGCGCTCTCGCTACAATATATCGCGTAAAAATACACTCGAATATTTGGAATTATTTAAATTAAAAAATATAAGCGAACTTAAGAAATTAAATAAAACGTGTAGAATATAGATTTTTAAATTAGCTATCCATTAGTGTAATCCCCAAATGATTAGAGCATTTCCTTTAGCAACAGATGCATGTAATAAATAATTTTAGTCATTTTTTAAAAGTAGATTTTAAATGTATTCATAACACATAAAAACAAATTGGAACGTGGAATGTGATGATAGGACATCAAACATTAATAATGTGCTTTTAGATGTAGCTTATTTCTCATAACTAATGAGATAATAGTCTCTGAAAAACGCACTTTTGCAGGGTTTTGGTCAGGGTACCGCCTTAAGTAGCAAGTTAAGGATTAAGTTGAACGGGATAGCCGGCCGAACTATTTTTCGGCGAGTTAAGTGCGAAGTGCTGCCCTCCCGCGTGTCTCCCGCCACCTGCAACTAAACTCGCCGTTCGTGTAAAAGAGCGAGCTTAGTTCAGTGCATAAGATGACAGGACGCAAAGTTTGCGCGCCAAAACGTACAATTGTACTTTTATAATTAAACTCGCCACAAAATTTGTACGATACTGTTTATTGAATATTTATACGTTTTATATTGAGTTTTAATAATAAAATGGACGAAAGATATCACGTATACATTTGTACAGGAGTATTTAGACCACAAATGTTTATATAATAGTAGAAGTTCAAATTGTAAAATTAAACCTGCTCGAGATGCTGCACTCATGAAAATTCTTAAAAACTTCTTTGACAACAACCATTAATACTCCTCTGACTGGATCATTTAATTCTTAACGTAATCCTAGAACCATCTTAAACGAAAACCAGAAAAATTCTGTAGTCTTGAAACGTCATACTCCAACGAACTCTATGAATTATTGTTCTTAACTAAACTCGCCACGAAGACATTGTTTGAATACTACTGCCCACTTAACCGTTTACTGTCAACTGCCCTGTAACTAAACTCGCTACTGTACTTGTTGAAGTGTAAATCGGTCTTTAGATGGAATGTCTCACAATCTGCAGTTGTACTGATTCTCTATATCCTACAGATAGTAACATAGTAGTGCAAGAACTGCTATTTGGCGACAGAAAAAGACAACAAGTTATTACCTACTCAGACTCCTGAGCAATACCCGTAAATCCTATCGCCCAATAAACTCCATTTTGAAAAGGTAGCTACTTAAAAAAACATTTAAATTTTTACGTCGAAAATATAAGGTTATTTCGTTTCATTTCATGACATACTTTACACATGTCTTAGATATGGATAAAGTATAGACATTTTTTTAATCTTATTTTATTTACTTGATCTCTTGTCGGATTAACAAGTTACGATAACTGAGATAGTTCTATCTCGATGCGGGCATTGTCAACTTCTAAGATTTTATTGGTTTAACATGATTACTTTGTAATAAAACTATTCTTCTGTTAACCGTTTAGAATTCAACATAAAATGTAAAAGAATTTCCAAAGATTAACAAAAGTAATAAATAAAATTCTGTATGGGAACGGAATGTTGTATTAAGAGAACGTTTCTTTACCTTTATTTAAAATAACAATATCGCCTTATTTTATACATTTTTTTTGGAAGATATAGAACATTTATTTAGAAAGTATTGGCAACCGCTATAGAAGAATTTTCGAGTACTGGTCGGTGACCGTCAATTATCAGGTACCGGTGTAGTAGTATAGGTGACTCCCATAGTAGAGAGTGATAGAGATACCTAATTAGTATAAAGAGTTATACATATAATTAGTGGGCGAACATGGCTGAAGACTTTGTTAAGTATAGTTTGCTGCGCTATTCTAATGCGTGTTGGCGGACCTTACATATCCTTGAAATATTTAAACTTAGTAAAATATAGTGTTGTGATTGCATTTTATTGCAGAGCCATTTTATTTCATTATGATATACATATAAAAATACACATTAACTCACATAACCCTTATTTCATAATAAATTTTAATTTAGATAACATAAGCTTAAAAGTAAATATAAGTTATTTTAATTTCTTCAAAGATAATATGGTGGTCGAAATAGATGAGAAAAAATGATAACTTCAATTGTGACATCATCTAAGACAAATGGTATTGATAAGGTATTATTAATTTAACTTGTATGCTTATCTTTATGATGATGATGTCCCTCTTGCCAAATTCGACCACCGACAATTTTCGTATATTGTCAGAAGCTATCAATTGACTTACAGAGGACACACTTACAGAGGCACTTGTTCATTTTAATTTAATAAAACCCGTTGAATAAGAATATGCTTTTGATATGTTAGAAGATTCAGACGAGTTAAGCATTAATATACGTTGAATTTAATATCACAAAGCGAAATTTTCATTTATACTTTAAGAGGGCCACATATAGCAACTAGACTCAAAGTACGATATTATGTGTGAAGTACAGATCAATTTTTTTAAGTTATTTATTAAGAGCTTTACACCATATATCATATACTATTCGTATACTTTTATTAAGAAATTATCTATAATAAAATATGCTTGACACGATAAAGCTCACATTTCAATGGCTTACTGAGTCGAATAAGTTTTTAGTCAGTACCAGTTACGGGCATTATGGCTAATATGTGTATAAGTTCTAACATTTTACAATTAGTTTCCAATGAGCTCAAATTTTTTAGTAAACAGTTGTATGAAAATATCGACGTCAAATACCATATAATAATTAACTTTGAGAGGTTCGAGAACCTCTAATTAACGAATGTCAATAAAAAGCTACTCAAACAAAGATCTGTATCACAACGTCACGACTTCCACATCAAGTATAACATGGCCTACAGTGATCTTACATTGAAAATTTAAGCTAAATGTTACTATGAAACCTAACGATTAGTAATAAAAGCGACTTTCCCTTGCATATATTTCAGTTATATATTTTGTGGTATGCGTGACAATAGTTAAAAATGAAATACTATTGGCATTATCGGCATAGTATTTATGACGTGAATACGGGAGTTAAGATACATTAATTTTATTTTTAATTTCATACAGCAAAAGTAAAAATAGCTGCCCATATAATCTAAATCCAAGATAATTATAGACGATGTAGACGGGCTATGACATCCAATTATTATCAGATTATACTTGTATACAATATTCTTAAATTTTAGTGTTTTCTGGTGGATGTTAGTCTGTCCAATATTTTAAAAATTTATACCTAAGTACCCTAATTTTTAATAATTACATAACTATAAAATATATTGTTTTTTGGCATATGTAAAATAACCTTAACAGTCCTGTGTCATTATCTTGTCAATAGAACATGTCTCGTATATTAGGCAAGCCCACCGGTAGCGTGCATGCTTGTTGAAAGAATTATCGGTGAATAGATACGATATCTACGTCATGTACATACATTTTTAAGACAGCTTTGAACTTATTCATATCTAAAAGCCATCTGAGATCAGATACATACATTAGTAAAACGAAATCAGTCGGTATATTATTGTATTTAAAAAAAATCAAATCTAACAGTACAGTTCAGTTTTATTTAAAAGGCAAATATTAAGTTGTTTTATTTGAAATAAAATCCAAAACATAGCTATAAATATTTAATTAAAGCAAATATTTATTTATTTGTCACTTAAACAATAATATGCATTGTGTCGTGAACATGAACAAATATAAATAAATATAAGTAAAATTTAAATACCCAAGTAATCAAATGAAAAATTTTACACGATTTTTCTTTTAAGATATTATAAGTAATATAAATATCAAAATTTTACAATATAAGCCTCTTCATCTCAATAAAGCTCTTTCTACTACTGGTAATAGGCATTCTAAACAAGTGCTATTAGTGAAGCATAACTTGGAAGATTTGTTTACAAACTTCACTTTGCGTACGACCAATTATGAGTTGTGGTAGTGCCATGCTGCATTATGTCTGCAACAGAAATAACTCGGCTCGATCGGGAAGGGATATATAAGGCTTGGTTCACATATTGAGGAGCGACAATTGCGAGTGGCAAGTGCAACTGACAAATGGAAAGTTAATATGACATTTGTATCTAAACACAAATGTCATGAGGTGGAATTCGTTCCTGTTTTTCTAATTTATTTGAAAAAAAAAAAAACTAACCGCTTTTAAAGTAAGTGCTGATCGCAGAATAGATACTATATAATATATTCTGCCTTATATTTCGTCACGTTTTCTTAAAATCACTCTTGTAGCAAAATTCTGACGGAATTTTTGATACCTAGGTAATTTGTGACAGATTTTCTTACAATGGTAAATCGATAACTCTTTATTGCATTTAAACCTACTATATTTGTAATATTTATCGTTATCTACGGTTACGTATATCGGTAGTAACAAGTAGTTTATGATAACCTAGTACAAAACAAATACTTTCGTGTGGCTGTCAATTTCGTTGTTCATACCTAAGCAACCACTTATTAGATAATAATAAATTAAATGGACCACTTATACGGTGTGTTTGGTGGTGGTGGTTCCGGTTCCGGTGTCGAACGGTGAACATCTGTTGTTGTTACTCGTCATAATATAATTCCATTTTACCGTTAATTTCTACAGAAACAACTTAAAACTGTTATTAACGTGGAAATTGGCAACAAAACAAAGTGCTAAATATATATATTTGGACAACCGAAGTGCAAAAAACAAAACAATTTCATCGTTGTTTACACCATCGAACAGGTTAGAAAAGCAAAATCATTTTTCCATACTTCGATGACAGTTTGAGGTACCAACCTACTAAACACAACAGTGACCATAAATTACAGATGAGACACACTGTTGGTACTACCCTATATATTCAGTAATCTATGGTATTACCTAACGCTTAAATATTGTTACCACCTCAAAACTAGTGTTGCCAGCTCTAAACTAGTTTTTCTTGCCAACTGTAAACTAGTGTTGCCTACAAAAAAAAGCAGTATTACCAACACCAACCCAGTATTGTCATGCTCAACCAAGAAACTACCATTAAAATGGATAAACAAATGAAAGATGTCTGGAGAACAATGAAGGAGGAAACGGCAGCGCAAACAAGGGAGATAGCCGAAGCAGTCACTAAAAACGTTTCAGAGAGTATTAATGAAAAATTAACTGCTCTTGTGAGAGAGAATAAAAACCTGAAGACGGAAGTCAAGATCTTACATGAAAAAATCAAGCAAATGGAAGAGCACACAAGGAAAACAACAACGTCGTCTTTGGAGCAAAAGAGCAAAAGAGAGAAAACAATATAATGAGTCCCTAGTAGAGTCCACTATAGAATTGCTAGAAAAAAACATAAATATACACATCGACTTACATGAAATAAATAACGCTTATAGACTAGGAGAAAAGAAAGATAATAAACCACGTCCTATTCTTGTAAACTTTGCAACACACTGAAGAGAAATGAAAACAAAAAGAAACTGGATTCAGGAATCGACATCAAAGAGGATCTCAGTAAAGAAACTCTGGAGAAGGGAAAGCAACTTCTGCTCCAACTAAAGGAAGAAAGTACAAAGGGCAATATCTGTTATTTTTTTAAAGATAAAATAGTCACTAAAGAACCGAAGCAAGTAAAAAGAGATAAGAGGAAAAGAGATTGCAACGATTCTCCAGACAAATTGCCAAACCAGCCATCCACATCGACTCCAAAGAAGATCAATAAAACAAACATGCTAGACTACGTGGCACGGGGTAGATCCGCGTCACTGTCATTACCTACAACCAAAAAAACGACCAATAGACAACCGACAACAGGAAACACAAATTAACCAACAAAAAGTATCTACCCAACGAAACAACCAGAACACTCACCCCAAGACGGCTGGTCACCGCGGGGAAACGCGACCGCTACCCTCCGAACACTACCCCTTGCATTGCCTTATAATGCCTGCCTCAAAAGAATGTTTTTGAAATGAAGATACAAAACACCAAACACATACACATTGCAACATACAACACGCTATCTTTAAGATCCGAAGAGAGCCTACAAGAACTTTTAACATTCTTTAGAAGATATTAAATGGGACATTATCGACTTGAACGAAGTAAGACGTAATGGTGAAGCTATTGTGGAGCACAGCCAGTTCATATTATATTACTAAAGTGAAACACCAGGAAGACATGGAGTGGGATTCTTAATCAAGAAAAAATTTAAAAACTTTATTGTAGAAATAAATGGTATATCCGAAAGAATTGCTATATTGAATATAAAGATCCCTTCAGACAAAGAAATATGGTCTATTGTGCAAATTTATTCACCAACCGAGCAATCTACTACTCTAAAAATTGAGGCATTTTGCTCATCTCTTAATACCGCCCTTAAAAAACACGCACATAAAACTGCGTTATAATGGGTGATTTTATTGCACAAGTTGGGGCACCAAGGAACGGAGAAGATATCGTACTTGGCCCTTACAATAGTGGGAAAAGAACAAGAAATGGACAAAAACTAATGGAAATGGCTTTTGAAAACAACATGAAAATACTAAACAGTCAATTTAAAAAAAGCTTCTAGACGGTGGACATGGGCATCGCCAGATGGACGCTACAGAAACGAAATAGACTACATTCTAACTAACAGGCCCAAATCATTTGACGACTGTGGCATTATATCAAACCTCAATTTCAATAGTAACCATAGAGTGCTTAGAGTATGTCTGAACACATCATCTACTCTAAAGTTAAAGAGGCCCTTCAAAGAAAAACCAACAACATCGAACAACAAAGCAAGAATAGCCACCATCGAAGAAAATCTCAACTCTGTCACAGAATCATCTCTTCAGCACTTAAACACTCAACAGAAATACAATATACTACACGAAATACTAACAGCAAGACCAAAAACCAGCACTGAATGCAAAACGAAGGATAAAAGACACTTATCAGAAAAAACAATTGAACTCCTAGAGGAAAGGTCCAAATTAATTAATACCTTAAGCAAAACGAAATTCATTCGGTAGCAAATAGGCAAACTGAGCAAAGAAATAAAAAGCCAAATTAGAAAAGATAGAGAACATTTTAGACTCGAGACTTTTGAAAAACACATTAGCAAAACTGGAGGTATAAAAAAGGCTCTTCTAAAAGGTCAGACATATTATCAATAGCTACAAACTTCTACGAAAACTTATATTCTAGCAAAATACAAGTAGACAATACTGAATTTGAATGACTGTAAAGCCTGTGTGCGGGTAGGGCATGACCTGTCACCCATGTTTAGCGTCCAAGCGGGCGTAAAACAGGGTTGTGTCATGTCTTCCTGGCTGTTCATACTGTATCTCGACAGCTGTTTACAGAAGCTGAAAGATAGCTGTTTGGGTGTGAAATTGGGTGACATAAAAGTTAATTGTCTGCTGTATGCTGATGATGCAGTGCTTATTGCAGGCATTAGTCACGTGTATGAAAGAGGAATGTGAAATTAAAGGTCTCCGTTTGAATGCTAATAAAACTAAGGTTCTGGTATTTGAAAAGGACGAAGAGAGAACGAAATGTGAAATATGGGTAAATCAGGAATGTCTAGAACAGGTAAATGAAATTGTATACTTGGGGAGTGCTTTCAGCCGGGATGGAAGATGTGATTTAGATGTGGATAGGCGTGTCGCTGCCGGAAACAAAGTCAATGGTGCCCTGAATACATTAGTCAAAAGGCAAGGCGTGGTGAAGAGTGCACGCCTTGCAATACATAACGCAGTTTTGGTACCGACTTTGTTATATGGCAGCGAAACCTGGGTATGCCAGAAGAAGCATAAAAGCAAGTTGAATGCAGTGGAGATGCGATCTCTTCGTAAAATGTGTGGCGTTACCATAGCCGACCGAAAGCGAAACGAAGAGATTCGCAATATGGCAGGATTGAAAGATGACCTTATCACAAAAATTGATAGGGGCGTACTCCAATGGTTTGGGCACGTTGAACGAATGAGTGAAGACCGAATGGTGAAGAAAATATATAGAGCGAAAGTAAATATTAAAAGGTGTCGAGGTAGACCGAGACTAACTTTCGAAGACCATGTGAGCAAATTGCTCGAAGCGGGGAGGGTCAAAAGTACTCGGATACCTAGACGTGCATGTATGAAGAAGTTAATGAACCTGAAAGAAGCGAAAGAGGTATGTAAGGATCGTGACACTTGGCGATCTGTTCTCTCTGGCTACCCCGTTAGGGATTGTGCGTGACGATAAGTAAGTAAGTAAGTAAGTAAGTACAATACTGAATTTAAATAACAACAATAGTGTACCACCCATTCTAGCAGAAGAAATAAATAAAGCAATTGAAACACAGATGAAAGATAAAGCTCCTGGTCCCGACGAGATCAACAACGAATTATTTTTAGACTGCAAATACTACATTGCACCTTTAGTAAAATACATTTTCAACGATATACTCTACACTGAAGAAATTCCAACACAATGGACTACATCAACGATTATCCTGCTTCACAAAAAGGGCGACAAAGATGAAATAAACAACTATAGACCCATTAGTCTAATGTAAAATATTTATAAAGTCTTTGCAAAAGTAATCCTAAAACGAATAACCAGAACTCTAGACGAAAATCAGCCCAGAGAGCAGGCCGGCTTCAGGACAGGATATTCAACACTAGATCACATACATGTTGTAAGACAAATTTTTGAGAAGAACAAAGAATTCAATTGCTGCTTTATCGATTATAACAAGGCATTCGACTCAATAGAACACGAAAATATCTGGCACTGTCTGAAGAACCAAGGCGTCGAGCATAAGTACATAAGAATTCTAAAAAACGTTTACACCAACAGTACAGCTAGGATAAAATTAGAAAAAGAGGGAAAAGAAATAAAAATAAATAGAGGCGTACGTCAAGGAGACCCGCTATCACCTAAATTATTTACAGCTGTCCTATAAGAAATCTTTCGAAAACTAAAATGGGACCAGTATGGACTAAATATAAATGGAGAAAAACTAACCCCCCTACGCTTCGCCGACGATATTATATTATTCGCCACAACAAAAGTGCAACTACAAAACATGCTCGTAGACCTGAGAAAAGAAAGTCGCACGGTAAACCGTTCTAAAACCAAAGCCATGACAAATGCACACGAAGACACTATCATCATTGAGTATGTGAAAAATTACACATATTTAGACAAACAAGATTACACATATTTAGAAAAAAAAAGACAAATCTCAACCATCGACATAATGTCAGAGGAAATTGATACTAGAATTGGGAGAGCATGGAAATGTTACTGGCAGCTAAAAGAAGTAATGAAAAATACAGAAATTAAGATGTCCGTCAAATCAAAGCTTTACAACACCTGCGTGCTACCAGTACTAACATATGGCTGCCAAACTTGGGCACTTACTAAAATGCAAAACAAGAAACTAGAAACCTGTCAGACAGCAACGGAGAGGAGCATGCTGAATATAAAGAAATCGGATAGAATAAGGAACAGAATTATTAGGAAACGTACCAAAAATAGAAAATGTAATCAGGAAATTAAAAAAACTCAAGTGGAAATGGGCAGGCCATATAATTAAAGGCATTGAGAAATGAAACAAAATCATTGTATTACGGTACCCAAGAAATAGAAAAAGAAAACGAGGTAGACAGTTTCGAAGATGGGAAGACGAAATAAAGGCCACGGCAGGGAAGACATGGACTAGAAAAGCAATGAACAGAACAGTGTGGAAAGAAATGGAGGAGGCCTTTGCCAAAGTTGGGCAAACAGACCAAGTTGTTGGTGTCATCGACTAACCAGAGTCGTGAATATAAGATTTATGTTAAAAATGTGTCTGAACAAAGGCTTATATTACTATACGGTGTGTTTTTCATTAAGATATGTTTCTATTTTTATAATGTAGCAATAATGAGTAATTTTCTAGTGCGCGCTTTCTTATGTTTTGTTATCTATGTCCTCTTATATTCGGTTGTCAGTTCATGAGCTTATGCTGTCAGCTGATGTAAAAAAACTACGTTAGAATAAACGTCACATAATATTAAAAATCTTACTTAGTTTTATAAAATCAAAGCCCTCACCCATTACCATTCTACGCCAGTAATCTTACCTACCAGCATATGCATAATATGCATTCTTAGAAAACTCAATGTTCAGCAGTAGACATAAAATTAGTTATTTTTGTTAATGATGAAGACCTAGCAAATTTAATTTAGAGTTTAATTCCCCTCCTCTTGCTTATTCGAACTTTCTCAAATTTATCTAAACCTATGTTCTAGAGACCTATGTTCAGCAGCGGTCTTATGAAAGGCTGTAATGATAATGATAATGATGATCCTGATTATATTTATTTTGAATCGATTTACACATTTATTAAATACCACCTCAATCCCCAGCTAAAATGATTGACAACACTGGCGCGCTTCGCGTGACGCGGCGTTGTTAAGATAACCTAATATGGAATTTGTCGTACATTTATTTTCAATAAAATTCATTACCAATTTCGATATGATACTTGTTTCTTTTTATATATTATGTTATATTACTTGTTTAGTGGTTTTACTTAATTTTTGCTACAAAATGATTTTAATTGTATTTTGATAATAAAAAAATTATATAATAAGCGCCGGTTGGCAGCGTCAAAAATCACAATTATTTCTATGTATTACTCGAAATTATTTACGTAAAATGAGACCGCTAGGGGATTATGCGGTTTTAGTTTTTCTACTTTGTATTTTTTATATTCCAGAGGCCAAACAAAACATTTTCAGCAATCGCAAATCTGTTCTACATATTAGAAATCAAACTTATTTAAATTTATCTGTCTATCTCGAACGCGTTATCACAAAATATTTGTTCATTCCAAATTAAGTTATTTTATCCTATTTTACATTCAAAAGTTCAAATTACTACTATTACCAATTGTAGTTTATTTCCAGATAAAATTATTTTATTCCATCTTATAACATAGTAAGGGACTTTCACTTTATATTTTCCTTGTTACACTAATTATTTAAGCTATCATCTCCATAAAAAGCTGTACTATACTTGAACAAGTTCCTCCCAGATCTCGATACTTGAACTCGCGCTTAGGTAAATAAAACACGGAAGCATGATATGAGAACATCATCTTTAATAAATCGAAGCGGACCCTATACTATATTACAATACCGATATGCTAGCGTGTTTTATTTTAAGGCGATCGCCATCTAGTGACGGCGGAATAAAACATTTGAATAGACATTAAATGAGATTATAATTTTTTGGTTCAACAATACTAATTCGTTAAAATGATAATAATTGTAATCTGTTTTCATATAAAAGTACTTTGTTACATCTAGCAATTTAGGACGCTATTCTTCACTTAAAAATATTTTCCTTTGAATCAAATTTTACTAGGTATCATAGTCAAAACCATATTATTCGTTCAAACAAGCTTACTGCAGGCTTAAATTAAACTAACTTTACGGATTTTTCGAGATAAATTTTAATTTATTTTTGATACTCAACCGTTTGGGTGTTTTATAGCACCCATAATCATCCCTGGTGATGATGGATGCGGGTTGTAATAATAGGCTAGGCGAAGTTCAAGATCAGCGGTACGTCTTGGAATGTCGTTACCAAACATTGGGATGCCATATTCTTCCTATAGTCTCTCTAGTTCACAGATGAACTTTGGTTTCTATGGGCGCTACACTTAAAATTTTTATTACTTTTCCTCGCTCTGGTCTGGTTTTTTTTTGCAGTTATGAGTTTATTAGTCTATCCCAATCACGTTATTACAAAAATATTTGTACATTGCAAATCAAGTTATTTTATCTTTTATACCAGACCATGGTGATAATTTATTAGTTCTATCTGAGGATCTATATTTTTTTGGCTTTTCCATAGTCTTTTACTATTTCCTTTGCGACACTCATAGGACGACGTGGGATGTTAAATTATTTTACATCGCAAACAAATATTAGATAGAATTGAAAAGTATCGCTAACGAGCGTGTTGTAAGAACTTAGAAATAAACACACCTTTCACATTTATAATGAAATACACACGCAGAACTTTCGAGAGATAACTATATTTGTTGGCGACGCGCCTATAAGAATGTTTCAGTTTATTAAGTCAACCGATAACGAATAACTTTTCAAAGACTTATTGTCCAATTAAAATGTTCTGATAAGAAAATGCTTAGTTAAATCTTAAAGAAATGTCGAATTAATGGTATGAAGGTCTTGGGTTCGACTCCCAGGCCGGACTAGTTTACTGTTTTCTAAGTAATATCTTTCAATAAATTCATATAGGGAATTTTATGTTATAAATTATGTTACCGGATTTGTTCCCCGGTTGAAATCGTCTTTCCAACGATGTAAATTCAAAGGAATATTAAAGTGAAGTAAGAGATCGGATTTGTTCCCCGGTCGAGATGATCACTCTGTGCACAAACAGAATTAACGGAAGTTAATTGCATAAGTATTGTCTTGTATAAGTATGATATGTTTTGTACAAAAACAAATGCCTATTTGTTATGATCGATTAATGAGAACATTCACTTGTATTGTTATCTGATAAGAAGCATGATAACTGATAAGAATCTTATCAGAGATAGTTTCCTACTGTTTGAAAATTATGTAGAAGCACTTACTTATTTAATATTGTTAAAATTAAGTGTATTTCAGACTTTCATTTTTTCTGATAGCCGAGAGCCGTGCAAAGTTAGTTGTTCAAATAGTGTGAGTTCACGGAAGCACGCTGACCACGCCCTTAGGAGGCCGAATATGTAAAAATTTAAAATGTTTGTAATTTCAGCAATTTATGTAAAAATGACTTGTAAAACATTTCAGGTTGATTGTACGTGCTAAAAAGGTGAATTCTGTGTTATTTTTATGTGAAAATTCCTGTGTATAAGTGAAATAATGATAGTTTTGTATAAGAAATTTAAAAGTGTTTTAAATAGTGAAATAAATAGAGAAAATGTAAATTAAACTATTGTATTAGTTAACATATGTATAAATTCAAGTGGGAAACATTGTTTTAACTTTCTGTGTTAAATATTTAAGAAGTTTGAACTTTGAATTTGTGATTAAAGTAGGCATATTTTGTTTTATAAATTAAAGGATTTTTGTGATACGAAAAAATAATATATATCATGGTGTAGATATTGTTTTGTGCTATCTAAATAGATAACTTGTATTTATGTATGATTTATGTGAATAAAGAAATTAAGTGAAACGTGAGAGAGTAATAGTACAAATTCATGTTGTTAAGTTGCGCAGGCACGCGAATGGCGCGGCTCACTTTCGCGTATAGTTCTGGGGGTAGCTTAGTGAACGGGTTTTATTGCAATTCGTTCGGGAAAATAGTTCGAGAATTAGTTCGGAAAAATAAGAAAATCCTTCGGGAAAAGTGAAAAACCAGCAGTCAAGAAGAAAAAGTGTAGGGAAGTGATAGGGAAAAGTGATTACTCTCTCACGGAACGGTTTGAAGATAATTGCTGTTTTATTCCCAAGTAATTCATCCCTAAAGTTATACAGTCCACATCGAAGAATTAAGGCGTCGGGACCGGGACGACTTCGGAAGACTCGTAATCCCCGTCTGAACCTACTTGCTGAAAAAGAAAGAGGTTATCGCCCTAGTGTGTTACTCCGTTGCGGAGATCACATACGTTGTTCCCGAACCCAACGTAGGCGTTATAGGAGGCCGGATCGAGAGAAGCCTCGATTCCTCCCTTCTGTTTCTTTATCGAACGTTCCAGCCCGTCTGGTTCGTTTTAAATTGGTCCTTCCGAACCTGTTTCCTTTTCAATATTTATTAAATGTTTTTCATTTTATTCGCTAATGACTTTTATAATAAGTTCACTGTATAAGTGCCCGCTTTGAATTTAAGAGTAGGCAAATAACTTGAGTTTGATCCCCGCCTGTACAACAAGGGTGACCACATCTTCAGGAATCATGCTATTTCGATGGATATTTCGACTGCGTGTTAGTTTTATACTGCATAGTGGTGCTGCATGACGGACACTTTCCTAATCATTAGCCCTTACATAGTGAGAAAAGGATTACAGTGTCCAGCGGTTTTTTTTATAGGATAGGGTGACATACGAGCACACAATCTACCTAATGGTATGTGGTTGCTGTGGCCCATAGACTTCTACATCTATCCTCGATTACGAATCAAAATGCAGATGCGTTTTCACCCGTGAGGACTAAGATGGAATGGCTCGTTTTCAGTAAAAAGGGTCTCCGGTTCTCAACACTCACCATACGAAATACAGCAGCATTAAGCTACAATTTTACGCTACGCGGTGGTAAATTCGTATCTAAAAATTTAGTGTATACAATAAATCAGACTCTTAATACTAGTGAATTTTTGATTATATATTAGAATGAGTTTAAAGTACATTACTAATAGGTATAGACAAATTTACGAACATATTTATATAAAAAAAAAACATTGACATCAAATGAGTTTTTTCCTTTGAATGTTTAATATAAAAATGTTTTACTTCAGTTCTATTCTTTCTAGAAACATTATTGTCAACAAAGCGCCATAGAAGTGAGTCGTGATTACCTTGTTTCCATTGTTGTATTACCATATTCACTTTTACGTAATGTTGCTCTTTGTAGACCCTTTTTGATGTTAAACAATTAGGTTTTTACCTTACATTTTTACGTGTGTGAGTGAACCTCGTGCCGTGATTTTTTGTTTAATGTCGAATATTATGTTCCCTTAATGGTGATACTATGTAGTGGCGGCGTAAGAATATCAACTAGCTCGTATCGTCTCGTAGGTGTCTTATGAGCTGACTAACCAAGAAATGGGCAGCAACGTCTTCCTGGTTACAATTAGAATCTTAACTAGCCCGTATCGTCTCATAGAATATCAACTAGCCCGTATCGTCTCGTAGGTGTCTTATGAGCTGACTTACCAAGAAATGGGCAGCAACGTCTTCCTGGTTGCAACTAGAATCTCAACTAGCCCGTATCGTCTCGTAGAATATCAACTAGCCCGTATCGTCTCGTAGGTGTCTTATGAGATGACTAACCAAGAAATGGGCAGCAACTTCTTCCTGGTTACAACTAGAATCTCAACTAGCCCGTATCGTCTCGTAGAATATCAACTAGCCCGTATCGTCTCGTAGGTGTCTTATGAGCTGACTAACCAAGAAATGGGCAGCAACGTCTTCCTGGTTACAACTAGAATCTCAACTAGCCCGTATCGTCTCGTAGAATATCAACTATCCCGTATCGTCTCGTAGAATATCAACTAGCCCGTATCGTCTCGTAGAATATCAACTAGCCCGTATCGTCACGGAGGTGTCTTATGAGCTGACTAACCAAGAAATGGGCAGCACCGTCTTCCTGGTTACAACTAGAATCCTCTTATCATGCAGTATATGAGGTCTTCAGTGTTCAGTAGGGGGCTTTTATAGGCTTTAATGGATAGATGGTTAAGAGCGATGAACTGTCCGAGGCAAGTGATGCCTTAGAAAGAGTGAGTAATACGAAAACGACTGAGATGGAGTAAAATTATTTTAGGAGTAATAAGACTTTGTAAATAGGTATTAGCGGAGCGTGAACCAAGGATTACTATTTCAGAATTTTCTCAGAAATGTGAGGATTCCAAACGCCCATGCCCAGGTAGGACGTATTATTCCGTTATTTCACTACATATCCTAATTATTATATCTAATAAAAATATTAAACTCTCCTCTTCTATAAAAAATAAATAAATAAAATATTACAAAATATTTTAAAGCCAGGATTTATTCCTATCTATCAATTTTTGGGACTATTAAAAATAAGATGAGACGTGGTGCAGCCTATATTATGATAGTAGCACGAATGGGCTGACTCAACCGCACAGCTGCTTAATCAGACTTACTATAGAGAACCGGAGACTCTTTTTACTTGTAACGAGGCATTGCATCTAAGTCCTCATGGTTTCAGGGCTTCTGAATTTTGATTCTTAATTGATGATAGCATCGGGTGGACTTTGCGATATTTTGTCGTCTATATTCTAAAAAAAAGAAATTATACGATGGCATAACTATTTGCATAAACCTCAATCATGGTGATGGCTTGATGACTAGCATTAATTTCAGCCCCGTTAGACGTAGTTAATGTCATTTGTACACGCGACGCATTCCGTGTCGCTAACTGTACATCCGCAAACAATATGTAGTCATACATTAAGGTGCTTACACAAAAAGCGTAAGTAATTACAACGCTATTTATGTTGATAATATAGGGTAAGTGCTATCGTTAGAGATATTCGAATATTTACGACGTATGGAATAAAATAAAGTCTACAGAGTTGCAATCAAGTAAAAGAATTGACATATTAAATAACTTACAAATTATTAAGACTTTTCGCTGCATATGAGTTCATCTCATTCATATAATAGTATTGAAAATTCTAAAACATTTTAGGCTAACTTTACTGATTTTATTCTAGCAAATATATCAAGAAATCAAAAAAATAAGGTTTATTATTTGTGTAGTATTTGCGTAAATATAAGAAATCATCGTACTTCAAGCTGACTTGCGATTGCGACTGCAATGTGCGATTTTTGATTCACCACGAACTCGAAAGAGACGATAACGATCTTGAAGAAATCTGCTTTTCTGATGATTCGAAATTGAGAGAAATCCACTACAACACGCTGAAATATCGTGAAGGAATAATTGCTCCTTTTAGAAATGAGCGTAGTTCTATGTTCTATGAAATATATTAGGCTGTAATCTTACTTTTCACATTATGAAATATTTTTCTGTCGTGTAAATTTCGGCCCGTGGTTGTCATACATATTTACCAGTTGAAAAATACTTAGCAAAGGCGATGGGGACAAAGAGAGCGAGTTAAGGGGGAAGGAGTTTTATTTAAAAAAAAGAGTGATTTTTATACATTTTTGTCAGTAAAAGAAAAAATATCACCAAAAAATCAATATTCCCCAAAAAGCATATTATTGTTTTATTATATTACTTTCATATCTTCAACATACGGATAGTTTTGATTTTAATAAAACAAACACAATTTTCAATTTCAACTCCAAATATTTAAATCCCTGAAGATAGCTTCCAACAAAAGTTTTATTGAAGACCGTGAAGTTTTGAAATTTCTTTCGTCAGCTTCCAACTAGAATAAGTATTGAAAAAGAAAGAAAATGGTAAGAAAAATTGATACTTTCGTGTATTTATCTTATTTTTATATGACAACTACTCCCAGTCCTCTCATTGTTACTACATGTTTCCTCAGGGTTACTACGTCATTCCATGTACTCTCTTCACTGCAAAACCCAACATTGTGTGAGTCACCTACGAGGCTCCCAGTCATGACGCTTTCCTTCTCATCAGTTGTAATTTTTTTTAGCTATATGGGTAGCCCAATGCCACTAGCCTACTGGTTATAACTACTACTAACTGTAAATATGGTACAGGTTCTAAGTTCTGAGGGACTCCATAGCCACTTCTCTCACACGGTCGGCGATAAAGGACCAAATCTCAGGTCCGTAATACATCATTTTCATCATTCATTTATACTAAATTACAACATTGGTTGCAATTTCCAACACAGCCCAGACGAGATGGATGCATCGGTTGCCCCTTTGTTCATAGTGTGACTTAATTATAATGGAGAAGGTAATTCAATCTACACGCTATTATCTTATTATAATCCATTTAAAAACAACAGGTCGACCACTGAATCCAGAAAGCATTTAAATTGATGTAGCAGCACATACATTAATGTCATTCCTAGATTTATTTAATTTTAGAAAAAAAATTGATAAAATCCCACCTTATTTTAAGTG
This sequence comes from Parnassius smintheus behrii, assembly GCA_036936625.1. Lineage (NCBI taxonomy): Eukaryota > Metazoa > Arthropoda > Insecta > Lepidoptera > Papilionidae > Parnassius > Parnassius smintheus. The sequence goes on from JAUPFT010000031.1 coordinate 20,917,811, forward strand.
GCACTGCAGTACATAGATACCTGTAATCTACATCAATAAAATAATGAGACATATGCTACGAGTACGTTACGTCGTTGTTACGTTACGTTGCCTAGATGGCATCCCAGCAGGTATTTATAATAATAAAAATAATGTGCTCCAGAACTAATTTAGGTCAAGGCGGCCAGTCTTAATGGAGACTAGCCATCCGCGCAGGACAGGATTATAGTGCCCAAGTGTATGCGCAACCACAGATGTACTCTCTTTTCCCTCACTCTCATAGTCTGTCCTCATAGTCCGATAGGACGGTAATTCGACAAGAACGGAGAGAGATCAGACGCAGAACCAACGGCCTTACTGACTTTCACTAACAAACAATTTTTTCCGTCAAAGAAATATTATATAACATATTAATCACATTTTGTTAGTTTTCGTCATTACATTCTACTTTTTCAGTATTCTAGTTTAGTTCTATTTTTATATGACATGGTTGAAAAGATGAAATCGGTCACCAACATTCAAGTCAGCCAACATTTGCTACGTTATACCACATAGGTAGTAAATATAAAAATCTTTTGGGACACCTGTAGCCACCTTTTTAGGGTTCCGTAGTCAACTAGGAACCCTTATAGTTTCGCCATGTCTGTCTGTCCATCTGTCCGTCCTCGCTTAATCTCTATGACCGTTAGCACTAGAAAGCTGAAATTTGGTACCAATATGTGTATCAATCACGCCGACAAAGTGGTAAAATAAAAATTGGAAAAAAAATGTCTTATTAGGGTGATTTTTTTTAATTTCAACCCTAACGTGTGATATATTGTTGGAAAGGTATTTAAAAATGAATAGGGGTTTACTAAAATCATTTTTTGATAATGCTACTAATTTCGGAAATAATCTCTCCAAAATTAAAAAAAACAATGTGTCTCCCCCCCCCTTTAACTTTTGAACCATAAGTTTAGAAAATATGAAAAAATCTGAAAAGTAGAACTTTATAAGGACTTTCTAGGAAAATCATTTTGAACTTGGATGGAAACAACAGTACCCACTACCGGGAGCAGTTGCAGGAGCGCGGAGCGCTGCTGGAGCGCGAACATAATGGATACCCACCTTTAAACTCATAAGTGGGAACACTTATTGTGACAGACGTGAAACTACGGAACCCTACACTGAGCGTGGCCCGACACGCTCTTGGCCGGTTTTTATTTAAATTGGCTTTAAAATTCTTCGTATAATAGCGGAGTAATACTCTCATCATCATGTCGTCTCATTTCATCCCGTGGGTGTCGTAAGAGGCGACAGATCGAAATAATCCAGAAAATAGGCAGCAGTGTCTTCTTAATAACAACTCGAAAATAAAACCTGCAATTGCCAAACAGCCTGCTAAACATTCTCCTTGTGAGTCAATATATGAGGCGGACTATGCTCTTTGACACGCTATATTAATAAATGTGTGTATGAATGATGGACAGCTATGTATAACGATTTCTTATATTTACGCGAACACTATACAGGTCACCTCACGGAAATTATACATATTTTAATCAAGCAATGTATAATTTCCGTCAGGTAACCCTGTGAGCTCGTTTGTCATTCCCTTGTTTATATATAAGTTTACATACTGAAAGTTTGATTAAACAATACATTTCCGAAATAGTTATTTACCATCTAAATAAAACAATTGTCATAAAAGTATCCAAAATCTTTATATTGATGTTAATAAAGACTTTGTGGACGGAAACCTTTCTCTTTCGATTAGTTTAAATTGATTCTATAGATTAAACTTTCTCTTTATTAGTTACTCTGATATTGCCACCAACTAAGTCAATTTATCCTCATTCAATACTGCATAGAAAAGTGAAAGAGCCGAGCTAAATCACGTACAGGGAACTCGGTACGGAGAGTGAACCAACTCATTATCCGATATAATTAATTGAAGCTCAGTGGAAAAGTTCCTTTTCGGTCTTGGAAATTTCGGTTCCATTGCCAACTCTATACTAGAAAAGCTGCTTATAGTATTTAGTTGCAAAAGCCTTTAATATTTCGTTAGAGAGAGAGCTTGTAAAATAACCCTCCATTCATGCGCTTAAAAAATAGTACAGTCGATTACTGCACCACCATTCGCATGCTTTATCACTCGCAAAATAGTTCTACTAGGTCTTCCCAACAATATTCTTAGATAAACTGGTAGAATGGGTGCATTATACGCAAAATATTTATACGTATTACTAGATCCACACTTTAGCGTATTATGGCTTTAACATAAGTGATAGCTCAACCGAGGAGGCACCACTCGCTAGCACAAGGCACCAATAATAGCAAAACAGTGTTGCTCTATTTCTTGTAGTGAGCCTTGAGAACCAGAGAGATTTTAACAAGCCATCAATTTTAACACCGTTTTTGCATATCAAACGAAGATAGATTTACAGTTCTGTGGATTTTAGCATTAATTTATATAGACCGTGTATACATTTGCCACTCTTATTAAAAATGAAGTCTCAAAGATGCCTTCATGGGCATGCAGAAGTGTACCTTGCTGACAAACAAATGAGACTATGACGAACAATAAGGTGTATATTTTCTCCAGACTCCATAGATATGTACTGGAAACAGAGCTACCTGCGTGAGGGTTCTTAACAACTGGACAGGTGCAGTTAGCATATGGGCTATTATTTGAAGACATTCATATGTTATCGGGTTCTTTACATCGTTATATTGTTACATCTTATTTTCTGTAATTTTTTTCACTAACTTTATTTTATCGTAATAATACTAAGCTGAAAAATAAATTTTCATAGTAAGATTCTCTTGCAGTAACTAAAACGTACTATATAAAGATACATCATAGTAAATACTTGTTATTAAAACCAAGTGTACTAATAAAAAATAGTTATATAAATCTATTTTTATACCTTATCCAGAAAAATATATCCAAGTTCGATTGGGCATCGGACTGTGATTCAAAGCGAAAAGAAAAGTTTAACTTTTGTTCAATTCCAGAAGATTAAATGATAAAAATAATTCTTACAAAAATTATACATATTGGAAAACTTACAGCTCAAAACATCAAGTAGAACATAAAGAAGTAGAGGAGGAAGGCCAGCTACAGAGTTATGAAAAAGTGCAGTGATATTACATCCTATTTTTACGAAAATACTGTTTTAAGATGTTCTCATACGCGTTTTTGGTTACTACCTACATGTCACAGATAGTTGCTCCAACTAGACAGGGGACGTCTTGCAAAACCTCTTGCTAGGCACGGAAAATTGAGTAGATACGACAAGAGAGTTCTTTTTTACGTTAAATGTGCAACTGGACTAGAATACATTTACATTTTCAAATATCTGCCGAAAGCAAATTAAATATTCCTGGGCTACGTCGAAAATTCCAGTAATTATCAAAATTAATTGAAACTGGCATGACGTCACCTTTGAACTTATTTTTTGTCTGTTTCAGATTCATACACAGATCAACTCATTATTATTCAGCCTATTCAGTATATCCTGAAGTTCTGGCAGGGATCGACGATTATACTATCAGGAAAGCGTAAGTGTGGGATGCAATCACTTTACACGTTTTTGCCAAGTCTTTTCCAGTCTAACATCTTAAAAACGTCTTTCACTTGTGCGTTTAGGAGATATAATATATCTATGACTTCAACTTTTCTCACACAACGGTGTGAATGAAATATATTTTTGACTGCCCTTGACTTAAACAAACTTATATTACTAGTATTGAAAAAACACCTCGGCAATATACGTATATTATATATAGATACGTACGTATGATCGAGCCACGCTGCAGTTATTATTAGTAGTATAGTTGTAGCACGAATGGATCGGCTCGATCGGGGAAGGAGTATTTTGTATAGTGAGTGTAGAGAACCGGAGAAACTTTTTACTGGAAACGAGGCATTCCATCTTAGTCCTCAGGTGTGACAACGCATATGCATTTTGATTCGAAATTGAGGGCCAGCCGAACATCTAAAACGGACCGGTCCGCTAGCCCTAAAATTACAGTTTAGGGCCAACGCGAATCGGTCGACAGTGGTGCGCGCGTAGGACAGATTTGCCTGTCACAAATATGTGTACTTGCGTGGTAAAAGAATGCAAAAATTACGATACAAAGATTTAAAAAAAAAACATGGTATATCGTATCATCGGTAAATAACCTTATATTAATTTTGTTAAAATTAAATTATTATATGAACGCATTGGTAAAGTTTTATTTTACAGTTAGTTTAGTTATGTTACCAAGATTAGGATTAGGAAAATAAAATTATACTATTTTCAAAAAATTATATCACGTGACGTTTCATGTTACTTTTTTCCCATGTGCCGGGATTTTGGCGTCACGCGTCTAGTTTATCTATACGTTTCGTTTTTGACGGTTTTATTTTTATTTCTGTTTAATTTTTGTCTAAAGAACTTAGTGTAAGTTAAATTTTGATTATTGGTACCTAATATATTTTATATTCAATAAGGGTAAAATGAAAAGAGTACAAAAGAAATCATATCTGCCTAATTGAATCTGAAAATCTGATTCATAGTATATTTCGAAATTCTGTTTTCAAAATCGTTCAAAATTGCTTCTGGAGCACAGAGTTTTATCGTGGTTAATCCTCATCATAGTTGTATCAAGGATGCAACATAAATGTATCGATCGAGCATAGATTGACCAGAAAGGAAGCTAATTCTAATTTTATTAAAGAAAAACGCGGTACTCATATACAATACAGAAATTCTCAATATCGTAGGGTTAATATAAAGATGTAAAAGGACTCAATAATAATGCAAGTCGACTATTAGGTAAAATTATGGTATTTTTGCTTAGTATTATTACGATACTATGTACTACAAACTATGAAATAATGGTACAATTAGAATAATTATACTACAAAATCCAACCCTGGTTACGTCGTGTTTTGATATGACGTTTGTATTATGACAGATGTGCTACTTTTTCTTGTATGAAAAGTTATGAGACTCATAACTTTTCATACAAGAAAAAGTATAGGCAGGCAGGTCCATCTAAATATTTTACTCATAATATGAGTAAAATATTTAGATGGGCCTGCCCTTCCTTTTGAAATCATTGGATAGATGTAGATGTCTATGGGCCACAATAACCACTAATACCATCAGGTGGACAGCGTGCTCGTTTGTTACTCTATCCTACAAAAAAAATCAATTTATTGCCATTCAATTTGATATTGCTACAAAAAGAACATCCCAGATTTTTACAAAGTTAAATATTTTCTCATAGTCCATAAGTCTAATGATACGGAAGCTGATAATATTATATAATATAAAGAAAAATAACAGCTAAAAAGATTATCCCGGACAGAAGGACATACAGACAAACAGATAGACAGATTTAAAAAATATGGTATTCATGTCTTAATTTCATGCAAATCACTCTCACAGCTTAAAATATGTCTTATTCTGATATTAGAATTCAGTAATACTTCAATTTTATTTACAAGTAAATGTCTAAACATGAACTTCGTATGCTAGAAAATTTTAATGAAATTAAAATTGCTTTAAACCAGTCACATGTCAAGAACCTAAATTGTTAAAAATTCAGTGAACATCATTAAACCCCGAAACGTTCGTTCAAACCAAAACTCCGGTAATTTAATTGCGTTAAGCCTCTTACAGAGTAACATTGTAATATGGTTTAACAATTAGTATGAAAATTCGGAGGGTATTAAATATCTAAAAATATATATTACAAAACAGACACGAAATTATATGATGACGACGCTTTTCCTCTTTCTTTTTTATAGGAAGGGTGAGAAACGAGCACATAGTCCACCTAATGGTAAGTGGATGCTGTAGCCAAATAACATACACATCGATTCTCCACCTCTGCGGACTAAGATGGAATGCCTCGATTCTAAATAAAGGAACACAGTAGCATTAAGCTGTTATTATATGCTGGTATTCTGTGAGGCGGTCTGAGTCTGAGTCCTACTCAAATAATATAGCTGAACCATGGTTTGTCACGTAAATTATATTCTTTTACTTTATGGAGAAAGCTAAAAAGTACATAAACTTAAATACGCAACTGCTTGATGATGACAAAGTTACGAAAACTTGTAAGCTAAGACCCAAATATCATCGCCCACACTCCTTGTAGGTTTGCAAGTTCTACTCCTAGAACGAAATATTAATATGGATATGACAATATTTTACAAATTACTATGGATTTATTGAATTTAATATTAGTTAATACTAAGCTTTTTAGGACGTTATGAATATTTTACTCTATTCATGTGGACTTGTAGATATTATTAGGCATATATGTATATTGCGATTAGAATGATGGTATTGGGTAACCTTTATTAACATAATTAATATTTTTTTATTAAATCTGCTGACACCAATTGAGGCAGCATGGTAATCTTAAACTAGCCTTACCATTTCAGGTATTCAAGTATAACAGTAAAACAACCCTTTCCAGGTATAACAGTAAAACAGATCTGTGTAGTTGGTACATATTTAGACTCTTTAAACTTTACTCTGAGAATTTATTGCGATTCATATTAATTAGGTGATGGGTTCAGTCCCATGCTTTGGAAGCTTGTTAGGTTCCAAAGTATGCAAACGGGTCTGGATATTTATCTTTGTGAAATTTATGTATGTAAATTGCATGTTTTAGGAAGGAAGAAGGGAAAGAAAATATTATATACTCAATACATTTATTAACATTAACAATAATCTTATATTGTTATCTCTTAAAATAAAATATTTAGTAGATTGGATCAATACGAAGTTTAAGTTAGCTGTTAACATAGGACAATCTATTGGAACCCAAGAATACCCTGTTTGAAATAATATCGACTGAATATTAAAAATTCTCCTTCTCATATCCTATAATGTTGTGTATTGTGATGAAGGATAAATTTGCCGTAAGCGTCAGACTTTGCAGGCGATTTGAATATTGCAGCACCTTACATATAAAAACCGTATAAAATGTGACGTGGCATATGACAATTTAATAATGGCATAATAAGTTACTATAAAACTACGTCAATGTTGATGTATGCAAGTAAAAGCTCATCACGCAAGCTTGTTGGGGACTGAAGCGTCAGTAGTCTCTCATTAGTGCAGGCGTTGATGGATGGAAGTAACCACTTACCATCAGGTGGACTTTAAATTCGTTTGTTCTTTCATTATCACAGTATCGATTATTTAACCGCATATTACTCGTATCTCCTTATTTTATATTTTTATTCCATTTATATTGTTATTTATTTTGTTGCTTTAGATCCACGTCATTTAGTTGAGTAGAAAGAAACGGAAAAGTCCCTCCTTTTTTCCGTTTCTTATAACATTGTAAAACATAACAGAAGATAAAGGAATATTTCACAATTGCATTTTGGTATGTCTATAAAAATCCAATGCTCTATTATTCTATTGGCGCCATCACTTGCTCAATCGGCTTACGATGTTCAAATTTAAATAGTTGGGTAACTTATTTTACAAAATCATACCTCATAATATAAATCAAGTCAAAAACTTTTATTTTAACAGTAGATTCTCTGTTGCAACACTTCAAATGAATACTGATCAGATGTGGACGTTAACAGCAGTTTAAAATTAGGCTATGCGGGTCTTGGATTCGCAAATTCAGAAGAAATCATTAATGTGGAAAGTTATTGAGTATATTAAATACCCAATAAATTTCCACATTTTCTTTCTCATTTTTTCATCTTTCAAAAGTTATTTTTACACTAGGTACAGGACCATGGTGGCAATTTACATACATCAATTTCACAAGGACAAACGTCCAGACCCGGAACAGTTATTTGTACTACACAAATACTTGTTCCGTGCGGGATTTTAACCCGCGGCCCTTGGCGTTGCAATTTATGTGGCTTAGTGGCTGAGTAAGCCACTGCGCCAAGGAGTCCTCAAAAATATTGCTTTTAAGACAAGCGTTTCCCTCTGAGCCATTTCGGCTCCTAAATAGCAGTCTCAGGTTAATTAAAATCTTTTATATCTAAAAAAATAACCGCTATTACGTCTTTATTTATGGCAAGTACGTCCTTTTAATTTAAAGACGGCAATTGGGCTGAGTTGTTGGGAGCACTATGCTCGAAGTTGTTGACGAGTACGTTTACCTGGGACAAATAGTCCGACTAGGTAAGTCCAACTTTGACCGAGAGGTCGATCGACGGATTCAACTCGGCTGGGCAGCGTTCGGGAAATTACGACACATCTTCTCGTCGGGTATACCTCAATCTCTGAAAACTAAAGTGTTTAACCAGTGCGTGTTGCCAGTGATGACTTACGGATCGGAGACGTGGTCCTTCACTGCTGGCCATATGAGGACGCTCAAGGTCGATCAGCGAGCTATGGAGAGGACTATGCTTGGAGTGTCTTTGCGTGATAGACTCAGAAATGAGGATATCCGCAGTAAAACCGGAGTGATCCACATAGCCCAACGGATTAGTAAGCCGAAGTGGTAATGGGCCGGCTATATAGTTCGAAGAACCGATAACCGATGGGGAAGAAAGGTTCTCGAGTGGCAGCCTCGTACCGGTAGGCGTAGTGTAGGGCGACCCCCCACTAGATGGAGTGACGACCTGGTAAGACATGCAGGAAGTCGATGGATGTAGGTGACTCAGGACCTTGCTTTGTGGCGTTACTTGGGGGAGGCCTATGTTCAGCAGTGGACTTGTGAAGGGCTGTAATGATGATGATGAATGATGAATTGGACTGAGAACTATAAGTACACCTTGAAGGACTTCACATACCACCAATAATATTAATATGATGATATCACCGATGGATTCAACAGGGATCAAACTAACGACACAGCCAATGAATGACTAAAATCACGACCACATTAGTCTGAAGAAAAAAATGTCTGGCCACATAGACCGTATAACCGTAGAGTTCTAGAACCAACAATCGTTGAATTATCAAAGGCTTACGATTGATAGTGGACGTCAAAAAATGCATTGTGTAAATTAACTCTCGTTATGACGTATCGTATGGGCTATTACCAACGCTGTTTCTTCCGCATATCAATGATATGTTGCATATTGGAAACCGTGAAAATCCGTTGCTATGTGGACTACAGCACTGGTGATGTTTTATACATTAGCCGTGCCAATATTTCTCAGAAAAAGTTGCTGACTACCGGAAAAAACTAGTGTCTGAGGTCAAGACATTGTTGAACAAAGTAATGAATTGAGGGCGACTAAATCTAGTGCAATTCAATCCCCACAAGAAACAAGATTGCGCATTTATACCACTAAAAGAACCCCTTTGTCATTCCTCATCAGTTTGAAGAAACTCCCCTTGTTGCCTCAGCTAATATAGGAATCCTCGACGATGACATGTTGAGAGATGTGCAGTTTTAGGTCACCTGGAAAAGAAGACCAATTTACTGATAAAATACTGTTAGAATACTGTTCCCATCTCTGGACCGGCGTTCCCCAGTGCCTGCTCCTTCCATTTAACCGCATTCAGCCTAGAGCGGCACGAATCGTTGACGACCGTGTCATCTCCGATCTGCTCGATACACTGGCGCTGCGGAGAGATGTTGCATCTGTTTGCATTTTCTATGGCATCCACCACAAAAATGAGCTTACTTCGTTCTGAAAGGCCGGGCACGCACCTGCAATTCCCCTGGTGTTGCAGTTTTTCATGGGCGGCCGTAGTCACTTTCCATCAGGTGAGCCGCATGCTCGTTTGCCCTCTCCTCTATAATAAGAACGTAGTAAATAATCTTGTAAAGCATAAAAAAATATAGAGACGGTGACACAGGCCCATTTTAAATAACTAATTTATTGAACTAAAACACAAAAAATGATAAACATGTAGCGTAGTTACATTCAAAAGATAATATTATGCTACGACCAATGGCCTTTTCATAAAAAAAAATATTTTATTTAAACAGTACTCATATTTGTAAATATTTTTGAAGCAATCGTAGCGTTTAAAATTAATTATGTATAACTTGAAGCTATGGCAAAGTACCAATTTTAACTAAAGAAGCCATAAAACGAATAAAACATTCAAAAGTTGCGTACTTTTTCTCAGCCTGAGAAGGAATAAATTAGAAAAGTTTACTGTAAACATAAAAAAAGTTCTAAAGTAAATTGAAGAAGTAACAACGTATATTTAGGTTGTAGGTTGTATTTTTGCGTGTTAGGTAAGACGATAAAACTTAATTTTAACAAGCGACAGCATAACCAAGCCAAAATAAAATAATAAGACCGAACTTCAAGATCGAATTTCGGTCACGGTAGCCAGTCTCAACGGAAGCTAGCCATCTACGCAGGACAGAAGCAGGAGTATAGCACGGGAGTGTCCGCAAGTACAGATTTACTCTCTAACTCTCATGTTGTGATGGGAAGGGAATCCGACACGATCAGAGAGAGCTCAGGCGCAGGACCAAAGGCCTTCACTAGGGTGAAACCCACCAACTTTCTTACTTCGGGCTGCTACTGAGAATTTCTTGACATAAATATCCAGCTGATTTTGGCCCGACCTAGGATTCGAACGCGGAACCTCATAATTAGCAGTTACACTTACAACAACTATACTTAGACCAAAACAGGCAGTCAATTAAATAGAATAACCTATTCATAAATATTGAAGTTAATACATCATTGTATTTCTATGCAATTTATTCACACAAAAAAAGGAAATTTCGTTTATTGTGTCTGTCAAAGTTATTTTAGACGTGTCACTCAGATCAGCCCCTTTCAAAATTCACTTCCCACGCCCTTAATAGATGAATTGCTTGTCGTAGTATTTCAGGCGCTGTGCGATTCTGGCGCCTTATTGATTTCAAATTCAAGGATTTTGTGCTTGTATAAAACAATAATTTAAACTCTGACACATAAAATAAAGCAACTGACTACGTAATTATAAGGCTCAATAGTAGGTTAGAGTCTAACTCTAACCTACTATTGAGCCTTATAATTACGTGTCTTTCATATCTGAGATGGTTTTTGAAGTAAGAAAGAGTACGCCGCATTGGCGCACTCTTTCCTTTAATTTAAGGTGAGCTCTGAGATCCTCAGTTGTGATGAATAATTATACATATAGTATATAGATAAACACTCACGGCTGTCACCCAGAGGGGTACGCAGAGACTACAGGATTCCATTCGGCACGATTCTGACACACGTTTCTTGCCTCCTCCACATCCATATACTCGTAGTTACGCATACATGCTCGTCGGTTAAGAGTGGTCTTAATTTAGCCCATTTTCGACTAGGACGTCCCTTTCCGACTCTACCCAGAAGTGAACTTCAACAATCAGCATTTTATATATTATAAGTATTATTGCTCCACCTCATTTCATGTTATGTCATATATTATTACGTTAACATTTTAACACATTTGTGAAAGTGTTGGTAATAGTAAAAGAAAAGAAGCTTAAAGATGAAATGACACAGCTTTTTTGTAATTATTCCACATCGTAAACGCGACGCGAATATTGAGTGATTCATTGTGAATTCGTTAAGAATGAATAAATATTACGAGTTTTATTATAATATTTATACACAAACACAGAGTATAAGAGAATCCCCTGTTCAGTATCATCATTTAGGTATTGTTAGAGGCAACAAAGGTAAACGAAACACCCTTATCCTATCAAAAAAATTAAACAGGATATAGGTAGCGGCATCTTTCATATAACATCTTAAAATATTATAAAAACTGCGGGTGCCGACCCGCAGTCAAGCATGAAAACTACAGCGAATATCGCCCATATAAAATAATCTATGGTTGAGACCTACGTTCAGCGTTGGACTTTTTTTAATCTGCAACGAATTAATGCGTACATATTTTATACTGCATGATCTTTTTTACCGCCTGGAAAAAATAGGGTGTAACATGTGAACGGAGTAAAAACCTTAGGACCGATATTTTACAAAAAATAAAAAGAAAAATTTTGAATTAAATAAATTATAATCAATCAAAATTCAAATCATAACCTGTGATCCGGAGAAGTGACAAGGTCGAAGATACCTACAAAATTTTTGTTTTATTGCCGTTCGTAAAGTAGGGTGGATAGATTTTTCAATTTCGATAGATTTTAATAAATTAATTTTTTTAATTAAAAATTTTTGTTTTGATTTTTTTATAAAAATTTTTTTTCGACTTTTTTTTTTTTCGACTTTCGACACCGTTTCGATACCCATTCTTGTAAACAAACTAGAAAAAATTGGAATAAGAGATTCTGACCTTTCCATTTTTAAGGATTTTTTATATGACCGTGTGCAGAGAGTAAAAATAAAAAAAATTATTAGCTCAGACGCCTGTGTCACATTTGGAGTCCCTCAGGGCAGTATCCTGGGACCAAGTCTCTTTTTAATTTACATCAACGACCTGTGCTCAATGACACTAACTCAAGGCAAGCTATTTACTTATGCTGATGATACAGCCTTAATTTTCTACGGAGAGACTTGGCCTGAGGTCCAGGAGTTTGCGATGAGGGGTCTTCAATCTGTGGCAAATTGGCTTGAGGAGAATCTACTGACTCTTAATATATCTAAGTCCACCTATATGCAGTTCCATATAACCAACACCCAAACTGTTAACGATATACAACTAACAGTACACTCTTGTGGTTTACAGTCAACAGATACATGCCATTGCCCTAAAATGACGAAATCCAAATCAATTAAATATCTCGGAGTAATTATAGACGAGAAACTAAGCTGGCAACCACACATAGACTTTATTTCATCGCGCACTAGGATTCTTATTTGGACATTTAAAAGGCTAAGGCACATCGCTGACTTTGATTTATTAAAACTGTATACTACGCCTTAGCACAATCAATTATAGGTTATTGTATAGTTGCCTGGGGTGGAGCATGCAAAACATTTATGATAAAATTAGAAAGAGCTCAAAGATGTCTCCTGAAAACTATGACTTTTAAACCGTTCAGGTATCCTACAAATCTGCTTTACCAAGAATGCAAACTGTTTACTGTTAGGCAATTGTATATCCAACAACTGATCTTAATGAAACATGCTCTAACTCCTTATAACCCTGAGATCTGTCGTAATAAACGCAGAATACCGGATGTAATGATTATTGGCAGATGTCAAACTGCTTTTTCTAGGCGACAAAGTTCTTATCGATCCTCAGTGCTTTATAATAAATTAAATAGAAATCTAAATTTTTATCCTCTTTCCAGACATGAATGTAAAGTTAAAGTTCGAGATTGGTTATTGTCACTTGATTATAGTAAAACAGAAAATATAATTTGTTAACATGTAGTAATGTATGTCGTATAATAAAAGTATAATAAAATTATAAAATTTTAAAATTATGTAATTAAAAATAGCAATCCTTGTTTAAAGTATCTATTTAAAGCATCTATTTATTCATTATAGGTTATAATGAATAAAATATATATTCTGTATGAAATTATATAATAATATATTCTATATATTCTATGTATATATATATATATATATATATATATATATATATATATATATATATATATATATATATATATATATATGTGTGTGTGTATGTATATGTATATACGTGTGTGTATGTATATGTATATATATTGCAAATTGCAAACTAATTTTAATATACCTACGATTATATGAAATATAATAACGACTAATGAGTCGTATTAAGTTAAAGTATATGTTTCGTTGTAAATAAATACATTCAATTAGCTAAACAATTACTTAAAAATGTAAAGCTTAGTTACTTCATTAATTGTTAAGACTAAAATACTGTTGTCACAACACTGGGAGAGGCCACTGATCCCTAAGATACAGACTTGTCTAGTTTGGGGATCAGCGTCTTCACTTATTATTGTACTTTTATTTGAATAAATGATTATTATTATTATTATTATTATTATTATTATTATTATATTATTATTATTATAAAATATAAACAACAATTTTAAAGTGCCAAGGTTTCTACTCCGTTCTCATGTTACATCCTATTTTTTTCCGGACAATATATTGAAAATTGTATGTGGGTTTTAATTAGTTCACGGCAAATAAACAAGCTTCGACTACTAAGACCCGTTTCTGCCAGAGTCAAACTCTTTCAATAGCTAAATACCCCATTCGCGGATTGAAATATTAGGCAGTATAGCGTAGTAGGCAGCTTAACGTAGTCGTGTTGTGTCATATTGTGGCGACGTTAGAGAACCCATCACCTCATTTCACCTTGCGATTGCCGTAAGAGGCGACCATGAGAAATGCTACGAAGAACTCATGGCTTCTTTTAGATAGCAGTATAACCATCACGTTGGAACATACGTAGAATACTCAAATCAGTGACGAGGAACAGCATCAAAATGTGAAATTTTGAGCTCGTAAAAAGGATTTCTGGTTCTTTACGTTCTCAATATGAAGCACAGCAGTATTATTATATGAATATGAATTATAAATATATTTTGCACTTAAAGAATGTTAGCTTTTATCTCACAAAAAACTTATTTTAAAGTCTAGTGAAATTGGAGGTTGTTGTGTACATAACGAGTTGCAGCTATTTATACTAAGCACAACTTTGCCGTTAGATTGCATGAACTTCCTAACAGAAACTTTAGTTCAGTTGAAATGACTTTGGCAACTTTATATAATTCCTATAGTTTAGCCAGTAATAAAATACTTAGAATTAATTTAAATGTTTTCTGTAAATGTTTTAATGAATACCTTAGCTATAACAACTTAAATCCGGAACTATGTTAAGTTACAGCCTATAGATGTCCCACAACTGGACGCAAGTATCCCTTTATTTCTAAGAAGGTTTTAGGAAAAGTTAGGGTTCGCCGCGTAGCCTCAATACATGTTGCCGGACTTTACATGTCTTTAAAATATTTATCTAAATTTCTCAGATATATGCAGAATTTCTCACGATATTTTCTTTCACTATCGAGTACGTGGTGAATGACATCAACACTTGAAATCACAATAAATAATTTTAAGGTGCCGTCATTGCTCGCGTCTTGTAAAATTTACAGCGAGCGTTTATTTCCTGAGCCATATATACCATGGCTCTTGTATTTAGAAATTGTGATGTATCAGCGCCAAAACTTCCCTAATTTAGAGTACAAAAAATGTGTGCGGACAATCTATGGAGCCGGGTATACGGATAGCTAGTAAACCCTTGTTTAAAAAGTACAATATCTTGACATTGACATGTTTGTACATTAAAAAAGTATGCATATTTGTAAAAAAAAACATCATGAACACTTTTAAAGGCATATAGACGTAGCTTAGCGAAATGTAACTCCTAGGAATAAACATAAGCAATATTTACCACAAAGCATGCTCAAATTGTATAAAAGGAACTCTTATGTAAATGCTACAAAATGTAAATGGTATGTTAGAAAATACCCAATGACTTTAAGGAATTACCTTTAACCGTGTTTAAAAAAGTTGATATAATGGTTAAAAGAAAATGTTTTTACGATCTAAATGAATTCATGTCTTTTTGTGAAAAAGAAATCTAAAGTCAGTAATGTGGTGTCCACTAATTTAAGTGTAGGAGTTTAGTAAAACAACTATATCAGTAAGTAGGTACACAGCACAACGACAACGTCCACTCGCCACCGATGACGGAGCGGCAATGCGAGTGAGGCACCACCGTTGGTCTGTGTACTATATTTAATTATACATATATCACAAGTAATATTGGTATATAACTAATAATTAATTAGTTATGAATAACCTGAAAGTATGGACATTTACAATTAAGTACAATCATTACATAATCTGACATTTTAAAATCTATTACTTAAACGTCATTATTACTATTATACCAATTAATTTATCTTGTAATAATCATAAATGTTACATACATGTTTCTGCATGTACCTATAAAATATTTGCACACCATATAAAGTGGTAGAATGTAAATGGACCATTAGATATAATTTAAGATCATATTTTATTGTACACATACATTTTGGCAAACAAATGAATTTTAATTTTAGTGGAAACCGAGCACTCATTCATAATCCTCAGGTTTGATAACGTGTCTGCAATTTGATTCTTAATCGAAGATAAGTGTAGATGTCTGTGGGCCTCTGCACCCACTTACAATCAGGTAGACCATGTGCTCGTTTGTCACCCTTATTCTATAAAAAAAATCGATGCTAGTAATGGCAATGTATATAAAATCATATAGAAGAAACAACAGGCGGTCTTATTGCTCTGAAACCAATTTATTTTAAACAACTTGTTTACGCAAAAAAAGAAACTGTCGTTCACAAATAATGACAAAGGAATAGACGTACATAATTATATTATTTAACATTTTTTATTTATAAATGTATTTTGTCATTGCTTTGACGTAGAGACCTAACTTTGATAAAGTTTATAATTTAATTCACGAGCATGGAAGTTTTAAAACGTAAATGCCTTTTTCTGAGTTAGTGCAACTTAACACAGAGCACAATTGCTATCTTATTACACCACGAACAGATTTTCAAAAGGATAAATATTGCGATATTTTTTAAAGAAAATGGGACAAACGAGCATGCGGTTCACCTGATGGTAAGTGACTACCGAAGTCCATGAATAACTGAAACACCATTGCAGTTTTACGTTGCCGATCTTTTAAAAAGAAGTAGGTTATTTTCCTGAAGTTACCTAAGTCGTATCGGTCCAAAAACGCTTATGGTAAACAATTTAACAGAGAAGTTGTACGAGGAAGAAAACTCCTAGTAAAACGCACAGTGGTGGACAAGCATCAAGATGGTGGGTATGGCATCATGATATCTGAAAATTGTGCGTTCGTGAATTGGCGAGAAACTAGTTCGCCTTCCTTCTGGAATGCACAGGCATTCTGGTCTCTCGCAAAGGCTGTCCAGGGTAATTTCTGTCAGTCATCTTTTCCATCTCTGCACAGGGAGGATGACTCACTGGCCCACGCCGCAAAGGAGAAAGCCGATCTGCTAGGCCCTTTCTTTGCGTCCAACTCGACTCTCGATGGCGGGGGGAACACATCACCGACCATCCTGCGGTGTGAGTGCTCCATGCCGAAGGTGCGGTTCACATAGCACTCGGTTCGCAAAGCACTCATCTCCTTGGAATCCACAAGTCAAGTGGGCCCGACGGAATCCCCCCAATTGTGCTGAGGACGTGTGCTCCAGAGTTGGCAATGGTCTTAACGCGTCTTTTCCTGTACTCCTCTCTAGACGTAGTCCCAAAATAAATGGATGACGGCTTTCGTCCACTCGATATCTCAAAAAGGTGACCGCTCAAACCCGTCCAACTACAGGCCCATCGCCATCACCTCCTTGTTCTCAAAACAATGGAATTCATTGTAAACTGCCAGCTCATGAGGTACCTTGAGAATCACCAGCTGATAAGTGATCATCAATACATAGATACATATATTTATCAGGAAATTTCATTATATTAAGCAAAATTCACGTCACATTTAAATAGCACGTCATATGTACATCTGGACGTTGAACGTCTAGGGAAAGAAACGAAGAGAATATAAAAAGTTAATATACGCGATGAAATCCATAAAAACTAGTATTATTTAAATATGTACTATTCGCGTAAATATAAGAAATCATTATACACGTTACATGTTATCACTTTTTAATCTGAAGTAAGAATGGCATGGAAAATTATAGCTAGATCCGACAGGATGAGAAAACCACTTCAAAAAGAAAGAACCCAATATCCTCTGAAGACGTCGTAAAAGTCAACTACGATATAAAAGATAAAAATATTTTATGACCTTCGATAGAAGGCAGTATACCCATCTCGTAGATGTCACACGTAAAATTTTTAGACAGCGAAATGGAGCGTAAAAGGTGCGAAGCATTTTGTCTCGCAATCACCAATTTGTTAATGACAAAGGCCAATTTACACCAATAAACAAAAGTTTGTAATTTAATACCTTGAAATAAATCCACAGGGTAATTAATTGAATTAAAACGTATTACGCTTTTACAACAAAATATACAAATTACTCGTATGCCTACTATATAAGTCACACATTAGGTCACAACTCAAATACGCCACTTGTGTTTGGAACCCTTATTATGAAAAATATAGTGATCAGCTGGAATTGGTACAACGTAAATATCTTCGGTTTTTAAACTATAAATGCTTTAGGAAATGGTCATCGTATCTCACTCATTTAGATAAATTCTCAATTTCCACTCTAAAAATGAGAAGATTATATTTTGATCAGTTATTCTTATATAAAATCTGTCATAATAAATTAGATTTTAATCAACTCATAAATCAAATATATCTACGCATACCTAGTCGGTCCCAACGCATTCGTAATACGTATAGTCATCGTTTATTTGCTCCTAAGATGTGCCGAACAAACGCGGGAGAGAGAGCTCCACTACGGCGTATAATGAAATCATATAATGATAACTTTACTGATCTTGACATATTTGCTTTATCATTTGTAATGTTCAAGAAGTGTATTTTAAAAAAATTACTAATAAGTAAAGTATTGCCTTAAGGTTTAAACAGTTTATTAATGGTTCAACTGTTGTTTCTCGCGGCAAGTTTTGGCTAGCATAGCCACTACAGTGGTTGTGTTGGCTGGGATTTGCTCAGGGGACGCTCGAATTTATTCATCTTTTGTGGTATCATACAACATGTTTGCTGTGCATTATTATATTACTTTTATTGTGATATTACTTTGTGGATAACGGTGCTGGTTGTGTAATTATTTGTATTTCCCTTTTTATAAGACCTGTATTTTGTATTATATTTTATTACACAATTGTTTGTTGTCCTGAAGAAAATAAAAAATAAAATAAAAAACAAGTCGAAATATTTAATCATTTATGTTTATTTTTTAGATAAAATCAAGGTGAAATCCTTGCGGTTTTTACTAAACTATTATATGAAATTCACTAATTTGGACAAGGTTTTATCCTAATATATCTATGTAGTTAGCCTTTCGGTTTTTTAAACGATATATTTCGGAGAGTGTGTGCAGGAACTTTAACTTACCCCATTGTATAACCAGGCTTGCGACAAGCACCCCTTCGTTGTAGATTTACATCACATTCGAACCAAATGGTTTGGTTCATCGTTCGTCACGTCAACAGCAAAGGAGTAGAATAATTTGCTAGCCTCGGTTTTTCCACTCGATTATAATGTGTGTGTCTTCAAGACAAGATTTTTTTATCTTTACGTACAATCCCTAACGGGGTAGAAAAAGAGAACAAATCGCCAAGTGTCACGATCCTTACATACCTTTTTCGCTTCTTTCAGGTTCATTAACTTCTTCATACATGCACGTCTAGGTATCCGAGTACTCTTGACCTTCCCCTCTTCGAGTAATTTGCTCACATGGTCTTCGAAAGTTAGTCTCGGTCTACCTCGACACCTTTTAATATTTACTTTCGCGCTATATATTTTATATATATTATCTATATAAGACAAGAATTAATAGGCTTTAATCGTTTGTTAAGTTACATCAAACTGCTTTAACATCTTCGGCTAGATCACCACATAACATCAGGTGTGTATTAAGATGATTTGCTATATGATTAATCATACGAACAATTATTTTAAGGACACTGTTATTTAATTATTTCTTATATTTACGCGAACACTACACATTGATTAAAACTACTTTTACGGATGTTATCACGTTTAATTTATTTTGTTTACATACAAACCGATATTTATACGGTGAATCTCACCATCATCCTTCAAAGTTAGCTACCATGGGCAAATCTTTATTACAGAGAGCACGAGAGATCTGTGACAGCAAACACCAGGCCGCCGAGTTTAAGAACGTCAAGCAGGTTCTGCACGACAACAAGCTTCGGGTCCAGCGCCTACGTCACAGTAATCGAGTGAAGCCGGCCACAGTCGAGCGTGTGCCTGGTGCATCATATATCACCGTATGTCAGAGGTGTCACAGACAAGCAATTGGCTACATCTTGAAGCAAGATACTATTAGAACATTCTACAAGCCGCCAAAGAAAATTAGTCAGTTCTTACCATCCGTCAAGTGTCATATTCCTCAACAAGATGCAGGCGTGTACAAGCTCGATTGTAAATGTGGTCTCTTATATAGAGGGCAAACAAAAAGATCAATTAGAACCTGCGTTAAAGAACACATAACTGGCGTGAAGCATGAATATTCCGGGAAGTCTGCAGTTTATGATCATCGCAAAAAACATCGATTAATACCAAGGATGATATGTTAGGCTATTGAAATTAAAAAACATTCTAATGTCAATAGAGAAGGAGGCTGGGTGCTACCACCGTCTTGGGATCCTATAATTAATAAAATTAAAACTAAGCCCAAGCATAGCACTACAAGACTTCAAGACACAATAAGTTCATTCTGCGTATATCGGACCAAAAACTATATTTAAAAGCTGAAGGTGCACCGTGACCATGGGTGTTAGAAAGCACCCGAAACGTCGGGTATTAAGAACAAAATAAATTAAACTCGATAAAATACGCAAAAGTAGTTTTAATCATCGTTGTTATTTTATTTTAATAAAAGAAGTCCGACAACTGCTGGTTGATGAGGCACCAAGAGAATAACTGCACTGTGACTGTGGCAACAATGCTACATCTGAGTTGTATGCCTTTTCGTACCGCAATCCAATGTAATTATTAAGGGTATATATAATCTCAAATGGCTTAGCAACATCCTTCGTTATGCCGAAAATATTGCAGCATTAATTTTAAAATAAATATATGGTATAGTTGAGGATTAATGTTAAGGATTATGTTAGACGAAAACACGATTTCGTAAAATTTTCTCGATAGAAAAAAAATCCAAAGTTACCTCCAAAATAAACAATAAACCGCTGTTATTCATAAAATACTTTAAATAGGATCATGAAACTTTGCATACTAACAGAACTAACTATAAAGCAGTGCTTATGTTATTTACCTTTTTTTAAATACCATTATTTTCACTGTAAAAAGAAATTACCTAAACTATCGGCGCGTAAGCATGATTCCTATCGCCCCGTTAGTATCGCTCTGGCTTTTGAAGGGAGAAGTTGTGTCGCTTACGATCAGAATACACATTACGCAACAGGGCGACGTAAAATTAAAATGAGAAATAACCGTATTAAAAATAAGAAGCGACTAGGTTGGCGTTAAGAAGCAGGCATAAATATGATAAACCTAATGAAACTAGTGTCTAACGACCTTTCTACTTACAGTATTAGTGATTTCAAACATGTCGGTACACAGCATACGACGCGCGTCGGTTAAGTGTGATGACCCCCCTATTATCTGCTTCACAAGCACTCATAAGAATTAGGCCGTGCGTCATAGCACGGGCTGCTTAGTAAGGGATATTTTAATATAAATACTAGGCTAAGTTAACTGTAAGTCGGATTTAGTTTTGGAAGTAATTATAAGCTGTAACTCTGTAATTTTGTATAAATAAATTATTTTTATAAATAAAGTCGTTGTCGTCAACTTAATTGGCGCAGCCGGTAGGATATTCATAGTTGTCTAAGAAGAGTCTGTGTCGTCGGTTATCATCGTGATCCAGTACCAGTATCCTGACAACGTGCGTTTCAACGCTTGGGCGAATATCACCGAACAAATAAATAAGTTAAGGACTTCGCGACTTCAGCAGAAACAGCCGAGACTCCAGAACTATCCCAGAGGGACATGGGCAGATCTGCGAGACTGTGAGTAAAACTTTTCACTTCCCGTAACTTTCCTTTTGTTTCCTCTTGTATTAGTTATACGTAGGTATTGTCTTGGATTAGAAAACGCCATAACAATACTCTTCTACTAAACAATCAAAATTTTGTTAGTAGATCTTAGCTGAATCAATTTTATTCTTTGTATTTAAAAACTTTGATATTTATTTTTTTATTTTAAAATGGAAAACATTGAAAGAATTCCCGTAGAAATGACGAAAATTATTCCAATTTTTGATGGAGATGCTAGGTTATTACCCTTATTCATAAAAAAATGCGAATATATTTTACAAACATTCCAAGGGGGTAACTTACAAAATGAATATTTATTTCACGTCATTACCAGTCGCTTGTCAGGGGAAGCTGCTAGTTTAGTGAGAGAAAGGGAGCAGATAGACTCTTGGGCAGACCTCAAGTCGCTGTTAAACCAACACTTTGGCGACCCAAGGTCTGAAGAATGCTTAGCTATGGAGCTAGAGAGTCTTAGGAAACATAGAAACGAAAGTTATCAAGAATTTTGTCACCGGGTGCAACATTTAAAAAGCATTTTATTTTCAAAAATTAACGAAACCATTAATAATCGGGACTTACGGCAAGCTAAACAAACGATATACGATAACACAGCATTAAACGTTTTTTTATACAATTTACCCGCTTACTTAGTGAGACTAGTACGACTACGTAATGTTACTACCTTAGAAGACGCATTAAAAATTGTATTAGAGGAACAGAACTTCCAAGCAGTTTACGAAAATAGGAACCCAAAGTCTAATCAAAATTTTAGACCAAGCCATTTCCAAAATCATCCCAATTTTAATCATAATAATAAATATAAAGGACCAAGTTTTCAATATCAAACGAACGGCCATTCATCGAATAACCAAAATAATTCATTTAATTCAAATAATATTTCTCCCCACTTCGTAAGTAATCACACAACAAAAAACAGAAATGCGAACTTTGAAACTGGGTCACCAGTACGACCGTCATCGGCGCAACACCGTCAGCAGTTTTCGCGAAACAATGGACAATACCGGGCGTCACAAGTGCCGTCGAACTCTAATACTGACGTCACAATGAGGACAGTTAGTTCAAGACGCGTAAATTATACCGATACCGAAAATAGAATCCAACCTAATACCTCGCAAAACCAATTCGATTTTAATTCTCATTCGGTCGATAGAGAATATGAACAAATAGGAAATTTTTTTATAACAGCCTCAACAATAGGAGAAAAGAAACCTAGAACACCGTCAGTTATGTCAATTTCCGACACGGAAAGCAAGAAATCTATAGTTGTTTCTGATACCGAAGTCGAGCCACCGATGGAACTGATGGAATTATCAGACGATGGTATCACAGCTAACTCAGTATCAAACAGGGAACATGAAGGGATTCCTATCCTGAAAAAGGCTATAGATACTAAACCACGCCAAATTTTAGTTTCTGGATGGTTTAGCGATAAAATATCTGTTAAAGATATTTCAAATAAAAGACAACGCATACTAAAAGTTCACATGTCTTTACTAAGTAATGAAAAACTTGCCAAAGATATTTTTAAAGAATATATCGATTTTAAACATAAACATTATATCTATTTCGAAAACACGAAATTACTAAATGTTTTCAAAACAATAAGACAAAATGCACAAACTATTTACCAAGTAACAAAAAATAACTTATTAAAATTAGAACGTAACATTATTCTAAAAAGTTATATAGACAAAGACAAATTAGTTTTTATCCTAGAAATACCATTAATACAAAAAGAAACGTATAACTATTACAAGATTATTCCTATCCCTATAAAGAAATTAACCAACACCTATACCATAATTCCTAAATACCCCCACCTATTAGTGAATGGTTTGAAATACAGAAACGTAGTAAGCTCGTGTACCCAAATAGAACCAAACACACACTTATGTTCGGAGGAAAATATGGCACCAGTTGATGAAGAAACATGCATCGAAGAAGTAATGCTGATTAAAAATAACTTCAGTAATTGCCATCAACATCAAATAAAAATAGAGAAGTTGAAAATACAGAAAATAACTTTTGACCACTGGATGCTCTATGCAGAAGACGATGTTATACTGACGGAGCAGTGCAAAGACGATACCCACAGATATAATATACAAGGAACATACATTTTGACGCCGAGCATAGGTTGCAGCATACAAATGGGAAAAATAACCATTGGCCTATCGAGCAACATGTCGGAAGCCAGTCTACAGACACCACTTGTGAGATTCCGGAGGTACATTACGACGTGACAAAAGAAGTAAAGAAGTTGGACTTAACAAACGTAGATTTTAGTGACGTAAAAGAAATTATGAATAGTGTTAGAAATAGTAATAGTGAAATGGTGGTGGAAACTCTAGTGACGAATAAAATAAGTATATGGACTCTAAGTCTTTATGTTGTGGCACTCTTAATTATAATTGTTATCGTGTTTAAATGGAAATTTCATAGATTAAGTCAGAGACAAAATTCTCCGAAGTCAACTTCATCTCCTTCGGATAATTTTTCTCTTGGGGAGGGAGAGGTTAAGTGTGATGACCCCTCTATTATCTGCTTCACAAGCACTCATAAGAATTAGGCCGTGCGTCATAGCACGGGCTGCTTAGTAAGGGATATTTTAATATAAATACTAGGCTAAGTTAACTGTAAGACGGATTTAGTTTTGGAAGTAATTATAAGCTGTAACTCTGTAATTTTGTATAAATAAATTATTTTTATAAATAAAGTCGTTGTCGTCAACTTAATTCGTGCAAGTGGGGACGAAATTACAATTTGAGCTGACTTACTATATCCCCTTAACTGTTTTGTTATTTCTAGTGTGTGATCGACGCTAACGCCAATTTTTCGTTTTTTTATTCGTTCTATAAAGTTTATTCTATAAGGATGCAATTTTGTTTTAACTTTAAACCCGGTATCGCTTTTACTGGGTCGGTACTACACACTTTTTCTTATTTTTTTATTTTTGTCACTAAAAGCATTGGTTTGCTGTGCTATAATCTGAAAGTATAATCATAGTACAATTATATTCTGTGGGACTTTACATCTTAATCCTCAAAGGTGGCAACGAATCTATAGCCTTATTTGTTTGAAGTAGGCTGCAGATGTTTATGGACTGCAGAGTACCTATACTTACAATCAAGTGGACTAAAAGTTCGTTTATTACTTTATAAAAAAGCGATAAAAGAATAAACTTAAATAGGTTGATTAATTTTCTGCCTCGATTAAGTGTAAAATAGTCACGCGATTGTGGAGATATTAAGTTTAACAGATAAAACACTGTTTAAATCACGAAAGAGTTTAATTTTGTGACGACTAGTAAAGAATAATCACCGACTAAGTGGTTGACTATCAGACGACTTTTAATGTTAATTATGACAAATTATATCTTGATTGCATTTTAAATATGGTTTTCTTTGTTTCTTTTAAATGTTGGAATGTTTTTTTTTATCATAATCATAATCTATTATAAATTCGTAAATGGTTCGTTTTTCTTCTATTGTCATTGCTTTTTATTTTCTGTGCTTTTTTTGCTAATAATTTAATCTAGACCGTATTTCGATCGCGAGACTAGCCATCTGCGTAGGATAGGATAGTGCACAAATGTGTGCGCCAAACATAGTTAGGTTCACTCTCTGTTCCCTCACTCTCATATTCAGATGAAATCCATTGGAATATGAGACCAGGTAGAGATTAGGCGCAGGGCCAAAGGCTATGTGCCTGCGAGAAACGGAGTCAAACACCGTCCACTTCCTGACTCCAGGATGTAACTAAGAATTTCTTGACAGTGAAATCCAATAACTGATCTTTGGTCCAACCCACGTTTTTTACGTGGTAAAACAATTCTGCAGCTATATTAATTATATAATTGTAGCACGAATGGGTCGGCTCAACCGGGGAAGGACCACGCTCTCACAAATCGTCAAATAGCAGCTTAATGCTGTTGTGTTTCTAATGGTGAGTGTAGAGAACCGGAGAACCTTTTTACTGGAAAAGAGGCATACCATCTTGGTACTCAAGGCTGACAACGCATCTGCATTTTGATTTGCAAACGAGGATAGATGTAGATGTCCATGGGCCACATCAACCACTTACCATCAGGTGGACTGTGTGCTCGTTTGTCACCCTTTTCCTATAAAATAAATAAAATAAAGAAATAACCTGGAGTGGAAAACGGGGCCTTAGAATCAGCAGCCGTGCTTACGACCGTTAGATCAACGAAGCAGCCATAAGGGCTGAACCAATTTTAATGTAGAATTTAAATTTTCTGCTTATTACATTTAAAGCGGTTGAAAAATAGAAAATATGAAATTTAAAAAAACTTTTAAAAGAAAAATTAATGGCTTTTCAGCCATATTGCGATACTAATGATGCAACTCTAACAATGATACTAATAAATATTCGTACTTGCCATGTAATGGATCCGTAAGAAAATCTACTACGCCATTTTATCACCCCGTGGCTGTTGTAAGGGGCGACGGAGGGAAACTGAAACAGGAGATAGGCAGCAACATATTCATGTTAAGAACTCAAATAATAAACACTACAGCTGACAACTCGGCTGTCAAGTGTATATATATATATATATATATATATATATATATATATATATATATACATATATATACACTAGCTTGCCAGGCAGACGTTGTTCTGCCCTTTTCGACGACCCTGTCATGTCCTATCAAAATCCTTAAATTCGCAAAAAAATTGTGGTTCACTCATGGGCAAAAAAAAACTTCTTATAAATTCTATCTCTCGAGTTGGATCAAACTGCACACGGTGTGAAAATTTGATTAAAATCAGTTAAGTAGTTTAGGAGTTCATTGCGGACGTGTTCATTGTGACACGAAAAACGTGACACGTATTATATATATATATATATATATATATATATATATATATATATATATATATATATATATATATATATATATATATAATGATACTTTGTAATGAATGAAAAAGGATGCCCAGTCAATACTAAAGACGATTCTACAGCGCTCCTCTACAGTTGCCGGTGAGCTCCTGTAGGCAGATTTAAAGTTTTTTTTTTTGAAATTTTCTTATTTTCTTTCTCATCGTCAAACTCGTTCTATTAATTCAGAACACATATATTTAAAACTGGTTGTCAAGTTGAATGTAGCCGACGGGGATCAAAACGTATTGAAAATTAAATATCTTTAATTCAATTTTAATTCTTATTATTAATCTCAGTTTGATAAAATTAAGGTGTAATATTTACTCCATTTTGAATTAAAAGTTTGAATATTTTGAAGTTTTGTGATAAAGTACCTTTACCTATACCCAATAGTTACTTAGTGTATTTTTTGAACACTTGTAACCAATTTAATCTCAGTATAAGACCCACAAGTATACGTATACTGACAAATTAGGAAGGTACTGTGTGGTGATATTGTAACAGAATGCGTCGCCATATTTCTGTCAGTGTTCAGACTGTGGGAAATGGCATATTAACCGCATAGCTTCCAACTAATAGTGGTACTATCCTGAAAGGAAAAAGAATCAAAAGTGGAATAGTATACGTATACTGACAAATTAGGAAGGTACTGTGTGGTGATATTGTAACAGAATGCGTCGCCATATTTCTGTCAGTGTTCAGACTGTGGGAAATGGCATATTAACCGCATAGCTTCCAACTAATAGTGGTACTATCCTGAAAGGAAAAAGAATCAAAAGTGGAATAGTATACGTATACTGACAAATTAGGAAGGTACTGTGTGGTGATATTGTAACAGAATGCGTCGCCATATTTCTGTCAGTGTTCAGACTGTGGGAAATGGCATATTAACCGCATAGCTTCCAACTAATAGTGGTACTATCCTGAAAGGAAAAAGAATCAAAAGTGGAATAGTCTGGCAGGGTGATTACCGTTCTACCTGCCAAGCGGTGATCATTATATAATACTAATTAATAACCTCTCTTACTTTTGAGGCAATTAATAGTATGACAGTATAATTAATATCCTATACATGTAATTAACGAAAATACATTAAAAATGTCTATTGTATAGTAGTGGCGATTAAAATCCATAAAATATTTAAAGACCATAAAATATATTTGTAAGATTAATACGATTTTATGTGTGAATTTTGGGCTGACTTTAGAAAGGGGAGGTTCACATTTTGAATGTAGGTTGTGAACCGATTAAAATTATTTATCCATCCATTACAGCTTATAAAAGATCACCGGTAAACCTAGGCCTCCCCCATAGATTTAGTCAGAGTATATATATATATATATATATATATATATATATATATATATATATATATATATATATATATATAATGATACTTTGTAATGAATGAAAAAGGATGCCCAGTCAATACTAAAGACGATTCTACAGCGCTTCTCTACAGTTGCCGGTGAGCTCCTGTAGGCAGATATAAAGTTTTTTTTTTGAAATTTTCTTATTTTCTTTCTCATCGTCAAACTCGTTCTATTAATTCAGAACACATATATTTAAAACTGGTTGTCAAGTTGAATGTAGCCGACGGGGATCAAAACGTATTGAAAATTAAATATCTTTAATTCAATTTTAATTCTTATTATTAATCTCAGTTTGATAAAATTAAGGTGTAATATTTACTCCATTTTGAATTAAAAGTTTGAATATTTTGAAGTTTTGTGATAAAGTACCTTTACCTATACCCAATAGTTACTTAGTGTATTTTTTGAACACTTGTAACCAATTTAATCTCAGTATAAGACCCACAAGTATACGTATACTGACAAATTAGGAAGGTACTGTGTGGTGATATTGTAACAGAATGCGTCGCCATATTTCTGTCAGTGTTCAGACTGTGGGAAATGGCATATTAACCGCATAGCTTCCAACTAATAGTGGTACTATCCTGAAAGGAAAAAGAATCAAAAGTGGAATAGTATACGTATACTGACAAATTAGGAAGGTACTGTGTGGTGATATTGTAACAGAATGCGTCGCCATATTTCTGTCAGTGTTCAGACTGTGGGAAATGGCATATTAACCGCATAGCTTCCAACTAATAGTGGTACTATCCTGAAAGGAAAAAGAATCAAAAGTGGAATAGTATACGTATACTGACAAATTAGGAAGGTACTGTGTGGTGATATTGTAACAGAATGCGTCGCCATATTTCTGTCAGTGTTCAGACTGTGGGAAATGGCATATTAACCGCATAGCTTCCAACTAATAGTGGTACTATCCTGAAAGGAAAAAGAATCAAAAGTGGAATAGTATACGTATACTGACAAATTAGGAAGGTACTGTGTGGTGATATTGTAACAGAATGCGTCGCCATATTTCTGTCAGTGTTCAGACTGTGGGAAATGGCATATTAACCGCATAGCTTCCAACTAATAGTGGTACTATCCTGAAAGGAAAAAGAATCAAAAGTGGAATAGTCTGGCAGGGTGATTACCGTTCTACCTGCCAAGCGGTGATCATTATATAATACTAATTAACAACCTCTCTTACTTTTGAGGCAATTAATAGTATGACAGTATAATTAATATCCTATACATGTAATTAACGAAAATACATTAAAAATGTCTATTGTATAGTAGTGGCGATTAAAATCCATAAAATATTTAAAGACCATAAAATATATTTGTAAGATTAATACGATTTTATGTGTGAATTTTGGGCTGACTTTAGAAAGGGGAGGTTCACATTTTGAATGTTAGTTCTTTTTATTTTAATGTAATATCTTCGTAGGTTGTGAACCGATTAAAATTATTTATCCATCCATTACAGCTTATAAAAGATCACTGGTAAACCTAGGCCTCCCCCATAGATTTAGTCAGAGTATATATATATATATATATATATATATATATATATATATATATATATATATATATATATATATATATATATATATATAATGATACTTTGTAATGAATGAAAAAGGATGCCCAGTCAATACTAAAGACGATTCTACAGCGCTTCTCTACAGTTGCCGGTGAGCTCCTGTAGGCAGATTTAAAGTTTTTTTTTTTTGAAATTTTCTTATTTTCTTTCTCATCGTCAAACTCGTTCTATTAATTCAGAACACATATACCTATTTAAAACTGGTTGTCAAGTTGAATGTAGCCGACGGGGATCAAAACGTATTGAAAATTAAATATCTTTAATTCAATTTTAATTCTTATTATTAATCTCAGTTTGATAAAATTAAGGTGTAATATTTATTCCATTTTGAATTAAAAGTTTGAATATTTTGAAGTTTTGTGATAAAGTACCTTTACCTATACCCAATAGTTACTTAGTGTATTTTTTGAACACTTGTAACCAATTTAATCTCAGTATAAGACCCACAAGTATACGTATACTGACAAATTAGGAAGGTACTGTGTGGTGATATTGTAACAGAATGCGTCGCCATATTTCTGTCAGTGTTCAGACTGTGGGAAATGGCATATTAACCGCATAGCTTCCAACTAATAGTGGTACTATCCTGAAAGGAAAAAGAATCAAAAGTGGAATAGTATACGTATACTGACAAATTAGGAAGGTACTGTGTGGTGATATTGTAACAGAATGCGTCGCCATATTTCTGTCAGTGTTCAGACTGTGGGAAATGGCATATTAACCGCATAGCTTCCAACTAATAGTGGTACTATCCTGAAAGGAAAAAGAATCAAAAGTGGAATAGTCTGGCAGGGTGATTACCGTTCTACCTGCCAAGCGGTGATCATTATATAATACTAATTAACAACCTCTCTTACTTTTGAGGCGATTAATAGTATGACAGTATAATTAATATCCTATACATGTAATTAACGAAAATACATTAAAAATGTCTATTGTATAGTAGTGGCGATTAAAATCCATAAAATATTTAAAGACCATAAAATATATTTGTAAGATTAATACGATTTTATGTGTGAATTTTGGGCTGACTTTAGAAAGGGGAGGTTCACATTTTGAATGTAAGTTCTTTTTATTTTAATGTAATATCTTCGTAGGTTGTGAACCGATTAAAATTATTTATCCATCCATTACAGCTTATAAAAGATCACTGGTAAACCTAGGCCTCCCCCATAGATTTAGTCAGAGTATATATATATATATATATATATATATATATATATATTATAAGTGGATTATAGTTGAGGGGTGATCATTTATTAAATTTTAATTTTAATTTTGTTGAAGAATATAATTCCTGTATTAGCCTAGCGTTCAGCGTAAATGAGTTCAGTCTTTGCAATTTTGTAGTAATACTTAAAGTTATATTAAAAATTCAAATTTATTCATTGCCAGAATGTAGTATTATAATGATGTTATTTATTAATGAGACCTTACATTCTACCATTATATTGGCGTTTTTCCCAGCCATCCTGTGGTTTTCCTTTAAAAAATAACGAAAGGTAGGTCTTTGAAAGTGTTACGCAATA
This sequence comes from Parnassius smintheus behrii, assembly GCA_036936625.1. Lineage (NCBI taxonomy): Eukaryota > Metazoa > Arthropoda > Insecta > Lepidoptera > Papilionidae > Parnassius > Parnassius smintheus. Next base: position 20,948,864 of record JAUPFT010000031.1, read on the forward strand.
TTGTAAACTCTGATGGCATTTATAAATACATTTCTTTTATATATATATATATATCAAGTCTGCATTGAGGCAGATATAGCTTAAATTTATTTCTTGGCATGGCACTTATACCGACTAAACTTAAGTTAAATGATGAAATACTGTGGACAAAAATACAAAGTTCCCGTATGTACATACAAGCTAGAGGCAGTATGTGAAATTTGTGAAATAAAGGTTTACAACTATCTAAAGACCAAGCTCCACAAATGGCCCTTACACATTTCTTTTGAACACGAAATACCTTGCCAAACTTAACCGAGTTGACCCACAACAAGAGACCGTATAAAAGCACTGAGGAGACATAGCCGAATTAAGCACTCAGTGCCGCTTCAGTAGACACTGTCAACCGTAGCTGTTTTATAGCATAAACAAATTTCTCAAGTTTATCATATGAGTATATCATATGAGTTTTCCAGTTACAGTGCATGTCAACCATTAATCCTAAAAATTTAGTAGAGTGGACTTCTTCTATTTATTTCTATTACCCATCTTAAAAGTACTGCACAAAGAGGAGACTGAGATATTAAGATATACTGTATACTGTGTCGTTTCCCATTCTTCTGTTTCTTTTTTTTTTTTTGAGTGTCGCTTTTTCAATTTATCAAATTTCAAATCACAACGCTTTTAAAGAAATTTTTACTTCATAAATATATTAGTAATTAATTATTCGACAGATAATCAGCTAAATAATTTTATTTGTTAGATGGGTATTAAACATTTTGTCTGAATATTGAAAAACTGGTTCAAGGGGAGTTACATTCTGTTCGTATATTTTATAATAATGATTTACGTATAATCATTGATCTAAAAGGCTAAGCAACTGTAAATGGGTCATATGTGCATGCGGTGTAATTAAATGTCACTTTTAATTGAAGCCCTTGGAGTACACTAATAACGACCTACGTTATATGCACGCAATGAGTTGCCGTGCGTTCCACAACTGCCATAAACAATATATAACCATAGTCATGTGAAAGATAAGAGAAAAACTTACCAAGAAAAGAAACCATAAACATCATCATCATCATCAATAAGATTACAGCCGTTCACATTTCCCCAAGAAAGGCCACAGATTACAGTACTGACTTACGTCTATCGACTACTTGTGTTTATCTAGTGAGGTGCAGACCTGCACTGCGCTTACCTTACCTTAGATGGTTAACGCTCGCTGTAAATATAGCCACCACTAAGTAACCAATGAAATTTTTAACTGCAATTTAAGTGCTTATTTACCACGTGCTAGGCGGTGAAGGAAACATCGTGAGGAAACCTGCATGTCTGAGGAATAAAAAAAATTTCGAAGACATGTGAAGTTCGCCAGCACGCATTATGGCAGCGCGGCGGACACATCCTGGCCCTAAAACCCTCTCAGTAATGAGGGGAGGCCTGTGCCCAGCTGTGGGAAGTATAAAGGCTGTAATTTTACTTTACTGACACACACTATATATATATATATATATACTATTAAACGAGCAATTCTTGTATATATATATATATATATATATATATATATATATATATATATATATATATATATATATATATATATATATATATATATATTACTATAGAGCATACTTTTAAGGTCTGTAAAACAACGGTTTAGTAATTAGTTGATATATAGGGGGACACATCACTCTAATAAAAAAACCCACTTTAAAGCTAAAATTAGTAGTCCGTTTGCGAAATGCAAACGGACTACTTAATCGAAAAAATATTGTTATACGTGGGTGGTCTAAAAAGTTATCGACCTAAAAAAGGTACAAGACATTTTTTCCTAAAATTAATTTTATTTTTCTACATGGTCTCCTTGTTACTTTGCAAGCTTCGCCCAGCGATGCTCCCATCTCTCTAACCCGTGCAAACAGTACTCGGCGTTTTCCTCTGCAAACTAATTGTTCACGAAAGTGATTGCCTCATAATTTGACGAAAATCTCTGTCCTCCAAACGAAATGTTTAGATGAGCGAACAAAAAGAAATCGTTTGTGGCTAGATCTGGTAAGTAAGGCGGATGGTTAAGCATTTTTGCCGTGGCAACCGCTGAGGTGTGAGACGGTGCGTTGTCATGGTGAAACAGAATTTTCTTTTTCTGCAAATGTGACCGTTTTTCCACAATTTCTGCCTCATTTCCTTCAGTAATGGTTTTTTCTTTTTAAAGATAATCAAATAAGATAACTCCATGACTTCATGACAACCGAGAAAACACAAAATTTCACTGTGGGAAATGACGGTGCACAGTACCCACACACAGAGTCCAGCTCATCTTTGATTTGCGTATGCGTATTATATATCAATATCCATTTTCACAAAAACACTCACATCGACTAACTTCAATGACTCTCAAATATCGAATACGCGTCCAAAATGACTGAAACTTTGGTGCGTAGTTCTCAAAAGATGCACAGTTACATTCACTAGCTTTTATTGAGACTAGTGTTGCCATCTTCACGTTGAGGTCTGAAACTGTTCAGACCACCCCGGTATACTCCCAGCACTTTTGAAAGACCTATCTAACAACACCTTAAACATATATTCAGCGGTAAAAAAGCATCCTGGCTCAACCTGAATTATCTGAGAAATTAAAAAACATATTTTGGGTACATGAAAAATCTGCCAATACGAATTCGGGTGCGCGCGTTAGACTATTTCCGAGAAAAGTTTCAGTGGAGCATATTCGTAGTTGATATACTGGGGGTGATGACAAATAAAGATATAATTTATACATGTGTATTGTTTAAATTTAAAATTATAATGTAATTTATTCCAGACCAAATATCGGTTTCGGGGTCCAATATGAATGGGGACTTGCCATCTACGCAGAACTGGATTATAGTAAACAAGTGGGTACGCAAAGACAGGTGCACTCTCTATTCCGTCAATCTCATAGTCACATAGGAAAGTAATTCAACACAATCGGAGTGAGATCAGATACAAGAGAAGCGGTTTTACGTGTTTTCCGTGGTACGAGGGTAAAACTTCGCCAAATATTTTACGTAGTAGAGCCACGCTGTAGCTACATTATAGTTGCAGTAGTTGTCGGCTCGACCGGGGCAAGACCACGCTCACACAGAATACTAGCGTAAAGTGCAGCGTAATTCTGCTGTGTTTCGTCTGGTGAGTGTAGAGAACCGGAGACCCTATTTAACGGAATCGAAGCATTCCATCTCAGTCCTTAGAGGTGAGAACACATTTTCATTTTGATTCTTAGTTGAGGATAAATGTGGATGTCTATGGGTCGCAGCATCCATTTACTATCAGGTGGACGTGCTCGTTTGTAACCCAATGCTATAAAAAATCCTTCAACGGGTTGCTATAAGAAATTTCTTGTGAGAAAATCCCAAAAACGGGATCACACATAATTAAAAGCCATTCAAGTGAACACTTGACCAATAAAGTAGTCAACAGTAACCACAAAGAAGGATTTAGCGGAAATATGCTAGTATTTTCTACGACTTCCTACTTAACCTATTCTGTGCACTCTGCCGTTGTCCTGTCTCTGAACACCTAGTCGGTCTTTTTGTGGATTGTGGAAAATTCGTTTCACTCCCTTGTTACATATCACGTATTGTTACAAAATGGATTGCTCCTTTTTCTATAATGCGTAAAGGAAAAGTTTGTTAGCGACTTTCCATAGGCAGCAATAACACTTGTCCTGACGGCACTGCTGGCATCGCAATATTGAAAGAGAAGTCTTAGTTTTACAGATTAATGAAAGGAAGTAGAATTACCAAATCAACGGTTCAGCTACAGCGCTCACCAACTATTGTAATGAGTATTGTAAAATCTTACATGAATTACTTGCCAACTGTCACATTTTGTTATAGAAAAGGGTGACCAACGAGCACACATTCCATCCGATTGTAGGTGGATGATGAGGTGCGTAGACTTCTACATGTATCCTCGATTATTAATCAACACGTAGATACGTTGCCTCCTCTGAGGACTAAAATGGAATACCCCGTTTCTAGTATAAAGGGTCTCCGGTTATCTACACTTACTGGCTATATTTTTTTTATAGAATATAGGTGACAAACGGGCACACAGTGCACCTGGTAGTAAGTAGTTGCTGTAAAGCACCCGAAACGTCGGGAATTAAAAATAAGTAAAAGTAGTGAAATAAACGCGATAATTCGTAAATTTAGTTTTATTCACTTATTCCCAGTTCTGAAAACACAATAGATCGTTATAGATCGTTATAGATCTATACTATGACCATTTAAATTATTTGTAAGTAAAGCTTTAAATTTTTTGCAAAAAATACAACAAGACAAGTCTTGTCGATTTTTGTTTAAGTGCAATTTCTTAAATACATTTTTTTCCTTTGCGTATTTCATGAAATTTTATCGTTCTTTTTATACTTCTATAAAATTCGATCATCTTGAATACAACTTCAACCCTTCAAAGTTAAGATGATGATGAATTTTCATAATAAGGACGTTAGATATTTTAAACCAGCTCAAAGTCAATTAAAAATAAAATATGCCATTAATGTGATCCGCTTATACAATGCTTGTTAACTTTATTATTGAATAAAAAAAAACTTACCGTGTCTTAACTTTATTATAGTACCCGGATGACCGAGCTTTGCTCGGTTGTTTTTTAAATTACATTTAGATACAAATTACATCATCATTCTCTAAACCATTTCCCATTATCTGGGGTCGGCGCAGTAAACCTTCTTGTTCCATTCCTCTCTATCAGCCATCATTTCCATACTTACTCCTTTCATTCTCATATCACTCTTCACACAATCGATCCATCTTTTATTCGGCCTTCCTCTGCCCGTGTGTCCCTCCACATTCATATTCAACACTCGTTTTGTGACATGACTTTCATTCCTCCGCATCACATGCCCAAACCATGCCAATCTGCTTCCTCTCACCTTTTCTACCACTGGCGCTACTTTCAGGCTTCCTCTTATATACTCATTCCTTATCTTATCCATCCTTGTCACACCACACATCCATCGTAACATTCTCATTTCATTCGCATGCAGTCTATTTTCATCCTTCTTCTTGACGGCCCAGCATTCACTTCCATACATGACGACAGGTCGGATGATCGATTTGTAAATTTTCCCCTTCAGCCTTATTGGCATTCGGGGATCGCACGTTGTGGCTGTGACCTGTCGCCATTTCATCCACCCTGCGTTAATCCTATGCTGCACAGCTCTATCTATTCCGCCGTCGCCTTGAATGAGGGAACCGAGGTACTTGAAATCTGAGCAGGTAGGCAGTATAGCGCCATCCAACGACATGGGTACAGGACTGGAAAGACCGCCGAAATCACAGCACAGATATTCGGTTTTGGATCTGCTGATCTTCAAGCCAACACTTTCCGGCCTCTGTTGCCACCCCGTCAGTCTGCTCTGTACCTCGATGCCTTCTTCCCCGACAAGCACGATGTCATCGGCAAAGAGCATGCACCAGGGTGCCTCATCCTGCAGGTCCGACGTCAAAGCGTCCATAATCAGTAGGAAGAGGTAAGGGCTCAATGCCGACCCCTGGTGCAGCCCTACCGCCACATCGATACTGCCCGTAGTTCCCTCGGCAGATCGTACACATGTACGGGATGCTCTGTACATAGCACGGACTAACCTCACATACTTCCCAGGCATACCTTTCATCTTTAACGCCCACCACAAAACCTCAAGGGGAACCCGATCGTACGCCTTTTCAAGATCGACAAAAACCATGTGCAGATTTTTATGCACGCGCTTGTACTTTTCGCACAATTGGCGTAATGCGAAAATGGCATCTGTCGTACCTCGACCAGGCATGAATCCGAACTGGTTTTGTGTTATCTCACACTCTTCTCTCATTCTTCTCTCTATTATTCTTTCCCAGACTTTCATCGTATGTGACATGAGTTTTATTCCCCGGTAACTGCTGCAGTTTTGAACGTCTCCTTTGTTTTTAAAAATGGGGATCAGTATACTACTGCACCATTCCTCAGGTATCTGTTTTTCCTGCAACAATTTACCGAAAAATAAACTCAACCACTTCCATCCATCCGCACTCAGCAACTTCCACACTTCTACTGGTATTCCATCTGGGCCGACTGCCTTCCCATTCTTCATATTCCTAACAGCCATTTTTACTTCTTCCACACTAATTTCTCTCACTAAGCTCATATTCACTGGTGGGTTTTCAAGCATACCATTCCATTCATTCCCCTCATTCATCAATTTCTCAAAATACTCCTTCCATCGCTTCTTTATACTTTCATCGTCAGTCAAAATCCTTCCAGAATCATCTTTTATACATTTTACATGTGAAATATCTCTTCCATTCCTTTCTCTCGCTCTTGAAATTTGAAAAAGTCGTTTTTGACCTTCGGGGCTTTCAAGGGACCGATATAATTTATCTTGCGCCTCTGCCCTAAAAATAGCAACTTCCTTCTTCGCTCTCTTCTTACATTCTTTATACGCCCCTCTCTTACTTTCTTTTATGGATTCATTCTGGTCTTCTACGCTCTGCCATTCTTTAAAGGCATTTTTCTTTTCTTTCAAAACTTCTCTAATACTATCACTCCAACACCACCCATCCTTATCTATCATACGCTTCCCTTTTGTTTCTCCTAACACCTTCCTTGCCACAATTCGGATACAATCAGCCATTTCCTTCCAGCACTCATTCACACTCATTCCTTCTATATCACCCATCTCTATCATCTTGTTTACAACTAGCTCTCTAAATTCACTTGCATACTCCTCCTTATGCAACAAATGCCACTTTATTTTGGGTGGGGGACGATCCTTATGTTTGTTGAGGCGAACAGTTAAGCAGATGTCAGCCAGTAGAATTCGGTGCTGGGATACTAAGTCTTCACCTGGAAGCACTTTGCAGTTTTTTACACTCTTGATTTGGTTCCGTCTTAACAGAAGATAGTCGATCTGTGTCGCGTGGTGGCCACTTTTATAAGTAACAAGATGCTGATCTCGTTTTTGGAACCACGTGTTTACTACAGCCAGGTCGAAAGCACATGCTGCTTGCAGAAGAACTTCCCCCTCACGGTTGCGCACTCCGTACCCCCATCCACCGTGTACTCTTTCATACCCGTCATTCACTCTCCCTACATGTCCATTAAAATCTCCTCCCATATAAACATCCTCACTCTCAGGTATTCCCATCATCATACAATCAAATTCCTCCCAAAACTTCTCTTTCACACTCTCTTCACAGCCTGTTTGCGGAGCATACACACTTACAACATTCACTACTTTGTTTTCAATCATTAATTTAACAACTATCATTCTGTCATTTACTCTTTTCACATCTATCACTCGTTCTTTCATTCCACTATCTAACACAACTCCTACTCCATTTCGCTTCCCGTCACTTCCACAATAATAAAACTTGTATCCTTCCCCAATCTCTCTTGTTTTATTGCCCTTCCATTTTGTTTCCTGCAAACAGGCAACATTCACTCTTCGTCGTTTCAAAACATCTGCTAACTCTCTTCCTCTTCCAGTCATCGTACCTATATTCCAGCTTGCAAACCTCACTCTGACATTCTTCTCTCTCCGGGCTCGCCTCTTACGTCGCACCCGCTCCGTAAGGTGCGACAATCCTTGCCCACTTCCCACAGGAGCTGGGTGCTGCCCCTGCGCGTCGCCTGCGGGGTACGCCCTAGCCCTGTCATATATCCCACAACTCGTAATATTCATAAGTTTACTGCATGGGATTTGGCAAAAGTTTTACAGTCGGCCGCCTGCCTGACACCAACCCTCTTTGGGTATACTATTGTTGGTAGAGGAAGCTACCATTTTGGGAAAGGGAAAAAGAAGGTTGGGGGTAGGAGCGTAGGTGTAAGGATACTGTTATCTCGGCAGGAAAGGTATGAGAGTAACAGTAGCTCGGGGAGCCGGGGTCGCGTACCCGTATTCCATAACAGGATCACCGGAAAGGTAGATCAGCATGAAAACCCCCTGACTGTAGATACAAATTACATACTGATGAATAATATTTTTATTACGACATGATCTTATTGACATAATAGAAAAAAACTGAACTGGTTATTTAAATAAAAAATCATGAGTGCAATTAGTTTAATTAAAACTTTCGTATTTTTAAAAAATACTAAAAGAAGGGTTCGAAATAATAGATTTTCTCACAAAAGAAGGGAACTTGAAAAAAAAATCGGACCGAAGACGGGACGCCAACCAAGGCATTACGACTTCGCGGATGCTCGATATCCACTTGATCTGTTACGATCATTAACACAATGTCAAAATTTACCTTCTTATATTGTAGCAGTTTTTCATTAACTGAAAACACGGACAAAAAGACATTTTCTAAAAGTAAATCCTAGCTAGATCGATTTCTTGCCCCTGAAACTCCCTGGACACTAAATTTTATAAAAATCATTGGAGCCGTTTCCGTGATTCCGATTATATATATATACAAGAATTGCTCGTTTAAAGGTATAGGATATATAGTACTATTGCACATACTTTTTACGTCTGCAAAACAACGGTTTGGTTCATAGATGGGTATTTCACAAAGGAACACCTAAATTAAGGTATTTTTTTCTTTTTTTATTTATTTTACCACATAGTCTCTCCTAACTTTACACACTTGCCCCAGCGATGGTCAAATCTCTCTTACCTGTTTAGTAGTTAGTACTCGGCGTTTTTCTCTGAAAAATAATTGTTTGCGAAGGTGATTGCCTCCTCATTTGACGAAAATCTCAGTCCGCCGAACGCAATTTATGGTGACAAAAAAAGGAGTTGCACGTTTAAGTAGAGTGGATGGTCAAGCATTTTCGCCATGGTAACCGCTGAGGTGTGAGACGCGCGTTGTCATGGTTAAACAGGATTTTCTTTTCCTGCAAATGTGGCCGTTTTTCCACAATTTCAGCTTTCCGTTTGTCCAGTAATCGTTTTTCCTTTTTGAAGATAATCGATTAAGATTCGCCGAAAAAAGAGTTTTTGCTTTTTTGGAGCCCGTTTCCTCTTTGCAGTTCTCTGTCCTCACTGTATTTTATTTTGGGCGTATAATGGTGTATCCAAGTTTCATCTACAGTAATTTATCGGCGCCAAAACCTGGAATTATTGCGCCTAAACTGCGTCGATAGAGCGTTGAAAAGTTTCATTCAAACACGTTTTTGGTCTAACGTGAGAAAACGCGGCTCCCAACGCGCTGACAGCTTTCTCGTGTCTAAATATTGATTTAAATGCGTCAAACACGTTCTTTGGACCTTTTAATAGCCACTGCTATCTTTCCTACTTTAATTCTACGGTCATCTAGCACCATTTGGTGAGCTTTAGCGATTTTATCGTCAGTAGTTGCAGTTTTTGGACGTCCCGAATGATCATCGTCTCCTCATCTACGACGGCCACGTTTAAATTCAGATGCACAAAATTTCGCTGTGGAAAATGATGGTGCACAGTCCTCATACACAGAGTTCAACTCACCTTTGATTTGCGTAGGCGTATTACCTATCGATATCAACTTTCATAAAAAACACTCACATCGACTTACTCAAACGACTATCAAATAACAACTACGCGTCCAAAATGGCTGAAATTTTGGAGCATAACTGTCAAAATATGCATAACTACATTCACTATCCTTTTTGTCGAGTGCTCGCATCTCCACGTTGAGGCTGGAAATTTTTCAGTATTTTTGAAAGGTAGTTTGGCACAAAACAAATTGATGGGGATATAAGGGTACCTTAAAAGTGAATTGTATAATTCTAAATAAAAGGAAGTAATCAATGCAATAACAATATTTATTTCAAGAAAAATAAATCAATGGCATAGTATAATGAAATAACATAATATATCACAAACCATCTTGTCACTCCGGCGGCTCGTCTCTGAATGATCCCCGACTGCCCGTGTTGCTAAGCGCTAACTTATAATCCACAGACAATATCTGACGTCGCTTTAACACAATCGAGTCAAAACGTAATCTATTATTTTCTCAGATATAACAAGACTTGATCATATACTCCTCAGTATTGATGGAGTGTTCTTAACAACTAGTCTAATATATAGGTCTAATATGTAGGTTTCTATACGTGGTAGAACCATGCTGCCGTTATATTAGATGTATAGTTGTAGCATGAATGGGTCGGCTCAACCGGGGAGGGACCACGCTCTCACAGAATGCCGGCGTGAAATAGTGGCTTGGTGCTGCTGTGTTTCGTATGGTGAGTGTAGAGAACCGGAGACCCTTTTTACTGGAAACGAGACATTCCATCTTAGTCCTCACGGGTGACAACGTATCTGCATTTTTATTCGTAATCGAGGATAGATGTAGATGTCTATGGGCCACAGCAACCACTTACCATCAGGTGGACTGTGAGCTCGTTTGTCACCCTAACCTATAAAAAAAGGGGATAGCCATATATCGATATTAAACCAGGGGTGTAATTTCGGCTTTTCTTGGTAAACTGTTATTAATGAAGCAAAATATTAGTCGGCGCGAATTCTCCCAGTTTTCGCGACTGTCACAGATAGAATGTCTTGATGAGACAGCCTTAATCGTATATGAACATAGGGTGTAATTTCGGCTGTTCTTGGTAAACTGTTATTAATGAAGCAAAATATTAGTCGGCGCGAATTCTCCCAGTTTTCGGACTTGTCACAGATAGAATGTCTTGATGAGACAGCCTTAATTTTATATAAACAAAGGGTGTAATTTCGGCTTTTCTTGGTAAACTGTTATTAATGAAACAAAATATTAGTCGGCGCGAATTCTCCCAGTTTTTGCACTTGTCACAGATAGAATGTCTTAATGAGGATATTCAGACCTACGCTCAATATTTAAATTTCAAATTGAAGATATTACATATAATATCTTCAAATCTATTTTATGATATAGCTTTAAATACCACCAAGGATCATAGCCCCATTTGATCAAACGGAAGAAGTGAATGTGGTATTAAAAGAGGAGTTACTTGAGCTCAGCATCAACAAGGAACGGAAGGTGAAATTAAATAAAGGCTATCAAAAATTTTGGCGGCAGGCAGAAATCCCCGAAACATATCTTGGGCTGTGGGAAATTGCGAGAAATTTTTTGATAGCGTTTCCCTCGTCATAATATCTTGTCGAAAGAATTTAAGTGCCGTTACCACCCTGTTAACAAAAAAAAAAGAACAGATTAGACATCACAGAACGTGGAGATTTCAGATTACTTCTTACAAAACAGAAGCCAAATATTGATAATTTGTTGACGATTCATCAAGCACATCCGTCTCATTAAAAGTATGGCTATTTTTTATTGTTGATTTACATTTCAGAGTTCATTGTTGATTATTTGTCAATTGTTGATCGTTTGTAAAAAGAAATGTTATAAACATACATTTTGTATAACCATAAGTATTATTTTAATAAATAGGACACAAGAAAATGTGCAACTTTTTTTCTTTTTAACACCCCCAATTTGGGGTGATATTTTTTAGGAGTTTTGGGAATACAGTAGAAATGTTGCAGCAGGGAGGTCTACCGAAAATAATAAGCTGTGAAAGTGGTCCATGAGAAAAAAAGAATATTCGTCCGTTCGCTTTGAAACATTTCCATATAACATAGTTCTATTCGTAGTTTCGTTGTACACACGCGTAGAGTGCAAGATATATTTGCATTTACAAATTATAAAACTATACAGAAATTGTACTATTAATGCAGCTTCTGCTATCAAAATTTCCAAGTTTATATAGTAAGATAAAAGTCCAGCATGCATTGCGTTACCTTTGTCTTTACCCTTTTCTGTAAAATCTGTAAAATTTAGCTCGAACATTTTCGAATGGAATTCACGCTATGGATCAGAAAGCAGGGTTGAAAAAAAGTTTTCATATTCTACCTTGCCTACCCCACATTAACATATATACAAAGATTTTATCAAAATTATTTAACTCCTTTTCTACATCTGAAAACAAATTTCTCCAGGTTAGATTCATAACTTCACGCTACCTTAATAAAACACTAAAATAATAGGAAAATATCGTCGAGATATGTCTATGGGTGAAGAAAGTAATAAAACTAAGTGAAAAGCAAATGCTGGTAAAATACGCCATAAAAACTTTACAGTCCTAATAATTCGGCACTGACTCGACGCAATTATAATTTTCACTGAATTCAAATGGGAGAATTGGATTTACGACTGTGAATATCGGAATCTGTCATATATTGAACAAAATTTATTAGAATAATGATTTCTTATATTAACGCGAATACTACGCATTGATTAAAACTACTTTTACGGATTTCATCGCGTTTAATTTTAAATATTATTTTAATTCCCAACGTTTCGGGTGCTTTCCAGCACCCATGTGCCCCGTGACCATTGGTGCTGGAAAGCACACGAAATGTCACATTGTACAACGTCAATGCACCTCTACTACGAGTCTGAGATCTTTTTACAGCCGCATAAATTGTACAATTCCGACACAAGTCCTCGACATCGTCTAGTTTCTTTTTTCTTGTTTTCTAACATTCAGTAGTTTAGCTTAAGGGACAACCATTTGCAAATGACACCTGTTTCCCTGACCATTTTCTCATTTACGGCACAGGACTCCATCCTGAATCAGCAAGCTGTCCCATTGGACCCAATAGCTTTTCGTGGTCAAACTCATCGCTGAGACGTCGCTCCACTTCAGTTTGGGAGCACTGACCTTCATCCATTCCAGAATCGGCTTGATGTCCAAATCTTCCTGCTGTGCATGTTGTAGGCTGTTCTTCCACTCGTTGCTATGGTGGTCTGTACTGCTCATCCGCACGGATACCCCTTCTTTACCCTCTTGCCTAATAATTATGTTTATATGAGTATATGACATGATGTTTCAAAAGATAAACCATACGATACATTTTAAAGACTAAAGTGTTGTTTTAACATAATCGGTAATAATAAGAAACCTACACAATGACACACACTGTGACTGTAGAAACACGGCCACAGCTGAGTTGCAATCCAATTTATATAATATAAATACCGTTTATTTATTTAATTTTTAGCGTACGCTTATTATAAGGATGTGATGTTATCTCTTTTACAAGGTGTTAGTACCACTAGGTATGTGCGGGTATATTACTGCCACTAAAAGCAGTGTAAGCAATGCTGTATTCCTGTTTGAAGACTATAAAGCCAGTTTAATTACAGCCTGAGACATTCTATCTTAATCCTCAAAGGTAACAACGCATCTCTAGCCTTTTTGTTTCTAGTTGGCTGCAGGTTTGGATAGACTGCAGTGGCTACTTACCAATTCGGTGGACAGAAAATTCATTTGTAAATTTAGTTTTATAAAAGAAAGCGATAAAAGAATAAGCTTAAATAGGTTGATTAATTTTCTGCCTCAAATAAGTGTAAAATAGTCACGCGATTGTGAAAATGTTAAGTTGAACAGATAAAACGCTGTTTAGTACAGTTTTATCACTTACCCTGAAGCCTGCAACTATATCTGAAGTGCTTTGTGATGGATCCGCTTCCACAATAGCCTTTAATTCTTCATTTTCCACTTTGGTTTCCGGCCGTCCACGAGGTTGGTTCTGAAGGTCGAAATTTCTTGAAACCAAAAACGTACCGTGCTTTAGTTTGCGACACCAGTGCCCTACACATCATTAATGTTTCGAGCTGTTTCTGCAGCAATGGTGCCACGGTGGAACTCGTACTCGTAAATATACCGATATTTCATGTTTTCCATTGTGCGACATTAAGCGACGCCAAAGAAAAAAAGCTATGAGGAAAAAACAAATAAATGACTGTTTTCAAAACCCAAATGAACCAGCTAAATGAATTTATAAACTTGAATTTGGAATTCTTAACCAAAGAGGAGATTTTTCAGATGAAAGTGGTCAGTTTGACAAAACACTAATTTCATATGTAAGGAAAATAAATACATACTTCAACTAAAATCTATTTGTATGATTACCTTTTCATCCTTTTGCGTTTATATCTATGACTTAGGTTAGCATTCTGTGTACGAAGTAATTGACACAAAAGATTATTATACACTTTGAACCTTTCGTCTTTACTCTGAAAAATAAGGTCAAATATAATAAAAAACACTTCAAAGCATTAAACTGTCAAAATCACGAACAGAGATAAAATATATGATTTTGTGACTTAGAGTAAACATCAATCTTGATGTATTTTGTAATTTTCTTATAACTGCAATAATTGTGGTGATAAGTTTATCTCCTATTAATCTACCGTGGATATTATATCCACCATAGGCCCGTGCTCGTAGGGTGGATAAAACTCTGGTATAGGGATAAGATAATTTTATCCCTTTTCAGGGAATATAATTGGGGGATAAAAGTTTTGTCTTCTGCCCATGCTAGCCCGGCTGCGACTTATCTCTCTCCGGTCTCTTATTTCAATGTGTGAGAAATCTGTATTGGATTTATTACCCATCGGAATAAAAGTGTGAGGAAATAGAGAGTGAACCAATCAATGTTCACATCACACATTCGTGCATTATCCTGTCCTGTGCAGATGATTGGTCTCGTGACCGAAATACGATCTAGATTACATTATTAGCAAAAAAGCACAGATAATAGAAAGCAAAGACAATAGACGAAACATTTATTTATCTACGACTTTATTATAAATTATAATTACGATAAAAAAGTACATTCCAACATAAAAAGAAACACAGAAAATCATATTTAAAATGCAATCAAGATATAATTGGTCATAATTAACGTTAAAAGTCCCTTGATGGCCGACCACTTAGTCGGTTATTATTCTATACTAGTCGCTACAAAATTTAACTCTTTCGTGATTTAAATCAAATAATTACTTGTGATAAAAAGTGGATACTGTAAGATAATCGGAAGCGCTCGTCGCAATGGCTGAACCCTGGAGACCCAGCCAAATCCTGCCCTAAACGAAAATTGACTCAGTAAATGTTACTTGTGACTGTTTGGTGGACTAGCGCCGGTGTCGTTCACTACATCTTTCTAAAATCTGACCAAACGATTACGGCAGATATCTATTGTCTGCAAACTATGAAGGAAGAAGTAGCTGCTAAACAACCGAGATTAGTCAATCGCTCTAGGCCACTGCTGCTTCACGACAACGCAAGACCACACACTGCACAACGAACAACCACTAAGTTAGATGAGCTACAATTCAAATTTCTGCGACATCCGCCGTACTCCCCGGACCTTGTTTCAACATATTACCATTTTTTCCTTTTAGTATGTAGGGACCTATTATTAATCTTCTCTTTTTGTTTGCTCCACAGATTGAATTTTTGGTTTCTTTTAGTAAATAGCATTCTTTTAGTAATTATTTATGTGAGGATATGCTCAAATATAATGTACATATAGGTATTTACAAAAAAAACTTTGATGTTACATGATATTGTAGTGTTGCATAAGTATAATATATTAGTTTTAAGCTTTCTCTGGACTGTAGTGGAGTACCATGTCAATGTGCAGGCTTTGGAAGGTGCCTTTGAGACACCCATATTATGTTCTTTCCACAAAGTTTCTTACTTGGCAATGCCTGTTGGTAGGTATATTTTTCTGCAGAAATATTTAGCAGCCTTCAAATGTGGAGTCATCAGCCAAAGCTCTGATGATAAGCCCGAGCACCCGTAAAATATTGCCCCGTAAAATAATGCCTTATTATAATATAGTACCCGGATGACCGATCTTTGCTCGGTATTTTTCACTCGGTTTTTTTTTAAATTCGTGTGTTTTGGAAATTATATTTAGATACAATAGAAAAAACATAATAGAAAAAACTGAACCGGTTATTAGAATAAAAAATAATGAGTGCAATTAGTTTAATTTAAATTTTCGTGTTTTTAAAAAAATGCTAAAAAAAGGGCTCGAAAAAATAGATTTTCTCAAAAAAGAAAGGAATTTGAAGAAAAATTAAAAAAAGTCGGTCGGTCGGTCTGGGCTCGAACCATGGTATTACGATTTTGTGACCGCCCAATATACCAATTAAGCTATTTGTAAACATTAATAAATTGTCAAAATTTACCTTCTTATATTGGAGCAGTTTTTTTTATTGCCTGAAAACACCGACAAAGGGACATTTTCTAAAAATAAATCCTAGCTAGATCGATTTATTGCCCCCGAAACTCTCTGGACACTAAATTTTATGAAAATCGTTGGAGCCGTTTCCGAGATTCCGATTATATATATATATATATATATATATATATATATATATATATATATATATATATATATATATATATATATATATATATATATATATATACAAGAATTGCTCGGTTAAAGGTATAGGATGTGTCAATTAATGGCTGCTTATTGTCATTTCAGATTTTCACAAAGATTTAATTATAATTGTAAATGATGAAACAAGAAGAATGAAAATTTAATTATTTCAAACAAAACAAAGAATAAGGTGATCTTGAGTATGATCTAGAGTCTTGTGTTATTTTTATGCCTAATATTATGTATATTAGCCTTTAAAACATTTAATAATCTTTGCTAAAAATCAACATATTTCTTAATTTAAAACTCTGAGTTGTAGCTTTACCAAGTTTGATAACTTTATTTTAAAACATTATGCCTGTAATATAATATTGACCGATTCTAATATCATACAGACATTTTGTTTCTGATTTAAGTTTGGAGTTGTTAATGTAACACTCTCCCCCCCTCTCTCTATATAATAAAAATTTTATTATATTAAAAATATCCCCTTTTTAATAACATTATATATGTGACCAGGATTAATAACCTATGTTTAGATCTTTCTAAATGATCTTTCAAAAGGTTTATTAATAGGCCGTTTTTAATATTTTGGCGTGATCGTCTTAGTTAGGACCCTTATTTACGTTGTGTTTGTTTAGTAACTTAGTTCTTTTAGGTGTCTTTTGGAAGAAAGAATATTCACTAGGGCAATTGAAAGCTGTTGGTAGTGCCTTATAAGCTAAGTGAACCCCGTTCACGAAGACAGGGCTCGAAAAAGGTTAAGAACATAAAACGTCCCTATTCCACTTGCATCAGGTTGACATTATTAATTTATTATTATTTATCCCTTCCCGCTTGGAAAAGGCTCACAATATATTTATGCAAAAATACCCAATACAAGGGCTTCGCTCTCCTACATTTATTTAAAAAAATGTAGGGGAGGTACACGGCCCCCACACACGCCGTGCACGGTGAGTGCCAACCATTTTGATGCACTCCCCCTGAAGGGAACGCTAATTCGGGAACTGGACCGTAGTCCACAGCAAAATAACTGGCGAACCAGTAAAAGAGGCTTGGCCCCTTGTTAGTGCGTAAGCACAAACATCGACCGAAGTCGCGCATGTCAATGCGTGTAAACGCCATACAGAATACGAACGAATCCAGCCACAGTGAATGTACGTCACACGGTTTAGGCAAATAGGCACACTGGCCGTAAACCCTCCGTGAGCGCCACCACCTGCCAGACCGCCGCTCCTGCAGACGTGATGTAAGTGTATGGCATCACCACCAATTGCATGATCAGCACGGCTACTAGCCGCAGAGCGTGTCATGAGTCTACCGCTCACCTCAAGGGAATGGGGTCCCACGTTGTGCGGCTTTCGGCCGCAGCCTTGAGAGTCTCCTCAGATCCTCCCGCCAGCTACCACCCGCATGAGGTCGACACATATGCTCCACCAACCAATACAACGGCAGATATAACCAACAGGCAGTTATAAGATAAGAGTAATAATTCGCCATCAGAAAGGGTTTGTGTCACTGACGTTGAGTAAATGCATTTTCGATCATGTTTGTCTCACCCACCAACAAGTTGCCTTCAATCATTCAAAGGTGGGAAAGTTACAGAGATATAATTTTATGTTGTTATATAAAACATCGTGGAGGGCAGACAGTCTGCAGCCCCGTAATGAAGGGACCCGACTTGGGCAAAGCTACTTAGGTGTGAGTCAAACCAAGACGCAGAGAGCGCCATTGAGAATAGCGTCCCACCAAACAACCATCGCAGAGACGTACTGCTGCAGAACGCAACAAGCATCAATACGACTATCGTCGGGCTTACACCATTCCAAGGTCCCCATACATCCCAGCAGACATCACCACCCGTATACCTCCATCGACCAGAACCACAGAGAGCGTCGAATCAGGCGCAGCACACCCGTAGATCCATCACAAGACGCAATACCGCCAGTAGCAGTAAGCATCAATGCAACTATCATACGGATGGCGCCCCCTCACAACACACCCAACATGATCCCTATCGACTTTGGTAACAAAGTTGGTATTGTTGTTATATTAAAAATATCACCAACGTATCATAGTAGCACGCTACTAAGACGCCAATGAACAAAACTCCACGTATCATAGCGCTAATGCACTAAGACATGAAGCTGAGTATGCCTGTTACACTTAAAAGTGCTACCAAACACACTCAACATCCCCATCCGAAAGATAGACGACGCATCGCTATGCGCTACGACGCCGCCCACAAACGGTATGGGTGTGCGATGTCCACGGGAAAGCCGTATTGCTACAACAAACCCGCTTACCACCGACACTAAGATGTTAATTGTATACCTCCATCGACCAGAACAACAGGAATGCGTCGAATCAGGCGCAGCACACCCGCAGATCCATCACAAGACGCAATACCACAAGTAGCAGTAAGCATCAATGCAACTATCATACGGGCGGCGCACCCTCACAACACACCCACATGACTCCTATCGACTTTGGCAACAAAGTTAGTACTGTTGTTATATAAAAAATATCACTAACGTATCATAGTAGCACGCTACTAAGACGTCAATGAACAAAACTCCACGTATCATAGCGCTAATGCACTAAGACATGAAGATGAGTATGCCTGTTACACTTAAAAGTGCTACCAAACACACTCATCATCCCAATCCGAAATATAGACGACGCATCGCTATGCGCTACTACGCCGCCCACAAACGGTATGGGTGTGCGATGTCCACGGGAAAGCCGTATTGCTACAACAAACCCGCTTACCACCGACACTAAGATGTTAATTGTATACCTCCATCGACCAGAACCACAAGAGAGCATCGAATCAGGCGCAGCACACCCGCAGATCCATCACAAGACGCAATACCACAAGTAGCAGTAAGCATCAATGCAACTATCATACGGGCGGCGCACCCTCACAACACACCCACATGACTCCTATCGACTTTGGCAACAAAGTTAGTATTGTTGTTATATAAAAAATATCACTAACGTATCATAGTAGCACGCTACTAAGACGTCAATGAACAAAACTCCACGTATCATAGCGCTAATGCACTAAGACATGAAGCTGAGTATGCCTGTTACACTTAAAAGTGCTACCAAACACACTCATCATCCCCATCCGAAAGATAGACGACACATCGCTATGCGCAACGACGTCGCCCACAAACAGTATGGGTGTGCGATTTCCACGGGAAAGCCGTATTGCTACAACAAACCCGCTACCACCGACACTAAGATGATATGTCTAGGACACATCGGTTAGCGAGTCCAAGTTTACCTCGGACCAATTGCTCGTAAAGCAGCACACACGCCACCATAATATTCCTTTTCAAGTCCCTAATAAGGACTAGTCATTTTGCTACAGTAATAGGAGCAGTCAGTCACCCGACCACCCCATACAATGCTTATGCATCAAGGAGACCTCCTATAATATTGCTTTTGTATCATAGACCTTACTTTCATAAGTCATGTATATATAGGATTCGAACCCATGACCCTACTATTGTAATGCATATTAATCATAGAGACCTTCTATAGTATTGCTTTTGAATCATAGACCTTACTTTCATAAGTCATTCATATATAGGATTCGAACCCACGACCCTACTATTGTAATGCATATTAATCACAGAGACCTTCTATAGTATTGCTTTTGAATCATAGACCTTACTTTCATAAGTCATTCATATATAGGATTCGAACCCATGACCCTACTATTGTAATGCATATTAATCATAGAGACCTTCTATAGTATTGCTTTTGAATCATAGACCTTACTTTCATAAGTCATTCATATATAGGATTCGAACCCACGACCCTACTATTGTAATGCATATTAATCACAGAGACCTTCTATAGTATTGCTTTTGAATCATAGACCTTACTTTCATAAGTCATGTATATATAGGATTCGAACCCATGACCCTACTATTGTAATGCATATTAATCATAGAGACCTTCTATAGTATTGCTTTTGAATCATAGACCTTACTTTCATAAGTCATTCATATATAGGATTCGAACCCACGACCCTACTATTGTAATGCATATTAATCACAGAGACCTTCTATAGTATTGCTTTTGAATCATAGACCTTACTTTCATAAGTCATTCATATATAGGATTCGAACCCACGACCCTACTATTGTAATGCATATTAATCACAGAGACCTTCTATAGTATTGCTTTTGAATCATAGACCTTACTTTCATAAGTCATTCATATATAGGGTTCGGATCCACGACCCTACTATTGTAATGCAAATTCATCATGGAGACTTTCTATAGTATTGCTTTTGTACCATTGAGTTTAATATCATAACTGGTCTATATTAGGGATAGACTAGTCATTGTGCTACAGTACTTCAGGCAGTCGGGCTCCCGACCACCCCATATATATGTACAACCGCAGGTATGTATCTCCGGCACCTCATCCATACAAGACGTCTATACGTGAACACCTTCCATAACTTAGGAAAATTTTCTTTAATACGTGAACTCCTTCAACAACTTAGAAAATTTCATCTATACGTGAACTCCTTCCACAACTTAGAAAAATTTTCTTTTATACACGAACACCTCCCATGACTTAAACAATTTTTAACAAATTTTCTAATTATCTTATAAACGTTATTTAACTTAATTTTATAATATTTTTTTGACTTGTATTTCTATTATTTATTTTATTTTAAATATTTTTACAAGTTTTTTATAATAAATTTACCTATTACGAGAAACAATAATTTTGCCTTTAATTTGCTATGTTATTGGAATAATGTCTGAAATATATTAACTTTATGTTTATTAATTTAACTTTATTGCTTAATATATATGTTTTAAAACTATTTTTGACGCCCCTTTATATTGAATTTAATTATTAATAATAATATTGGGCCGTCACATTAAGTATGATTTGATCATGGACTCGCTTTAGATATTGTTCGTTTACGTCAATGATGTGGCACTCAACATCTACAACCTATGTAATTAAATACACACAATAGCTCATTAGTTAAGGGGTGACTGAAAGTTTGTATAATCTTTAACCGGGACGACAGTAGTCTCATGGGACCACGACGACAGTAGTCTCATGGGCCCACCTGTAAGACTATTCTAGCACATAAGCGTTACGATTATTTCTGTGGGAAAGGGGATTATTAGATGAATACGAGTATAAAATTACTATTCTTTATTTCGAAAAAATTGATGATTAGGTTTAAGGTTTTTTTAAAACTATACTTGTTTGCTAGTTATATATATATATTATATTACCAGTTAAATAATTATTGTAGACCCCCCTTTTCTTATACTAAACCCCAGTCTGGAATAGTATGTCAATATATCAACATGGGTGCAATCAATATCCCTAAGAATATCTGGCTGACCATGCTCTCCTAGGTATCCTGTAGCTACATTTTACCTTGCTTATTATACGCCTGGAAATGATATTTACTTCATTATTAGTCAAAAATAAAATGAAAGAAGTAGATGCACTGAAACTTTTTCTTACCTACACAAAAGGCTAATTAAAGTATATTGTTCCCCACATTATAATGATGGCCCCTTATAATTTGAGTCAAGTATTTGCTGATTATTTGTTGTTTGAACACCAGCCATTCTATGGTCTTAGCTAGTACCTCCCTGGTAACCACCATCTGCCTGCAATGCCTGCAAGAAAACCTAGAAAAAATATTAAGATAAGTTAGCGACATGTATTGATTGCAAATATACGATGTTTTTGCACAAGGTGTAAGGGGGTCCACGAAAAATTTTCTGGTTTTCGTAATAAAGAACAAAGATTTTGGATTGGATTTACCTGTCAACGTAGGCAGGTAGCATCATTCACTAGGTAAGCACTCAAAAATATTCGAGACTCAGTTCAAAAACAGAATAGAATAGAACAATAGACAATAGTACAAGTGTATATCACATGTTGAGACCATCAAACTGTATTACTAACTTACGTAGTAGTAATACCTCAATGGTCGAGACTTGTCTACCTGCCTGCAAAACTGCAAAGCGATAAAATGCGAATTGCGCTGTGCTTGCAATGTACATTAGTATACGAGAAAATACGAATGTCAAGAACAAAACGTTACTCACATATAATGATCATCATTGATAGATCATATAGTCATATCATATCATTCCTGCCTTGAGCTCGGTGGACTAAAGACGTGTCGGTTGAGGTCACTCCCTTCACTCCACTTTACCAGTTCATGTGCGCAATATATTTTAGTCAGCCTATGCCTGGCTTGCTTGTTGCTCTGTGTTTGGTGACAGTTTTTGTACCCGCATTGTGGTGCGCGAAGCGCGTTGTCCCGTGGGACAGCAGTATCAAAAGTGAAGTATATCGGACGCTCGTTGTGATGTCAAGAGTGTTTGTGCGTAACTCTCCTTCTCGGCTTCCTGGTTTTTGGCAAGCCGCAAGTAGAGTATAACACACCCACTACCTCAGAGGAAGTTATCTTAATTTAATTTCTGTGTTGCTTGTTGCATTAGGCAACAAGCTAGGTACACACTCTGGCATACGAACGCGCTAGGTATATAGGCGTTAAATTAGGCAAACACCTCCCCAAAAAGTATTCCCCGATATATCCGTAAAGCATTCACCGATATATGGACGGCGTACCTTATGCAACGCAAGGATACGCCGATCCTTCACGAGGCTAACCGCTCTCCCCTCCCTCCGGCCCGGTCTCACCGGCTTCGCCCGCGCACTCCACGATGTCAACCCGCGGCCCCTCTGGCCTACTCGGATACTGACTCGGCCTCCAACTCAGGTTCGGAAATTGAGATCGAGGGCAAAAAGCGCAAGCGCGCTTTTTGCCCTCGATCTCCAAACTCGGCCCACCCGTCACCTACCGCCACACCGGCGAAAAAGCCAGCCCCCGCGGCGAGTGCTCAAACCCCCAAGCCTGCGGCAAAGCCCACAGTGAATGGTGAACGTAGGAAAAAGCCGCCTCCACCTATTAATATTCAGGAAAAGTTAAAGTGGAGCAACCTGTCAAACTGGTTGAACACTAAAAAAAATATACTACCCATAGGTGCAAAACGCCGGACAGGGCATACGTATGTTTGTAAACTCGACACCGCACACATCCCTGAGTTAAGGTGCAAAACTACCCGATCCAAGAAGTCCATAGAATGCACCACTAGACAGCCAAGAATCCTTTTTTTTATCTCTGCCTTGTCTTCCTGGACTTATCTCCAGAAGGCAAGGAGATTTTCAACGTGCAGCGTATCTGCAATCTTACCGGAATTGCTGTAGAAGCCCCCCATAATAGAGGCATCGTTGGCCAATGCCATCGATGCCAACTATAAGGCCACTCGGCTAGAAATTGTTACGCTAGGCCTAGGTGCATCAAGTGCCTAGGTGACCATGGCACTACCGACTGCACCCGCACGCCTGATACGACAGAGCCTCCAAGCTGCGTTAACTGCCGCGAAAAGGGACACCCAGCGAACTATCGCGGGATCTCTAAAGCGCCACGATGCAAACAGTGCGGAGGCAAAAACCGTCCCAGACGTATGGATCAGCGCAGTGTATCGCGCTCTCGGCTGCCTGCCCCCAAAACCGCGCCATCTTTGGTGCCCGTTCCAACGTCTCAAACTGCCGTCAAACCCTCGCCGGGGTCATCACGCAAGATGGGAGTACTTCCGCGCCTTCTGCGCCGAAGCAAAATGCGTGGGTAAAGCTCCCGGCTATTTTCATCTCACGACCAATACCGCCTCCTCAGGCCTCCGAACGCAAACCTGCTCCGCAAGGTACATCCTCTTTCGTCGCTGACTTCTCTATAGTTTGCAGCCTTTACAGTAACATAGACGTGCTGAATTATCTTCCTTGACAGGACAAGCTCAACGCAATAATTGAGCATATGGGACTAATCAACGTAATCTGGTCTTTCCAGTGCGCCTAATAAACAAAAATTACAATCATAATGGCAGTACAACAACAGTTAGGAAGACTTAAACCACGCTCTCTGACCGTCGTATTTTTTAACGCTAACTGTCTCATAGACCAAAACGACGAGACCGCACTCTTCCTGCGCAGCAACGATGTAGACGTTATGCTGGTGCAGGAGACATTCTTGAAACCTAGCCATCGCGATACTAAGATCGCAAATTACACAGTAATTAGAAATGTTAGGTTGCCCAGCCCTTTAGGCGGCACCTTGATCTACTACAAGAGGTCCTTGCACTGCGTACCGATCGAGGCTCCTCCGTTAACTAATATAGAAGTGTCTATATGTTAAATAGCTATGTCCGGCCATCCGCCACTTACCATTGTTTCGGCATACTAACCGCCAATGAGGCGTATAATAGAATCTGACATTTTAGAATTACAGAACCTAGGCCCCAGTTTCATAATTGCTGGGGACCTCAACAGTAAGCACTCCTCCTGGAATTTGCTTTCACATAACCCTAATTGTAATGTATTGTTTGAGCTAATGGATCGACTAAACTTCGATGTTATCGCACCTGAGACTCCAACCCATTACCCTTTCATTACCAGATATCGACCGGATATCCTTGACATAGCGTTATTTAAAGATGTTTGTTTGTCATTAGCATCAATAGAGACGATTCTAAAGCTCAACTCGGACCATAGACCAGTCTTTCAACAGCTGGGCCAGCCCAAATGTGAGGTCCTTCAGACCAAAGCCATCGCAGACTAGAGTAAGCTCGAGATCAAACTCGAGTCAACGACCTTTCTGCACTTAAATACGATCCCCGACAATATAAACTCACCAAAGGAAGCAAATAAGGCGATCATCGTCCTATCAGCCCACCTCATCTCAACGGTTGAAGAATGCTCTCGAAAGGTTCGCATGTCGAGCAATCGACACCTGAAGTTTTCGAGTAACATTCGATAACTGACCAGAGCGAAAAACGCGGCCCTTAGACAATACGACCACTACCGCACAATAGAAAATTAATTTAGACTAAACAACCTCCAAAAGGAGGTAAAAGAGCTTTTTAAAGAATATAGACAGGACAAGTGGAACAATCTGCTGGAAGATATCGAGTTATCTCACACTGCCTTCTGACAGTTGACCAGAGCTCTGAAAGCAGAACAATCCTCACCCATGCCACCTTTTATTAGACCAGGAAACCACGATCTCACCTTTGATGACTCTGAAAAAGCCGAATGCCTCACGGATAGTTTAGAGAGCCAATGTACTCCTTCTAGCAAACTCATAGATCCCGGTCACCTTGCAGAGTTCGAAGCGCAGGTCAAGCGTAGGGCCGCACCTGCAGGTCATCCCTTAGATCCTGTGACTGTTGACGAAGTCACAGAAACCATCAAAAGCCTCAAGAAGAAATCAGCACCCGGCCCTGACGGTATTAGCAACAGGGTGCTGAAATCTCTCTCAGCACCACTTGCCTGCCTCCTAATAGGCATTTTAAACGCCCTTCTCTCCAGTTGCTCCTTCCCGGACGCATGGAAGGAAGCGGACGTCATAGTAATCGCGAAACCAGGGAAACCACGCAACCTAGCCTCTAGCTACAGACCCATTAGTCTCCTCAGCACACTGGGCAAAGTCTATTCACGTTTAGTATTAAATCGTTTCCATAAACACGTCCTTACTAACAATCTTCTTCCTGACGAATAGTTCGGCTTTAGACCTGAACATTCGTGTACTAATAACGATATAACGACGCCTGACCATCACACACAGACACTACACACTCACCTAGTGCCTTAAACACTGGTAGGACAACGGATGGGACACAGCGAGCGCGCAGACGGGCCCACCGCGTACCCTCCACACCACGTGCCATAGAATACACGTATAATATAATACATACATAATAGAACGGGGGAGTGGGCGGAGCCCGTGTAGGCAGTAAAATGTCACTAACATGTCAATTCACACGTATGACTGTCAACACGAGAAGCATGCAAATTAGAAAATGCCGAATTGCACTCTATTTAAAAATAAATATGTATTTAAATTTAAACAATTTTTTTAATGATGATCTTGATCATGTTTAACGTCCATGTCACACCCTTGCTGGTAGTCGTTGGGAGCACTATGCTCGAAGTTGTTGACGAGTACGTTTACCTGGGACAAATAGTCCGACTAGGTAAGTCCAACTTCGACCAAGAGGTCAATCAACGGATTCAACTCGGCTGGGCAGCGTTCGGGAAATTACGACACATCTTCTCGTCAGGTATACCTCAATCTCTGAAAACTAAAGTTTACAACCAGTGCGTGTTGCCAGTGATGACTTACGGATCAGAGACGTGGTCCTTCACTGCTGGCCGTATGAGGACGCTCAAGGTCGCTCAGCGAGCTATGGAGAGGGCTATGCTCGGAGTTTCTCTGCGTGATAGACTCAGAAATGAGGATATCCGCAGTAAAACCAGAGTGACTAACATAGCCCAACGGATTTGTAAGCTGAAGTGGCAATGGGCCGGCCGTATAGCTCGAAGAACCGATAACCGATGGGGAAGAAAGGTTCTCGAGTGGCAGCCTCGTACCGGCAGGCGTAGTGTAGGGCGACCCCCCACTAGATGGAGTGACGACCTGGTAAGACATGCAGGAAGTCGATGGATGCAGGTGGCTTAGGACCGTGCTTTGTGGCATTACTTGGGGGAGGCCTATGTTCAGCAGTGGACTTGTGAAGGGCTGTAATGATGATCTTGAACATCAATCAAAAGTCTAAAATGTTTAAATTTACTCAGTCTGTCAACACAGCGTATCGGGTTTGTAGTAGTGATAATACGACGTAATTGCTTATATGTGTGCTCCCGGCGACGGCAACCCTCGTACAAAGGTTGACAGCCATTCTATTGTGTATTATAGTATTCTATGCCGCGTACACCCGCGTCCGTTGACGGTTTTCAACGCCCAGAACATCGAACGATACGAGTTAGCCGTCAGAGCGGGGCCCGCCACCCCTGTTCAGACGGCCGTTAGATAATCTATCTCATGCACTGTGACAGTCATAGGAGTCATCTTTACGAAGGTAAAGATGCGGAGTGTATGATTCACCTATATAAATAAAAAGCCCGCGGTCTTTTAGGCCGCGGACCCCGAGTCTGTGCTATGTGACCGAAGCTGTGAGAACCGCATCGGCTAGCAGCATCAATATCATCGAAACCAGCCAGATCAGCTGAGAATCAGAAAAACCCGGAAACAAATGAGTAACATTTTGAACGTTACTCATTTATTTCCGGGATTTTGAACATAAAATTGTGACTGTGAGAAAATCGATATCTGTCTATTTGTTATACATGTTATAATGTATATTGTAATTTATCAATCATATTATATTTGTTTTACCATTTGAGTGTAGTAGGTAGTTATGTAGTAAAAATTAAATACTAGAAATTATTCAAAACTTCTATAAAGGAACAAAAAGCCAGGGAAGATTAAACTTTAGGTATCTAGATACTTTTTTGTTTAAAATATTTATTTACCCGACGACTTCGATTCATTAAAAGAGCATTGTTTCCGGGGGCATATTTCTTATTGCAATAATTTTATTCTGTTGTGTTACAATAGCCATATTCTGGTGAAATTGCCTAAAAAAACATTTTACGGGTCACAACTGATACGGAAAATGGTTGAATCTAAGAAGAAATGTCAACAGTACAGTATTGATTATTTGAAATTTGGTTTTCTTCCATCAACGACAGACAAACGATTTCCCATGTGTATTTTATTCAACAAAGTTCTGAGCACCAAATCTACAAAACCACTGAAGCTAGAAGACCTTCTAAATAAGTATCCTCCTGAAAAATAGGTAAAGATCTGAAATACTTTCAAACATTGAAGGAAAAATATGAAAAGAGGCCAACCGTAAATAGTATGTTTGCTTCAACGTCTCAAAGTAACGATGATGGCTTGCATGGCATGGGCATCTTATAATATTTCTTTACTTATAGTGAAATCTGGGAAACGGCACACCATCGGAAATTGTGTAATTAACTGCAAAACACTCATTTTTCTATTCAATTGGACGAGTCTACTTTGCCTGGTAATGAAGCATTATTATTAGCATATGTTCGATTTGTTATGGACGAAGAAATCCATGAAGAGTTGCTATTCGCAAAAACTTTGAAGTTGGACACTAAACGCGAATTGATATTTAATGTCTTGAGTGATTTTTTTACAAAAAAACCTATTCCATTCACAAACATTACTTTGGTGGCAGCAGATGGAGCTCTTACCATGTTTGGGCGATATCGTGGGTTTATAAGCCATCTTAAAAGAATAATACCAGGAATAATTGCAATGTACTATGTGATCCACTGACAACATCTTGTAGCGAAAAAAATTGAGTGATAGATTGCACCAATCGCTTCAATTTATGATTAACGTTGTTAATAAAATAAGAAGCAATGCTTTAAATACCATCCGTTTACGCGATTATTGTGCGATGAAAATGATGAAGACTATCAAAGGTTGCTTTACATACTGAAGTACACTGGTTGTCGAAAGGTGCATGGTTATGGAGATTTTACTCACTTTTCGAATCAGTGATAGAGTATCTGAAAACTACAGCAATAAATTTAAAAGAATATCTGATCAAATATAAGGCGGACATTACGTACTTAACAGATTCGTTCACGAAATTCAATGATGTTAACTTGCAGTTACAAGGGGCCAGCCTTAATTTAATAAAAAACAAATGGTGTAATTTCGGCTATTCTTGGTAAATTGATTTTTAGTGAAGAAAAATATTAATCGGCGCGAATTTTCCCAGTTTCCGGACTTGTCACAGATAGAATGTCTTGATGAGGATATTCAGACATACACCCAACATTTAAAAAAGGCTATCAAACATTTAGGCTGCAGGCAGAAATCCCCAAAAAATACTGGGCTGTGGGGAATTGCGAGAAAATTTTTAATAGCTTTTCCCTCGTCATATCTCGTCGAAAGAAGTTTTAGTGCCGTTACCAATTTATTAACAAAAAAAGGAGCAGATTTAACATCACACAACGGGGAGATTTGAGATTACTTCTTACAAAACTGAAGCCAAATATTAATAATTTGCAGTCAATTCATCACGTACAGCCGTCTTATTAAAAATATAACTATTTTTTTATTGTTGATTTACATTTCCGAGTTCATTGTTGATTTTTGTCAATTGTTGATTGTTTGTAACAATAAATGTTTATAATTTGTTAAAAAAGTATTAGTTCCCCCTTTGCAGCATACTGTTTTTACTGTATTTTTGCTTCAGTCAATGTATGGTGGTGTATCTAAGTTCCAAGTCATATACAGCAATCAATCGATGCCAAAACTCGGAATTATTGTGTCTAGACTGTGCCAATAGAGCGTCGGAAACGTACATTCGTAAACGTTTTTGGTCTAACGAGAGAAAACGCGGCACCCTATGCGTGCGTTGTCAGCTTTCTCGTCCCTAAATCTGGCTTTAATATGTGACGAACATCGTACTTTGGACCTTTTTATAGCCACTGCTATTTCTCTCAAACTATTTCAGCCGGTCATCTAGCATCATTTGGTGCACTTTAGCGAATTTATCGTCAGCAGTTGCAATTTTTGGACGTCCCGAACGATCATCGTCTCCTCAGCTACGACGGACACGTTTAAATTTAGATGCACAAAATTTCGCTGTGAAAAATGACGGTGCACAGTCCCCATACACAGAGTTTGCGTAGGTATATTGCCTATCAATATCCATTTTCGCAAAAAACACTCACATTGACTTACTCAAACGACTGTCAAAATACAACTAGGCGTCCAAAATGGCTGAAATTTTACACTGTGTGTTTTGACATAACTGTAAAAATATGCAAAATTACATTCATTAGCTTTTTTGGCGAGTTCTGCCATCTTCACATTGAGGTTGGAAACTTATCTCGGTATTTTTGAAAGGTAGTTTGGTACAAAACAAATTGATGGGGATGTAAGCGCACCTATGCCTAAGGTTTATTTCAAGAAAACTAAATCACTCGTCTCTGAATGATTCCCGACTGCCAGTATTGCTAAGCGCTAACTTATAATCCAAGAAAATATTTGACGTCACTTTAGCACAATCGAGTTAAAACATAATCGATTTTCTCAGATATAACAAGACTTGACCATATACTCTTTAGTATTGATGGAGTGTTCTAAACAACTACTCTAATATATAGGTCTTGTTACACAAGGGGGCAGCCTTATATTGATATAAACAAAGGGTGTAATTTCGGCTTTTCTTGGTAAACGGTTATTAATGAAGCAAAATATTAGTCGGCGTGAATTCTCACAGTTTCCGTACATTTATATTTAGCTTTAAACTGCGGCAGAATAAGATTAATATTGCAGATTATGGATATATAGATATACACTATTGCACATCCTTAAAGGTGTGAAATTGGTTACAATAAAATACCTTTCAATCATAATTTCGTATGGGGAAACAAAAAGAGGGCATATAAAAGTGTATGCGATATTTCAGTTCATTACCTCGTCTGTATCTTTGGAAATTACAGTAATTTAAATAAAATAAATGTAATAATAGAATAATGCAGAAAATTTACGGTTTTTATAATTTTTTCTTTTAAATATAAAAACCCCGTGAAAGATTTTTTTAAATCACAAAATGCTTTTGCAACTTTCAGATCAGAAAACGATGTAATAAAGAAACTATACGATTAAAACCATTTGACTGTAAATAATAATAATAATAATAAACATTTATTTCTCCCACTTTTTACATAGTTACAATATCATAAATAGTTAAAGAGTTTTTGAGTAGTTGTTGGAGACAGGAGCCCAAACTAGGTTAAACTAGGTTACCCTGTGCTATGGGTCTCCTGGCTCCCCATCTTGGCTTTATTACATACTTTTCGATGATACTGTTCTTAGACATGAAGTGAGCGTTGCATGTGGAGATCGGATATGAGATTTCCAAAGTGTAATTTACAATTAAAGTCATATAGAATAAATATAATATGCATACATACGTACATAAACACTCACGCCTGTCACCCAGAGGGGTAGGCAGAGACTACAGACTTCCATTTGGCACGATCCTGACACACATCTCTCGCCTCCTTCACATCCATACACCTACGCATGCGTGCTCGTCGGTTAAGGGTATTCCTAATTTGGCCCGTTTTCAATAAATCGCCAATTTGGTCGATAAATTTTCGCCTAGGACGTCCCTTTCCGACTCTGCCATTCACTTCTGCAACATAAATTTTCTTTGTCACTCTTTCCTCATCCATTCTTTCCACATGACCAAACCACCGAAGCATTCCTTTCTTAATCCTGGTCACAACATCATCTTGCAAACCACACTCTTCTCTTATCACACAATTTTTCACCCTGTCATTCAGATTCAGCCCTAACATACTCCTTAACGACCGCATTTCTACTGCATTTATTCTACTCTCGTGCTTCTTCTGCCATACCCAACTTTCACTACCATACGTTAAAGTAGGGACCAACACAGCATTGTGAATTGCCATACGTGCCTTTTTTGACACATTTTGACTCTTCACAATGAGTGCAGGGCCCCATTTACTCTGTTTCCTGCGTTCACTCGTCGTTCTATATCCTTATCATATCTCCCATCCCTGCTAAATACGCACCCCAAATATACAAACTCATCTACTTGTTCGATCAACTCCCCTTCTATTCTTATTTCACATATCGTTTTACTTTCATCTCTTTCAAAAACCATAATTTTCGTCTTACTTGCGTTCACTTTCATACCCCTTTCTTTTAATGATCTGTTCATTAATGTAACCATCATTTGCAACTCAGCCGCCGACGACGCAAGAATAACTTGATCATCGGCGTACAAAAGGCATTTGATGGTTAACTCACCCATTCTTAATCCGCATTCTTCAATTTTCAAATTTTGCAAACAACTGTCCATAAATAGTCCAGTCCAGTCCAGTCCGAGTAGACCCCGTTGATCCTAACACAAGCACTAGAGTCTCTATAAAGAGACTCCAATGCCTGTATCAAGCCAGCGCTCAACCCAAATGAGTTCAGTGTTTGCCATAGCACATTCCTATCCATTCTGTCGTAGGCCTTCTCCAAGTCCATGAACGCACAAAAAACCTTTTGGTTTTTGGCCAAAAACTTCTCCGCGATCATGCGCATGGAGAAGACTTGATCTGTACATCCCATTCCCTTTCTAAATCCCGCTTGCACATCCCAAATTTTTCCATCGGTTTCTTTCATGACCCTTTCAATATAATATGCAATATGTTTTAAATGATAATAATAAAAGTGTGTGTGTGTGTGTGTGTGTGTGTGTGTGTGTGTGTGTGTGTGTGTGTGTGTGTGTGTGTGTGTGTGTGTGTGTGTGTGTGTGTGTGTGTGTGTGTGTGTGTGTGTGTGTGTGTGTGTGTGTGTGTGTGTGTGTGTGTGTGTGTGTGTGTGTGTGTGTGTGTGTGTGTGTGTGTGTGTGTGTGTGTGTGTGTGTGTGTGTGTGTGTGTGTGTGTGTGTGTGTGTGTGTGTGTGTGTGTGTGTGTGTGTGTGTGTGTGTGTGTGTGTGTGTGTGTGTGTGTGTGTGTGTGTGTGTGTGTGTGTGTGTGTGTGTGTGTGTGTGTGTGTGTGTGTGTGTGTGTGTGTGTGTGTGTGTGTGTGTGTGTGTG